>OY731401.1:21473323-21577937 GCA_963425845.1 Sphenostylis stenocarpa | reverse complement strand
CTTGTCAAGTTGGTTACGATGTTTGAGAGGTTGAATTGAAGGCGACAATCTTGCCTATCGCCGCCGTCCGTTCCGACGTCTAGGGACATCTCGAACGTTTATGCGAGCGGTCGCGAAAAGATGGTTTAGACTCGCGTTTTTATGTTAAAATATGTTCATTGCTTCCGAGGTGCTCAACAACTGAACTATCCTCTAATAAAAGCAAGGTTTTCGAAAAGGGGTTCTTATGGAGTCACCACCAATGTTTTGACCGTAAACATTGGAAAAGGATAAAAAGGCATTGATTTTAATAAAAACCAAACTTGGCCATTATAACCAGAGTTAGGTAAGGGAGTTAGTTACGTGTGGGGAAGGTGTTAGCACCCCACAACGCCCCTTTCGGGTTCCCTATGATGGATTAATTCATAAAGTAAAGATTAAGAGAAATTACGCTGTTACCCTATTTTATTATACAATATTGAAAAAATGGCTATCTACATGATTCTATTTTCTATTGCATACATAAAGCAATAAATAAAGCAATAAAAGAGAAGAGAAGTGAAAAGAACCTCCATAGCAAGCTTTGTATTACAAATCTTGAAATGTGAGGATGCGTTTTGGCAATCCCCCGCTCTACAAAGACTCTCCTCGCCGAATACAAGATCGACCCTACTAAATCTTAAAGAAGAATCAAATGCTGGAATACAATTCCTTAACTGATTGTTACCTTTTTAAGGAAATCAGAGAGTTCATTCGAAGTAGGAAGAGAAGAGAAGTGTTTGGAGTTGTCTGGGGTGTGAAAAAGTGGCAAATGAGCCTCCTATTTATAGTTTTCGCAGCCTGGCAGCTTGGGACGGCCGTTCGGGGCTTGGAAATCAAGGATGAGCGTCTGGAGAAGTTGGGACGGCCGTCTGGGATTTGGGACGGCCGTCCCATTCAAATTTTGGCACTGAGACGGGCGTCTCACATTTGGGACGGGCATCCCACTTGAAAATGGTTGCTTGGGACGGCCGTCTCGCCCTTGGGACGGTCGTCTCAACTGTTTCTCCCAGATTTTGTGTTCTGGGACCCCCGGGAAGCTTTCCTTTCTTTATTCGGACGTCGATTGATGCCGATAGACGTCCATTGAAGCTTTATCTTCATATAGGAAGTCTCCTTGGCCTTTATTGAGATGCTAGGCGAGCTTTATCTTGTTATAGGAAGTCTCCTTAACCTTTATTCAGAGGCTGGGCAAAATTAGGGGTCTACAGCTGCCATCAAAATGAGGCGGTCGGAGCGACGCGATGGTTCCGACTTCCCAACTTTCGTGTTTTTATTGGTGTGGTTACAACGCCTTTAGGTTGTCCGATAACCGGGCTGAACCTAGGGGCGAGGTTTTCGAAAAGGTGCTCTTGGATTGTCCGATAACCGGGCTAACTCAAGAACTAATTTTGAAGGGTTCTTCTGGAGTCGTCACGATGTTTTTACCGGAAACATCGGAAAAGGAGTGAAAAGGTGTTGGTTTTCGAGAAACCAACTTTGGTCATTAGAACCAGAGTTGGGTAAGGGAGTTAGTTACGTGTAAGGGAAGTGTTAGTTCCCTTACGACGCCCCTTTTGGGTTCCCTATGATAGGCCAGCTATTTAAATAAGTAAACCGGTGAAAATATGCTTTTATCCTTTATTTACAGAATTTAAAGTTACGACTACATGGCCCTAATATCTACTGCGCAATTTAAAGATAAAGCAGTAAAGAGAGAGAGAGAGAGAATGTAAAAACCTCCGAGGCAAGCTTTATATTAATTTCTTGAAAATTAGGGTGCTTTTTGGCAGCCCTTCACTCCTTACAGCGCCGGAAACCTCTCAAAAACGCTATAAAAACTCTTAGAAACTCTCAGAAAACTTCGGAAGTGCTTCGGAGGGGTTCTAGGAAGAGAATTTTAAGAAGTGACAAGAGAGAGAATGGAAGAACTGTGTGAAATGAGGGGAATGGCGCGGCTATTTATAGGGATTCACGCCTCTCAGGTCGAGACGGCCGTCTCGCCTTGCCAAAATGGCGAGACGGCCGTCTCGCCAACCGGGAGGGCCATCTCGCCATTCGCAAGTGGCAAGACGGCGGTCTCGACCCTAAAAGGCAAAAATCCTTATTTACATGCAGAAAATTCCTCCTATCCTAGTATGGGGCCTAATAGTCTCTCTTAGTGGCTTCTTAGGCTTCATCCATCTTCGAATAGAAGGTCTTCTGGTCTTTATTATGAGGCCGGGCAAGATTTGGGGTCTACAGCTGTCCCCCTTTACCTGACCAGTCGACTGTTGGCCTGTTGTGCCAAGAAGATCGACTGGAAGGTAAAGGAGTTGACCCTCTTGCCCGGTTACCCTTCGGATGTTCCGTCCTGTGGCGGTTGATCTTCTGGGAACAAATTCGTGTTGTGCACCTCCAGGATACTCCTTCTGACGGTAGCCGATCCTTTTGGTTGACATGTGATAGAACCTCAGGATACTCCTTTTGACGGTAGCTATCGCCGCCGTCAAAACGAGGTGGTCGGAGCGATGCAATGGTTCCGACTTTCCAATTTTCGCGTTTTTATTGGTGTGGTTACAACGCCTTTAGGTTGTCTGATAACCGGGATGAACCTTGGGGCGAGGTTTTCGAAAGGGTGTTCTTGGGTTGTCCGATAACCGGGCTAACCCAAGAACTAGTTTTGAAGGGTTCTTTTGGAGTCGCCACCGATGCTTTTACCGGAAACATCAGAAAAGGAGCAAAAGGCATTGGTTTTCTAAAAACCAACTTTGGTCATTAGAACCAGAGTTGGGTAAGGGAGTTAGTTACGTTTAAGGGAAGTGTTAGTTCCCTTACGATGCCCCTTTCGGGTTCCCTATGATAGGCCAACTACTTTAAGTAAATGCACCAGTGAAAAATACGCTTTTACCCTTATATTTGTGGAATTTAAAATTACGACTACATGGCCCTAATGTCTATTGCATAATTAAAAATCAAGCAGTAAAGTAGAGAGAGAGTGTAGAAACCTCCGAGGCAAGCTTTCTATTAATTCTTTGATAATTAGGGTGCTTTTTGGCAGCCCTTCACTCTTTACAGCGCCGGAATCTCTCAAAAACGCTAAAAAACACTCTAGAAAGCTCTCAGAAACTCCGGAAATGCTTCGGAGGGATTCTAGAAAGAGAATTTGAAGAAATGTCTAGAGAGAGAATGGAAGAACTGTGTGAAATGAGAGGAATGGCGCGACTATTTATAGGGATTCGCGTCTGTCAGGTCGAGACGGTCGTCTTGTCTGACAAGGTCAGGACGGCCATCTCGCCATTTGAGACGGCCGTCTCGCCTTGCAAAAATGGCGAGACGACGGTCTCGCCATTTGCACAAGGCGAGACGGCGGTCCCGAATCCGAGACGACGGTCTCGACCCTAAAAGGCGAAAATCCTTATTTTTATGGCAAAAATCCCTCCTATCCTAGTATGGGGCCTAATAGTCTCTCCTAGTGGCTTTTTAGGCTTCATCCAAATTTGAAAAGGAGGTCTTCTGGTCTTTATTATGAGGTCGGGCAAGATTAGTGGTCTACAACTGCCCCCACTTTACCTGACTAGTCGGTTGTTGGCCTGTTGTGCCAAGAGGAACGACTGGAAGGTAAAGGAGTTGACCCTCTTGCCCGGTCACCCTTTGGATGTTCCGTCTTGCGGCGATTGATCTTCTAGGGAAAATTTGTGTTGCGCACCTCCAGGATACTCCTTCTGACAGTAGCCGATCCCTTCGGTCGACACATGGTAGAACCTCAGGATACTCCTTCTGACGGTAGCCGATCCTTTGGTTGATGGGTATCAACCCCCCATCAGGCTGGTAGTTGCATTCCGCTATGTGTTGGACTGGATGAGTATGAACCCCCCATCAGGATGGTAGTTGCGACTTACTGATCCAGCTCGAGCGCAGATCAGGCGCACTTGCGTGTGCGGGTTGATAGGTATGAACCCCCTATCAGGCTGGTACAGTCCATTGTGTAGGACTGGTGGTGGTGGCGGCTTACTGCTCGGGTGGCTCATGCGCCGAGCGTTGAGAAGTGGTTTCTTGTCTTTGTTTGTCTTTTTATGGGAATGGTCGTCCAGTCTGTGCCGGGGATTTTTTTGGTGTTCACCCGGCTTGTTGGTTGTCGGGGATTCTTTGCTTTTGATCTTTTGGTGGCAGTCACCTGACTCTTGCTTGGTTGCCGAGGTTTGTTGGTCAAGATGGTTGACTTGTTTTAATCCTGCCTTTTCTCGCAGTTTTATCTCTTTTTTGTCGCGATTTTGGATTTTGGCTTTTTTTCTTTTAGCGTAGGTCTTTTTTACCCTTAGCTTCTTTTGGTTACGCTTGACTTTTGTAAGGGATAAAAAGGATGCGTGAAATGACAAATTTTATTTTTATAAAAAATTTATTACAGCAGCCTTTATTCTATGAGTACTATCCCTAAGAAGGCGGGCTCTCGTCTAGAGATGATCCGTAGGAGGGAAATTACCGGTACATGTGTCTCCGGAACTCTACTTGGTCCCAGATCTCATCGCGGTATTCCTGCTGGAACATTGCCCAGTCCTGCCACATTCCCTCTTGGTACTGGTATATCGTTTCTAGTCTTGTGTCGAAGGCCTCCTGCCTTAGGGACATCTGCTCCTCCCTCATAGACATATGTTCAAATTGCTGGCGCAGATCGTAGATGTTATGGTTCATGCCAGCAAAGTCGTCTGTGTACTGCTGCTGTTGTGGCTGTTGGAACTCGGGAGGTGTCGGGAGATCGTGCATCGCCTCGATTTCCTGGAGATCCATGGTGAAATCCAGCGATGGGTGGAGGATCAGTTGGGTCCCATGGCGCATCAGCATCCCCATGCTGACCAGGATCGACCCGTTGATGGATTCGGGTCGAAGGCTGGAGGCCAATTCTTCTCGGCCACTACACCCCCATTTTTCTGCTAGGGGGGTGATGAGAGGGGCCATGAGGACAACTCCTACTGGCCTACTCCTTAAGTCTTTGAGGGCCTTTAGGAAGAAGTAGTCAGGGTTGCATCGACGCCTCTGGCTCATACAGTAAAGGACGAAGAGGTCAGGGAGTGTTACCTTACCCTGACTCTCCTTCCTTCCATGGACGGTTCCTGCCAGCAGCTTGTGGCAAATGCGGAGGGCCGGAGGGAGTGTTGAGCCCTTCATCAGCGTGGGCAAAGTGGGTGCCCTGGTGAGCTCCTCCCACATCCCGCCGGTAGTGAGGTTGGTGGGGCGTGCGCAGTTGGCCTCCTGGTACTCCCGGGTTAGCACGTCCCCGGGCTGGACGAATCCAATAGACACGTTGCATTCGTCTAGGGTGGTGGTCCGGTACATCCCACCCATAAAGTATGTCACCATTGTTGTTGGTGACAGGCCTAGAATCATGGCGGGAGTCTCGGCGTAGGAGATGGAGGCAAGGAACTCTAGTACTGCTTGAGGGTACACATGGGTAGGAGGAGACTGTAGGAGGAAGCCCCACCCAATGCTGTCAATGTGGGCCCGGACGTCATCCTCCCACCCAAATTCGGCTAGGATGCCGAAATCTAACGTGAGAATGGGGTGCCATGTGTACCCCCTGATATGCTCTAGGCGAGCCTGGTGTATCGGTGAAAGCTGCGTGGGGTCCTGCGGAGCGGGAGCCGAAGAGCTGCTAGGGCCAGCAGAGCCCCTTCTCTTTCTAGATTGACTTCCACAGAACATTTTGGTGAAAGAGCGCTTGGGAATGAGAGATCAGAGGATTGGAGTGCAGGGGAGTTGTGAGGAACCCCCAGATGCCTCCTCTATTTATAGGAGAAAATTCGGATTCAGGACCGCCGTCTAGGAAGTCGAGACGGCGGTCTCGATTTCATGTAAGTTGAGACGGCTGTTTGGAACCTCGAGACGACGATCTTGACTTTGGCCTTAAGCGATACGACCGTCTCGCCAAGCGGGACGGCGGTCTCATTTTAGGCCTGTCGCCACCGTTAGAAGAGGCGGTCGGAGCGATGCGATGGTTTTTATATGACTCGCGTTTTCTTTGAAAGAAACGGTTTAACGCCTTTAGGTCGTCCGATAACCAGGCTAGACCTAAAGGCGAGGTTTTCGAATAGGTTCGAGGAGTTGCCATCAGTGTTTTAACCTTAAACACTGAAAAAGGTAAAAAAGAAAAAGGCAGTGGTTTTAGAAAAAACCAACTTTGGCCATTACAACCAGAGTCGGGTAAGGGAGTTAGTTACGTGTGGGGAAGGTGTTAGCACCCCCACAATGCCCCTTTCGGGTTCCCTATGATGGACTAACTTAGAAAATAAACACTTAAAGAAATTACATTTTTACCCTATTATTTGATCTACTTGCAAAATTTAAATATCTACATGGCTCTATTATCTAATGCACACAAAGAAAGCGATAAAGAAAGCAGTAAAAAAGACAGAGAATAGAGAAGGAACCTCCGAAGCGAGCTTTATATTAACTCTTCTAAAACGTGAGGACGCTTTTTGGCAATCCCCGCACTCTACAAGCACGCTCCTCTCCGCAAAATAAAGACAAGTCACTCTACCGAGGGCCGGATGCCTCAAAAAGAGACCTCCTTAACCGATTTCAACCTTAACGGAAATCAGAAAGCTCCCTAGAACCCCGGAATAATGCTCAGGGTCACTCTCGAGTGCCAAAAAGCTTCCAAGAGAGTGGAGGAGTGGAAAAGGTGTGAAAATTCGGAGGAATGAGGCCCCTATTTATAGGGATTTGGGCCTGGAAAAGGCGGACGACCGTCTGGGCAAAGCGGACGGCCGTCCAGGGCAAAAAGTGGCCATGGACGGCCGTCCAAGCTAAGTGGACGGCCGTCCATGGCCTTAAAGTTGCCATGGACGGCCGTCTGCTTGTCATGGACGGCCGTCTGCCTGCTCTGGACGGCCATCCGCCTGTTCTGGACGGCCATCTGCTGTCTCCGGTAGATTTCCCAATTTTTAATGCCTCTAAAAACCCTTCCTATCCTAAATGGAACCTAGAACAAGCTACTAGGGACTTGATAAAGTCTTAACCATCTTCGAAACGGGTGATCTTTGGCTTTATTAGGAGTCCGGGCAAGATTTGGGGTCTACAAGGCCAAGTCGAGACGGTGGTCTCGTTGGTCGAGATGGCGGTCCCGTTTTTCTGAAGACCGAGACGATGGTTTGGGAATTCCGGACGGCCGTCTCGATTAAAAGGGATTTTTTTTTTAGAAAATAGGACCTGGTTCAAAAACATTTTATGCATGCAATGTTTTTATGTTTGATGTCCTATAATCCCTATTTCAATTAATTTTTAGAAGGATTTAACTTACGTGTCTTATAGCATCGAATGTCCTTTGATTTGCGTTCTTGTGTTTGGTTGTACCATGCCAGACTTCTTGTGACCAAAGGGTAACTTGTTTTTCCCTTTTTCTGTTTGTAGAGCACTCTTTGTCATGTAGTGTCCCTTTTTCTCCATTCTAGGGGTTTCAATCCTCTTGTTGACTATACGTCTCCATATTCACTACTACAAAATATGTTTTCAACGTCGCCATTTAACGTCGGTTAAAGCTGAGCCGACGTTAAATACACTTTCAACGTCAGTTGGTTAATGTCGCCGCCTCCCAAAAGAGGGGCGGTCGGAGCGACGCGATGGTTTCGACCCTTTTGTTTTCGCGTTTTTTTTATGGGTGGTTACAACGTCCTTAGGTTGTCCGATAACCGGGCTAACCTAGAGGCGAGGTTTTCGAAAAGTGTTATTGGGTTGTCCGATGACCGGGCTAACCCAAGAACGGGTTTTGAAGGGTTCGTGGAGTCGCCACCGATGTTTTTACCAGAAACATAAAAAAAGGTGTTTTAAAAAGGCATTGGTTTTCGAAAACCAACTTTGGTCATTAGAACCAGAGTTGGGTAAGGGAGTTAGTTACGTGTAAAGGAAGTATTAGTTCCTTTACGACGCCCCTTTCGGGTTCCCTATGATAGGCTGACTACTTTGAATAAATAATTAAACTAGAAAAGTGCGCTTTTACCCTTTTATTATACGGTATTTAGAGATTATGACTACATGGCCCTAGTATTTATTGCATAGATTTAAATGAAAGCGGTAAAATTAGAAGGAGAGAGAATGTGCACCTCCAAAGCAAGCTTTTATATATTTCTCTTTAAAGAGTGGGTGCTTTTTGGCAACCCCTCACTCTACAACTCTCAGAAACTCCGGAAATGCCTCGGAGGGATTCTAAAGAAGATTTAGAATGCTCACTTTATGCCTAGAGACACTCAGAAACTCCGGAAATGCTTCGGAGGGGTTCTAGAGAGAGAAAATCTAGAGAGAAGGGAGAGCTACTGTGCTTGGTGTGTGGAAATGAGGGGAGGGAGCCCCTATTTATAGGTTTTCGCGCCTGATAGTGGCGAGACCGTCGGTCTCGTCTGACAGGGTCGAGACCGCCGTCTGGACAATCCAGACCGCCGTCTCGACCATGGCAGGGGGTCGAGACCGCCGTCTGGAAAAATCAGACCGCCGTCTCGACTTTTGCAGTGGCGAGACTGCCGTCTTGACAAGCGAGACGACGGTCTCGTCCCTGGCGTGAGGCGAGACGGCGGTCTGGTACTTCCAGACGGCGGTCTCGTCCCTTCAAGGCGAGAAACTTATTTTCTGGGTCAAAAAACCTTCCTATCTTAGTACGGGGGCCTAATAGTCTCTCCTAGTGGCTTGTTAGGCTTCGGTCGTCTTTAAATAGGAAGCTTTCTGACTTTATTTGGAGGCCGGGCAAGATTTGGGGTCTACAGCTGCCCCCCCTTTACCTGACTAGTCGACTGTTGGCTTTGTTGTGCCGGACAGGTAGACAGGAAGGTAAAGGAGTTGACCCTCTTGCCCGGCTACCCTTCAGATACTCCATCTTGTGGCGGATGACCCTCTGGGGAGATGTTATATTGTGTACCTCCGGGATACTACTCCTGACGTAGCCGATCCTTTTGGTTGACACGTGGTAGAACCTCTGGATACTACACCTGACGTAGCCGATCCTTCGGTTGATGGGTATAAACCCCCCATCAAGCTGGTAGTTACAGTCCGTTGTGCGGGACTGGATGGGTATGAACCCCCCATCAGGCTGGTAGTTACAGTCCGTTGTGTGGGACCGGATGGGTATGATCCCCCCATCAGGGTGGTAGTGGCAGCTTACAGCTCAGGTGGCTCATGCGCCGTTTAGGCACTCCTTGTGTGCTGGTTGATAGGTACAAACCCCCTATCAGGCTGGTACAGTCCACTGCGTAGGACTGGTGGTGGTGGCGGCTTACTGCTCGGGTAGCTCATGCGCCGACGTGAAACCTCGGGATGCTCCTTTGACGTGGTAGCTGACCCCTTGGCTGACGAGTATGAACCCCCGTCTGGTTATGTGCCTCTGGATGCCCCTTCTTGCGGTGGCTGACCCTTTGGCAGTGGTGGCGGCTTACTGATTCTGATCATGCGCCGATGTTGAGATGTGCTTTCTTTTGTTTTTGTTTGTCTTTTTCTGGGAATTGTCATCTGGTTTTTGCCGGGGATTCTTTGACTTTTGATTTTTCTTGTGGTGATCACCCAACTCTTGCTGGTTGGTCGGGTGATTTTGGCTTTTCCTGATAGCCATCCAACTTGTTGTTTGCTGGGGATTCTTTGTTTTTGATCATTTGGTATTTGTCATCCGACTTCGCCGGTTGTCGGGGATTTTTGATGAGTGCCTCTTAGGTAGGCAGAAATTCTCTAGGGATTTGTTGATCTTGGTGACACCTCTTGAGTAGGCGGATATCCATTGAGAAATTTGTTGATTTTGATGGTGCCTCTGAGTAGGCAGATGCTTCATCGGAAGTGAAGACTTTTGGTTGCATTTGTTTTGCCTTTGACTAGGCTGATGTCCCTTTCTGGGAAAATTGGCTCTCGCTCGCCAGATCTTGCCTACGCCTAGGCAAATGACTCTTCTAAGGATGTGAGTCTGGAATTTGCCTTTGTCGTAGGCTCACTGGAGATGATTTTTCTCTTTTTGGTGATCCACCGGGGAATTGATTGCCTTCCCGGGGATCTGATTTTGATTTGCCCCCTGAGGGAATGGATTTTTGACTCCTTAATTGATGTGGGTGCAAGCTGGCTTTTGTGGTGCTCTTATTTTGTTGAAGGAATGGAATTTCCAATTCCTTTTTTGATTCTTTCTTTTCCTGAGGTGACCCGCTTAGGGAGCAAGGATTTTCATTTGATTTCGCCTTTTTTCGCGATTTATCTCTTTTTTCGCGATTTTGAAATTTGGCTTTTTCGGGATAATGCGTAAGCCTTTTTACTTTTTAGTCTCTTTTTATTACGCTGGCTTTTTCCTTCTTTTGGTTGGTCCACTAGGGATGACGTTTTCTTTCTTTGGTGATCCACCAGGGAATTGGTTGACTTCCTGGGGATCTGATTTTTGCTTTTCTAGGGATGGAGTTTTGTCTCCTTGATTGATGTTGATGTGAGCTAAACTTGTGAAGCTCTTATTCCACTGGAGAGTGGGAATTTCTGATTCTTTTTTTGTTGAATTTTTTGGAGATCCACTTGAGGATTTTTATTCGGCCTTCTTTGTCATGGCCTTTTGGGACATCCGCTGGGGATGCAAGGGTTTTCTTCTTTTTTCCTTTTTTTGTTGAGCCCTTGTTGGTATGGAGACTGGACTCTTTTGATTGTTGATGATGGTGGGCTCTTGAAGTCTTTATTCTCCATTGGGGAGTGTGGAGGCGACTTTGGGTGAGTGTGCTCGATGACTCATGTGGTGATGCAGCTGAGTCGTGAGGTAATCTTTTTGTTTTGCCTCTGGAGTAGGCAAGGATCCTTTTGGGGATGACTAAGCCTTTCCGTCGGCTTTTCTTTTATGATGTCTGATGATTGTGCCCTCTTTTATTGGGTGATGATTATAGCTTTGACTTATGGAAGCTTCTGATGACGACTCGCTCTTCTTTCTTGAGGGAGAGCACTGTGTGAAGACTTATTACTTTCTTGTGCCTTCTTTTTCTGGGTAGAAGGATGGTAGCTGGAGCTCTTGATTTTTGGAAGCTCTTATTTTGATGAGTCGCTTGATTGACAACTTGATCCATTTTCTTGAAGGCTTTATTTGGAGACTCAGTCTCAGTGATCCTGTTTTCAATCACAAACATGTAGCTATTCTCCTTATATGCATGAATGCTTTTCGTTTTTGTTTTCTATTTGAAGTGATTTTTTATTTTTTTTCTTGACAAAGTCGTTTTGTGCGGCTACTTGTGTGTGGATGCTTTAAATGCAATCTTTTCTTTTTGATTGATGCATCTGGACAAGTGACTGGCATTCTCCTGCTGGACTTCTTATGATTATGATGAAGGGCCCTTCTCTTTTGTTCATTTTTTGGTTTAGCCCTATCTTTTGCCTAGACCGCCCTTTTGGGGTTTTCGGTCTAGCGGGCTGCCTTAATTTTTGCCTAGGATATCTTAGCGGGCTTTTTCCTTTTTTATGAATGCCCTAACTTTTGCCTAGACCGCCCTTTGCGGGATTTCGATCTAGCGGGCTACCATAACTTTTGCCTAAGAATATCCTAGCAGGCATTATTCTTTTTATTGTATTTTTCTTTCTCTTCTTTTTTTGAGAGATAGGAGCCTATCATATGCATGCAATGTTCGCGATATGCATCCTATAATACTATTTCAATTAATTTTTCAAAAGGATTAACCAATGTGCTTTTACTTCTGATGAGCTTCTGACGTTATGTGCTTTCGTCGACAGGGATAGGTTGTACCAATTTTGCCGTCTTGACTTTGTCGTGACTGAAGAATGATTGTGCTAATTGTAGAGCAACTTGCCATGTTAGTGCGCCCCTCCCTTTCCTTGGGGATGTCGATCCTCATATTGATTACTATCTCCATATTTCCCTACTAATTACTAGAATGCTGTAGTAGTAAGGGTCAAGAGAAGAGAAAGAAGAGGATATTTAATTCAAAGGCTTGTGTTTTAGATTTGTTTTATTTTGACAAAAATGGTTTTTGTAAGCATGGCTAGCCAAGGTTGGTAAGAGTGTTTAGGCTAGTTTAGACAAACGTTTTGTTTATGGAGTGGCGTCTTATTCGATGGCGCTTGCTATGACTGATTGACTTCCCTAGTCTGCCCTTTGGGTTTTCAGTCTAGGATGTTGTGTTTTGTTTTGTCCTAACTTTTGTCTAGGTTTCTTTTTTTGTTGCTTTGGGAAACCTAGCGGACTTTATTTTGTAACCCTAATTTTTGCCTAGGCTACCCTTTATGGTTGTTCGGGTTTCCTAGCGGGTTTACCCTAACTTTTGCGTAGCCCCCTTTATGGGTTTCCTACCGGGTATCTTGCCCTTTCTTTTTTTTGGTCTTTAGCTTCTATGGGCTTCTTTTGATTATTGTTTTCTTTTTGTACAACATTGGCGAAACACGGCTTTATTTATGACGAGGTAAAACTTTATTTTGTGTTTCTAGTCAATCAGTAGTGATGGATTTGACTTTTACTTTGGCCAATGGCGCAATTTGATTACTTTGACGTATTTTGAAAACGTTTGCTTA
Source organism: Sphenostylis stenocarpa (assembly GCA_963425845.1). Lineage (NCBI taxonomy): Eukaryota > Viridiplantae > Streptophyta > Magnoliopsida > Fabales > Fabaceae > Sphenostylis > Sphenostylis stenocarpa. Next base: position 21,565,454 of record OY731401.1, on the reverse strand, counting down.
AACATGGTTATTAATGAGGTCTAGATATGAATAGTGAGAAGAGAAGCACATAGTAAGAATGACATTCTTTGTAATTAATAGGAAAATATGTGCCCTACAATGCTCGGGGGTCGGGCTAGCCCCGAGGAGTAATCTCTAATAGTCATTGGATTTACAAAACCTAAGAATCAGAAGGAGAACACCTAATGACTAAAGTCGCTTTTGACGCTTGAACCCCTCTATTTGGGAAAATCTGATTTGAGGTGCAGAGGGGAGACTTCCCTTTTCTCCATGCAGCTTGATCCTTTGTAGGGTTATGCTTCAAAGGATTGTCTTTAAAATCCGGTGGCTCCCTTATTCCTTGAGAGTTTCTAATGAGCCCTTGGTTTGGGCGGCATCCATATTTCCTCATCATGTGGGTCACTTTCATATTGTTGGGAAAGTCTTTTCATATTGGCAAAAGATATTTCAATGGTCCTTTTCAGTCGCATCCATTCAAGGTAGGGCAGACGATTTGCTGATCTGAATGTCGTCTCTAGCTCAAACTGTGACTAGCTTGTTGCCTACCCTGAATTTGTCTCTTTGGCGGAGCGTCGTGAATTGCCTCAGCGTTGTGAATCCAAAGTCTCTTCAATTTCTTCTTTAGATCATGTTTTTCTTCGGTCTCTTTATTTCTTCCTTTATTCTTGGGAGCATTGTCTTGTAGCTCCTTGGGGGAATAGATTCTTTTATTTCTAATTTTGCCCCCAATGGTAGCTATGCTGGAGATATCTTCATTGATGGACGATGTTTCTGCGTATCTCCATGGTGCAACCTTATTTGATGTATGGGGTGAACGAATGTAACGACATCATTGCCCCCTCTTCCTTATTGACTTGGATATCCAATGGTTGAGGCTTATTATCCTTCTTAGGCGGATCAACCGTTGGAGATAACTTGACGACAAAAGGCTTGCTCTTCACCCTACTTCGATTCGTGGAAAGCACATCGACTAATCCTTTCTTTTTATCATCTTATTGTTATTAAAGTGAGAATGAATGCAATTTATGAATATAATAGACATTTGAAGAGATGATGAAAACAAACAATTTTATTTCTTTCATCCAGACAGTGTACATTCCTCAATGCAATGTTTCGAAGTACATTTTTTTTAAAAGCGGAGAAGCCTAAATGAACCCATAGGCGGGTAAATATTTTTATTCAAATTTTTCTTTTTGACTTCCCGTGTATGGCATGCGAATGCCTTATCCTCTTCACATGGTATTGAGGATGTCCACTTTCTCGACTATCTATTATTAAATGCATGAGGATGAAGCTTGATGGATGCATGTATGCAAGTGTTTGTTTTTTCCTAAACATTATCATGTTTTATTTTCTAACATAACGTATGATAGTGTTTGGGATTTTTGTGTTTTTCTTTTTGTATGCGAATGAGGGCAGGAAGACTACCAGCCGCTTTATAAAATGCAAAAAGATTTTTATTGAATGATATATGAGATGGATATTCCTTAAGACAATGGCTTAGGTATCCTCCTTAAAGCTTACGCTTTGTGGGGTATCCTACCCACCTCGGTGTAATGGTTCCTTCCCCATCACAGATTTGAAAAGTATAATGACAATCACCATCACACCTTAGTACATTTGTCCCTTCCTTGTTGCGAAGGTCACAAATGTGCTCGGGGCCTCTTTCGCCATTGTCTTAGGGATATCTAGTGCTCCCTAGAATGAATGTTATTATGCATGCACCAGTACAAAAGGGCGATAGATGTTCAAAGTGACATAACTTTTGACTGGGTTGTCCGATTTGGACGCACAACATTATAAAACGAAGAGAAAAGGGTGAAGAGCCAAGTTGCAAATGCCGAAGGCGATTTGGCACAGTTATTTTCTCAAAAAACGTCTCTAAGACCCATTTTTTAGGGGTTTATTAAAATGATGCGTATGCATACTTTCCTTATGCATTCATTTTCTCTCTTGGTTTTTCCACTTATGATGCAATATGAATGATACGACTTTGTCAACATTATTTTTATAAACGTTTTGATTTTGTTATTATTATTTTATTTATTTTGGATTTTTTTTATAGCCTTTTATCTCTTCTGTCTGGGCTGCGTGGCTACTTAGCTTACAAAGAACCTGAAACCAGGCTAGCTAAAAGGCAGACTGTCCGAGATAAAATGTGGCTTTATGTGAAAGAATATTTATCGTCCCTTATCTCTTCTGTCGGAACTGCGTGGCTACTTAACTTACAAAGAACCTGAAACCAAGCTAGCTAAAAGGCAGACTGTCCGAGATAAGGGTGTTTATTTGTGAAAAAATATTTTTGGTTTTTGTTCTGTTGTTTGTTTATGCCATGCAACATACAAATGCAACAATCATATGCACACAATTCGATCATCCGCGAACAGGCGAGAATTCGTTTTTATCACGAGGTAGGGTTTTCCTGCAGAAAAGTGCATTGGTCAGGGTAGGTTCTAAATGTTCTCACCAGGCTAAGGCCCCCAAGGTGCCCCCATTATAGGGTCCCCACTCTCCAACCGTCCAACCATGCTCAGCACTAAGGCCATAGTCGGTCTTGTTGCCAAAAGAGGAAGGTTATCACCTTGAGCGGTGGTTTCCGATCACACTGGTGGGCACAAGGCCCTAACTACAGCGAACCGTACCTGCCACCCACTCCCTATGGTTATCTCACTTGCCCCCGGGTATAGAGGGAACTGTGGTGTGCAAGGGTTTGTGTGCAATTTATATCTCAATCAATTGCGTAAGTATAAACAAACAACAATTATTTGAAAGCCAAACAATAAAGCATGTTATAATACAAGGTAGGGTAAAAGTGCTATTTTCTTGGTTTAATTATTTTTTAAGCCGGCCCATCACTAAATGGGATCAACTCTCTAGGCTTCCCCAGCGGAGTCGCCATCTGTCGCCGCCTCCCAAAAGAGGGGCGGTCGGAGCGACGCGATGGTTTCGACCCTTTTATTTTCGCGTTTTTTTATGGGTGGTTACAACGTCCTTAGGTTGTCCGATAACCGGGCTAACCTAGAGGCGAGGTTTTCGAAAAGTGTTCTTGGGTTGTCCGATGACCGGGCTAACCCAAGAACGGGTTTTGAAGGGTTCGTGGAGTCGCCACCGATGTCTTTACCGGAAACATCGGAAAAGGTGTTTTAAAAAGGCGTTGGTTTTCGAAAACCAACTTTGGTCATTAGAACCAGAGTTGGGTAAGGGAGTTAGTTACGTGTAAAGGAAGTATTAGTTCCTTTACGACGCCCCTTTCGGGTTCCCTATGATAGGCTGGCTACTTTGAATAAATAATTAAACTAGAAAATTGCGCTTTTACCCTTTTATTATACGCTATTTAGAGATTATGACTACATGGCCCTAGTATCTATTGCATAGATTTAAATGAAAGCGGTAAAATTAGAAGGAGAGAGAATGTGCACCTCCAAAGCAAGCTTTTATATATTTCTCTTTAAAGAGTGGGTGCTTTTTGGCAACCCCCCTCACTCTACAACTCTCAAAAACTCCGGAAATGCCTCAAAGGGATTCTAAAGAAGATTTAGAACGCTCACTTTATGCCTAGAGACACTCAGAAACTCCGGAAATGCTTCGGAGGGGTTCTAGAGAGAGAAAATCTAGGGAGAAGGGAGAGCTACTGTGCTTGGTGTGTGGAAATGAGGGGAGGGAGCCCCTATTTATAGGTTTTCGCGCATGACAGTGGCGAGACCGCCGGTCTCGTCTGACAGGGTCGAGACCGCCGTCTGGACAATCCAGATCGCCGTCTCGACCATGGCAGGGGGTCGAGACCGCCGTCTGGAAAACCCAGACCGTCGTCTCGACTTTTGCAGTGGCGAGACCGCCGTCTGGACAAGCGAGACGATGGTCTCGTCCCTTCAAGGCGAGAAACTTATTTTCCAGGTCAAAAAACCTTCCTATCTTAGTACGGGGGCCTAATAGTCTCTCCTAGTGGCTTGTTAGGCTTCAGCCGTCTTTAAATAGGAAGCTTTCTGACTTTATTTGGAGGCCGGGCAAGATTTGGGGTCTACAGTTAAAAAACGACGTTGAAAGTTGAATGTTGGACACATTCTACGTCGGTTCTTAGTCAACTGACGTAGAAAGCACTTTCCATGTCGGTTCTAGATGAACCGACGTTGAAAGTCTTTTAATTGACACTTTCCACGTCGGTTCCCAGATGAACCGACGTTGAATGTGTTTTCACCCAAAAATTCTCTTAAGTTAAAGAATTGTCACTGAGAGGATTCGAACCCAGTATTTTAGAGTTGAAAGTTGATACTCCAACCACTAAACTACTGTAATTTTTTTATAATAATTTACAAATTAATTATATTTATATTCAAATAAATATATATCCGTGTAAATATATATTTATTTATATATTTTTTCTGGAAAGTGTTTTTATGTTTTTTCAGCCAAAAATTTACTTAAGTTAAAGAATTGTCACTGACAGGATTTGAACCCGAGTATTTTAGAGTTGAAAGTTGATACTCCAACCACTAAACTACTGTAATTTTCCGATAATAACTTACAAATAAATATATATCCGTGTAAATATATATTTATTTATATATATTTTATGGAAAGTGTTTTTATTTTTTTTAGTCAAAAATTCACTTAAGTTAAAGAATTGTCACTAACAAGATTCAAATCCAGTATTTTAGAGTTGAAAATTGATACTCCAACCACTAAACTACTATAATATTTTTATAATAATTTACAAATAAATTATATTTATATACAAATAAATATATATCCATGTAAATATATAAATATAGAATATATAAATACAAATATATTTATATATTTTGATATATTTATATATATTTATATATTTATATGTTGGATGTGAGGGCGCGTTCGAGGGTGAAAGTGAGATTGACTCTCGCTTGAGTGAAAATATGTTGAAAGTCCCGACTTTCAAATCGAAAATTTTTATTTATTTTCAACCCCTCTCTATTTATCTAGAAATCCCCCTCTCTTTTATATTATATTTTTATTAGGTCCCCTCTCTTTTATATTATATTTTTATTATTTATCATATTTTTTTGAAGTTTAGAGCAACCGACGTTGAAAGTCCTGACTTTCAACGTCGCCTGATACAACGTCGGTTCTGGAATCGCCGTTGAAGGCCTTCCAGAACCGACGTGGAAAGCCTTATTTGTAGTAGTGATTCCCAAATTAATTATTAGAATATTGTTGTGAGGGTCAAGTGAAGAGAGGTAAGGGGGCAAATTCAATGGCTTGTGTTTTAGAAGGTTGATCTTTATTTAGAAAGAGGTTTTGTAAGAATGGTTAGCTAGGGTTAGACTTAGGTGTTTAAGCTCTTGGTCTAAGCAAACGTTTTCCTCTTTTTGTATTTGCGCCTTAGTTTTATTTCTATTGCTTTTTATGGCTAGTTGATGTCCCTAGATCGCCCTTCGGGTTTTCGAACTAGGATATTGTGTTTTGGCCCTAACTTTTGTCTAGGTTCCTCCCTTTTTGTCTTTTTAGGGAATCCTAGCGGACCTTATTTTGTAACCCTAACTTTTGCCTAGGCTACCCTTTATTTTTGTTCGGGTATCCTACCAGGTTGACCCTATCTTTTGCATAGCCCCTTAGTGGGTTTCCTACAAGGTATTTTGCCCCCTTTTTTTTTTTGGCCTTTGGCTTCTACGGGCTTCTTTTTTTTTGTGTATTTATTTTTTGTGCATAATATTGGCAGAGCATGACTTTCTTTATGGTGAAGTGAAATCTTATTTGGTGCCCCTAATCAATTAGCTTGACTGTAATGGCAAGGGTGAATTTCGGTTATTTAGACACGCTTCTTATTCTCCTTTTTCTTTTTTCGTTTACTTAGACAAGGTTATTGTGAGGTCTAGTCAGAAATAGCAAGAAGAGAAACAGATAGTAAGAAGTATTCTTTATTAATTAATAAGGGAATATGTGCCCTAAAATGCCCGGGGGTCGGGCTAGCCCCGGGGGATAATCTCTAACAATCATGGGGTTTACATCCCTTAAATGAAGAAAAAGATCTCCTAATGACTAGGGTAGCTCTTGACGCTTGCACTCCTCCACTCCGGAAAATTTGCTTGAGTGTGCGGAGGGGAGACTTCCCTTTTCCTCTTTCTGCTCGGCCCTTAGTAGGGTCATATCCTAGGTCGTGCTTGAAAGGATTATCTTGGAATTCTGGGGGTTCCCTCATGCCTTGGGAATCTGCCCCCAGTCCTTGGCCAGGATGGTAGCCATGCTTCATCATCATGCGAGCTACCTTTGTGTTTTTAGGAAGTCTTTCTATATTGGCAATTTCTAGCGCCTGAAAAGAAGTTTCAAGGGCCTCTTCAGCCGCATCCACATAAGGTTGGGTGGACGGTCCACTGATCAGGATGTCATCTTCTGCTTGGACCGTGACCAATTTGTCATCCACTATGAACTTGACTTTCTGGTGGAGCGTTGAAGGTACTGCCTTAGCGTCATGAATTCAAGGCCTACCGAGGAGACAACTATATGCTGGAGTAATATCCATTACATGAAAATCGACATTGAAAATAGTGGGTCCAACTTGGATCGGCAACTTAACTTCTCCCACTACTTCTCGTTTTGATCCGTCGAAGGCTCGCACGATAGTGATGCTTGGGCGCAAACGGGTTCCTTGGATAGTCAGCTTATCTAGTGTGCACTTGGGCATCACGTTCAAGGATGACCCATTATCCACAAGAACTTTGGCGATGAGGTATTCCTTGCAATTGATGGAAATGTGCAAGGCCTTGTTATGGTTTGATCCCTCGAGGGGCAGTTCTTCCTCTGTGAAGGTGAGGTGATCGCTTGCCATGATGTGGCCGACGATCCTTTCAACCTTTTCTTGGGATATGGAGTGAGGTACGTGCACCTCGATCAAGACCTTCAGCAGGGTGTTTCTGTGCGGTTCCAAGCTCATCATTAGAGATAACAACGTTATCTTTGCAGGTGTACGATTGAGTTGGTCTATAATGGAATACTCGCTTTGCCTTATAAACTGGAGTAATTCCCCTGTCTCCTCCTTGGATTCTTTATTTTCTTCTTCTTCGGTCTTGTTATTTTTTCCTTTATTTTTGGGGACATCTTCTTGTGAGTCCTTGGGGCTTGCAGGTCATCGAGTTTTGCAAGGGCTCAGTCCCTTTCTTGTAATACTTGGTCATACTGAGCTAACTCGTTTCTTTCTTTGCAGCGTAGCTCAGCGAGACTTTTGTTGAGTCTCTGATTGGTCTTGTCGCCGCCGTCAAAAAGAGGTTACAACGCCTTTAGGTTTCGACCCTCTTGATTTTCGCGTTTTGGTGGTTACAACGCCTTTAGGTTGCCCGATAACCGGGCTGAACCTAGGGGCGAGGTTTTCGAAAAGCCCCTCTTGGATTGTCCGATAACAGGGCTAATCCAAAAGCTGGTTTTGAAGGGTTTTGTGGAGTCGCCACCGATGTTTTTACCGGAAACATCGGAAAAGGAGTTAAAAGGCGTTGGTTTTCGAAAAACCAACTTTGGTCGTTAGAACCAGAGTTGGGTAAGGGAGTTAGTTACGTATAAAGGAAGTGTTAGTTCCTTTATGACGCCCCTTTCGGGTTCCCTATGACAGGCCAGCTATTTAAAAATATTTAAACCGATGAAAATTACGCTTTTACCCTTTTATTCTACGGAATTTAAAATTACGACTACATGGCCCTAGTATCTATTGCATAATTTAAAATTAAAGCGATAAAAGTAGAGAGGGAGAATATAAACCTCCGAAGCACACTTTTATATTAATTCTTTAAAAAAAAAGGTGCTTTGTGGCAGCCCCTCACTCTACACAGCGTCGGGAACTTCTCGAAACGCCGAAAAACACTCACGGAAACACTCAGAAGCTCCGAAAATGCGTCGGAGGGATTCTAGAGAGAGAAACTTAGGTGATTTCTAGAGAGAAGGAGGAGAAATTCTGTGGAAATGAGGGAATGACGCCCCCTATTTATAGTTTTTCGCGCCTGACAGGTCGAGACCGCCGTCTCGTCTGACAGGGTCGAGACTGCCGTCTCGACAATCGGGACCGCCGTCTCGTCTTGCCAAGGTGGCGAGACCGCAGTCTCGCCCTTCGCAGGTGGCGAGACCGCCGTCCGGGAAAGCGAGACCGCCGTCTCGCCACTTGCATGAGGCGATTTCGAGACGGCGGTCTCGCCCCAAAAAGGCGAGAAACCTTATTTTCGTGCCGAAAATCCCTCCTATCCTAGTATGGGGCCTAATAGTCTCTCCTAGTGGCTTGTTAGGCTTCGTCCATCTTCGAATAGGAGGTCTTCTACTCTTTATTTGGAGGTCGGGCAAGATTTGGGGTCTACAGCTGCCCCCCCTTTACCTGACTAGTCGGCTGTTGGCCTGTTTGTGCCAGACAGATTGACAGGAAGGTAAAGGAGTTGACCCTCTTGCCCGGCTCCCCTTCGAATGTCCCGTCTTGCGGCGGTTGATCTTCTGGGGAAAACTTGGTGTTCGTGCACTTCCGGGATACTCCTTCTAACATTTTTCATTAATGTTTTAATCGATTAAAAGTCGAAATAATCGATTAATTGCACTAAAGTTTCATGTTTTCAAATTCTTAAATGTTTTAATCGATTAAACCTTTCTTTCAATTGATGAAAATCATTACCAAAAACATTTTAATTGATTTTGTTCTGTTTTTAATCGATTTTTATTCTGGAAAGAAAAATTAAAGGTTTTTAGTTAATGGTTGTTCCTGTAACATGCTACTAAAGCGTGATTCCCTTATCTTTACACGTGTTAATTGTATTCATTACAAACGTGTTAATGAAGATAAGTTTGAATCAACTTTAATTGATCTTTACATGAGTAAAGTATTGATTTCTTTTTATTTTCAAAAACTCAAACTGTTGAAAACCTTTGCATTTCATTATTTCTCTTCTGTTCCCTATTTTTGATGAAGTCAAAAGGGGGAGAAATAGTTGTTTTACTTTAGGATCAATTTAGAGAAATAACTCTCACATTAAGGAAGCATCATTTTAGGGGGAGAAATAAGTTTTAGGGGGAGAAATAGGACATTAATACATTTTTTAATTTCTCACTAATCTGTTTTATCAAGTGACTTCTCTTGCAGAGTTTTTTTTTTCAAAATGGTGTTTGTCTTCATCAAATAGGGGGAGACTGAAAGTGATGAAGATCTTATTGAAATACATTGGCAAAGATCTCATTGATTTGATGAAGTCAAAGATGAAGTCAAAAGACAACTTTGCAGCGGTCAACAAGTCACTTAGATAAAAGAGTAGAAGGATTAGTGTGTCTACAAAATGCTTAGGTAAAATCATTTTATCTTTTCTGCTGCATGAAGTTTCTTCACTTAAATGATTTTGCAAAATGCCTCTAAAATCGTTTTAAACAATTAAAAACAAAGCATTTTGACAAAAGCTTTCTTAATAATGTTTTTAACTGATATAGTTTTGAAAGAACTGATTAAAATCACTTAGAATGTTCAAAGAAGTGTTTTTACAGTATTTTAATCGATACAAATTGCTTTTAATCGATTAAAACCTTTTAGAACCCATTATGACCGATCAAATTTGAAACATGAGCGATCAGAATTTATTTCAATCGATTAAAACACGTTTCAATCGATTAAAACACATTTCAACCGATTAAAACAACTTGGAAAAATTTTGTACAGAGTTTTAATCGATTAAAACCTATGGTTTATCAGTTAAAATAACTTGAAAAGTTTTATAAGAAAGTTTGCAGTATTTCAATCGATTAAAACGCGAAAGAATCGATTGAATTAACTTAGAAGATTTTTTGTAAAGTGTTTTAACTGATATAAACGTTGTTGTATCAGCTAAAACAAATCTGTTAAAGAATCAAGAACGTATTAATGGATTGAAAGGACTTTTAACAAATTGAAACGGCTATTTCAACAGATTAAAACAAACTTTTAACAGATTAATTAATGCAACAGTTTTGAAAATACTCTTTAAAAACAGAGTTGCTTGAACTTTTTAAACACACATTGAACATCAGTTTTTACATATCCTTAAGCAATCACTCAAGCAACTTTAGCACACTTTTTCAAGAAAGATTCGTGGCAGTTTTTGAGAAGTTCTTTTCAAATCTTTCTTGAGGCATATTGCTTTTCTTTGAAGAAGAAACTCACTGCAGATTTGGATAAACTGGTTTGAGCTTTCTAGTTTCTTCTTTGTCAATTCTTTTTCATTCGTTTGTATTGTTTGGTGCCTGGAATTTGGGTACTGGTTTCTCTGCAGCTGGAATTTGGTTGTAGAGGTTGTCAAGAACTGGAATTTGGTTCTTGGTGAAAGGTTAGGTGTTGGTGCCTGGAATTTGGGCACTGGTTTCTCTGTAGCTGGAATTTGGTTGTAGAGGTTGTCAAGAACTGGAATTTGGTTCTTGGTGAAAGGTTAGGTGTTGGTGCCTGGAATTTGGGCACTGGTTTCTCTGCAGGTGGAATTTTGTTGTAGAGGTTGTCAAGAACTGGAATTTGGTTCTTGGTGAAAGGTTAGGTGTTGGTGCCTGGAATTTGGGCACTGGTTTCTCTGCAGCTGGAATTTGGTTGTAAAGGTTATCAAGAACTGAAATTTGATTCTTGGTGAGAGGTTGAGTGCAGGAACTGGAATTTGGTTCTTGTGATAGATTAGGTGTAAGATTGTTGAATCTGTAAAACATTTAATCTAGTGGAACCCAGGTGGAATTTGGCTGGAGACTGGACGTAGCCCTGGTATTGGGTGAACCAGTATAAAATACTGGTGATATCTTTCTTAACCTTTCTCTCCTTTAAATTCAGTTGCTGCGCTTATTTTGATTGATTGCTTTGTGATTCAAGAATAGATTAGTAAACTTAATTTTCGAATTAGATAATCTGTGATTTGCGAAAAACTTTCAAAAGATCAATTCACCCCCCCTCTTGATCTAAAACTACTTTTCTAACACTGTCCTACCTGGCTGAAAGGGCAGAGTGGGTCGCCTTCAACAAAACCCTGGCACTCATAATTTTTGGAACGGTCTTGTTCCCCTTCCACTTCGACACAGTAGATCAGGCCGTCGTGGACGCCTTCTTCGCCTGGGACGTGAACTCGAAGAGTCCCCTGCTTGCAATTCTTTCCGACACCCTGCTCTCGGTGGAATTCTGCCACCAGAAGCAGGGAAAAACACTCCGCTGCTGCTCTTCATTGCTGTTTGTGTGGAGCGCCACGCACCTTTACGCCTCCAGCCACATGGGGATATTCCCCGACCCTTTAAGGAGCTTCTCCAAGATCCCCCTCCAACGACGCCTGACTTCAGAATGGAGGTGTAGACCCCTAATTTTGCCCGGCCTCTCAAAATAAAAGCTAGAGGAACTTCACCCGAAGATGGAGTTTATCCGGCTTCCCAAAACAAGAAGGATCTCCCACAACAAAAGACGGAGTTCACTCACTCGCACAATAAAAGCCAAAAGAGACTTCCTACACAAAGACAAAGCTCGCCCGACATCTTATTGGAGGCCAAGAAGACTTCCTATATGAAGATAAAGCTTCAACGGACACACCTCGGCATCAATCTATGTCCGAAAAAGGAAAGGAAAGCTTCCCGGGTCCCGAACACGAAAACTCGGACAAAACAGGCCGAGACCACGGTCCCGAAGTGGGACGGCCGTCCCAACTGCTATTTTACAGTTGGGACGCGCGTCCGTATGTGGGACGGCCGTCCCAAACCCATTTTAAGTGGGACGGCCGTCCCGGCCTTCCTGGGGGTCCCGCTCTGTGTAATTTTGCTATTTGGGACGACCATCCCAGTCCAGACGGCCGTCCCAACCCAGACGGCCGTCCCAAAGTGCGCCAGCTGCGAAAAACTATAAATAGGAGGCTCATTTGCCACTTTTTCACACCACGAGACACTCCAGAGAGCCGTGAAACACTTTAGAGCACTTGTCTACTTCTCTCTCTCTCTCGAATGATCTTTCCGATTGCCTTAAATAGGTAACAATCGGTTAAGGAATTATATTCCGGCATTTGATTCTTCTTTAAATTTTTAGTAGAGTCGATCTTGTATTGGTGAGGAGAGACTGTGTAGAGAGAGGGGTTGCCAAAACGCATCCTCACAGTTCGAGGTTCTCAATATAAAGCTTGCTACGGAGGTTCTTTTCAATTCCCTTCTCTTTTATTGTTTTATTTATTGTTTTATTGTTTTATTTAGCTTTATTATGTCATGTAGAATAGGATCATGTAGATAGCTATTTTAATATCTCTTTTATTGCTTTATTTAGCTTTATTCATCATTTTATACATGCAACATAGAATAAAATCATGTAGATAGCCATTTAATATTATGTAATAAAATAGGGTAATCGCGTAATTTCTCGTAGTCTTTATTTAAATGAATTAATCTGTCATAGGGAACCCGAAAGGGGCGTTGTGGGGTGCTAACACCTTCCCCACACGTAACTAACTCCCTTACCCAACTCTGGTTATAATGGCCAAGTGCGGTTTTTCTTAAAATCAACATTTTTTCCTTTTCCAATGTTTATGGTCAAAACATTGGTGGCGACTCCATAAGAATCCCTTTTCGAAAACCTTTTAAAACAATAACGCGAGTCTAAACCATCTTTTCGCGACCGCTCGCATAAACGTTTCGAGACGTCCCCCGGACGTCGGAAAGGGACGGCGGCGACAGGAGGGATGAGTGGGAACAAAAGGACGCCAACAGTTTATCCTGGGTCTACCCTTGGTTCCGACCCGACCCAGTTCTCATTAGATGTGGGGACTATTCGAGCATACCCTTGATAGGACTCAGGGGTTGCATAGCCTACTCACCTAGAGTAGCTATGAGGCAGCTCATGAGGACCCAAACTACTATTTCCCGAGGGGAGCTCGGAGGACTGTGCTTCTTTGGAGACCCGTGCACAATCGCCAAATCACTAGCTGTGAGAAAAGCATGGGAGAGGTCAGTCTATATGGGGGGCAGAGAGCTAGGAAAAGCTCGGGTAGCTGTCACCAGTGACTACGAGGCGTGGAGAAAGAGAAGAGGGATGGCTCAACCATCTGCCACACCTACTACGAGCGCCAATAATGAAGGGCTGCAGGCTCATATTGATGCCTTGACCAAGAGGATAGAAATCATGGGAGCCAAGATGAGGGCCCTTGAGGAAAGAGAGCAAGAATCTATCCTCACAATAGACGGTCTGCAAAGGCAAGGCAAGAAAAAGGATCATGAAATAGAGCGCCTCAAGGACCAGTGTGCTGACTCTTACGAACAAGCTATCCGGGCATCCAAAGCTGCCAGAACTAGTTCGGATAGCCAACTACAAGAGATAACCGCTAAGTCAGCACGCCTTGAGGCCGAATCATCAAAACAGGCTCAAACGATCAAGGAGTTGTCGCAAGAGCTCATCAAGACTCGGTTAGATATCCGCCAAGAGCGAGAGGCCAACCGGAGACTCAACAGAAGTCTCACTGACTACGCTGCAAAGAAAGAGATGGGCTAGCTCAGTACGACCAAGTACTACAAGAGAAAGACCGAGCCATTGAGAAGCTCGATGAACTACAAGCCTTGGTTGTTCATCAAGAGGCGAAGATCAAAGAGGCTCAAAAGTACAGTGAAGACATGAGCCAGGCGGTCCGCAAGCAAAGTGAAGCACTTGATCGTCACGTCCGGGAAGCTGAGAGAGAACTACAGAGGAATCAAGACCCGCCTGTGGGTTTCTTTAATGTTTTCCGCTTTTGCCAAAAGTTGCTTCGCAGTATAGAATAGGGGAATGTACACCTTCTGTCGAATAACTAAAATCTTCTTTATTCAAATGATTGTCTACTTGCATGCATAAACATTCATTTGCATATTTAAATTTCCCCTCCCTCACACTTAATAAATAAGATAATAAAAAGGAAGGATTAGCTAACACGTCTTCCCAACTCAGAAGAATGGAGAGAAAGCCACTCCTAATAAAGCTTACCCCAACGGTCGAGTCGCCGCAAGAGGAAAATAAGCCTCGGCCGTTGGTCCTCAAGAATAAAGAAGAGGAGACAAGGATGTCAGTGCGACTATTTATGCCACGTCCTTTCCCCTACGAATCAAATAAAGCTGTACCATGGAGATATGGGGAATCTTCACCAATAAAAGAAGAAATAACAAATATAGCCGGCATTGGGGGCATGACTAGAAGTGGAAGAATCTACTCCCCCAAGGACACACAGGAAGATGTCCTCCAAAATAAAGGAAAAAATACAAAGACCGAAGAAGAAAAAGAAAATAAGGAATCCAAGGAGGAGACAGAGGAATTACTCCAATTCATAAGGCAAAGTGAGTATTCCATTATAGACCAGCTCAATCGCACACCTGCAAAGATTACATTGCTATCTTTGATAATGAGCTCGGAACCACACAGAAACGCCCTGCTAAAGGTCTTGAGCGAGGCACATGTACCTCATACTATATCCCAAGAAAAGGTTGAGAGGATCGTCGGTCACATTATGGCAAGTGATCACCTCACCTTCACAGAGGAAGAACTCCCCCTCGAGGGGTCAAACCACAACAAGCCCTTGCACATCTCAGTCAAATGCAAGGAGTACCTCATCGCCAAAGTTCTTGTGGATAACAGGTCATCCTTGAACGTGATGCCCAAGTGCACACTAGACAAGTTGAATATCCAAGGGACCCGTCTGCGCCCAAGAAGCACCATCGTTCGAGCCTTCGACGGATCTAAACGAGAAGTAGTGGGAGAGGTTAACTTGCCAATTAAAGTCGGACCCACTATCTTCGACGTCGATTTCCATGTAATGGATATTACTCCAGCATATAGTTGTCTCCTCGGCAGGCCTTGGATTCATGACGCTAAGGCAGTACCTTCAACGCTCCACCAAAAACTCAAGTTCATAGTAGACGACAAACTGGTCACGGTCCAAGCAGAAGACGATATCCTGATCAGTGGACCGTCCACCCAACCTTACGTGGATGCGGCTGAAGAGACCCATGAAACATCTTTTCAAGCGCTCGAAATTGCTAGCATAGAGCGACTTCCCAAAAACACAAAGGTAGCCCGCATGATGTTGAAGCATGGTTACCATCCTGGCCAAGGACTGGGGGCAGATTCCCAAGGCATGAGGGAACCCCCAGAATTCAAAGACAATCCTTGCAAGTATGGCCTAGGATATGACCCTACTAAGGGCCGAGCAAAAAGAAGTAAAGGGAAGTCTCCCCTCCGCACACTCAAGCAAATTTTCCGAAGTGGAGGGGTGCAAGCGTCAAGAGCCACCCTAGTCATTAGGAAATCTTTTTCTTCGTTTAAGGGATGTAGACCCCATGATTGTTAGAGATTATCCCCCAGGGCTAGCCCGACCCCCGGGCATTTCAGGGCACATATTCCCTTATTAATTAATAAAGAATAATTCTTACTATCTGCTTCTCTTCTTTCTATTTCTGACTAGACCACATAAATAACCCTGTCTAAGTAAGCGAAAAAAGAAGAAGAATAAACAGCGCATTCAAATAATCAACATTTACCATTGCTATTATCATCAAGCTAGTCGATTAGAAGCACATAAAAATAAGACTTCACCTCATCCATAAAAGAAAGTCATGCTTCGCCAATACTGTGAACAAAAAATAAATAAATCCACAAAAAAAAAAGCCCAGAGAAGCCAAAGGCCAACGAAAAGGGCAAACTACCCGGTAGGAAACCCACTAAGGGGGCTACGCAAAAGATAGGGTCGACCCGGTAGGATACCTGAACAAAAATAAAGGGTAGCCTAGGCAAAAGTTAGGGTTACAAAATAAGGTCTGCTAGGATTCTCCAAAAATTACAAAAAGAAGGAACCTAGACAAAATTTAGGGCCAAAACATAGTATCCTAGTTCGAAAACCCAAAGGGCGATCTAGGGAAATCAGCTAGCCATTAAAAAGCAATGGAGATAAAACCAAACAGCGCAAAATACAAAAAAGAGAGAGAAAGGAAATTGTTTGCTTAGACAAAGCTTAAACACCTAGGCCTAACCCTAGCCAACCATGCTTACAAAAACTCTATCAATAAAAATTAACCCTCTAAAACACAAGCCATTGAAATTTGCCTCTTTGTTTCGTTTCTCTTGACCCTCACATCAATATTCTGATAATTAATTTGGGAATATGGAGGCGTATAGTCAACAAGAGGATTGAAATCCCTAAAGCGAGGAAAAAGGGGCACTACATGACAAAGAGTGTGCTGCAAAAGAAAAAAGAAGAAAAAAGGAAAAGAGAAAGAAAAGAAGAAAAACAAAATTATCCTTCGGTCACAAGAAGTCCGGCA
The DNA here is from genome assembly GCA_963425845.1 of Sphenostylis stenocarpa. Lineage (NCBI taxonomy): Eukaryota > Viridiplantae > Streptophyta > Magnoliopsida > Fabales > Fabaceae > Sphenostylis > Sphenostylis stenocarpa. Next base: position 21,549,218 of record OY731401.1, on the reverse strand, counting down.
TGGTACAACCAAAAGTAAACAGAGCAAATCAGAGGGCATTCGGCGCAACGAGACACGTCGGTTAAATCCTTCTGAAAACTTAAATCAAAATAGGCATTATAGGACGTCAAACATGAAAACATTGCATGCATAAAAATGTTTTTGAACCAGGTCCTATTTTCTTTAAAAAAAAAAAAAAACATTTACGTAATTCGAGACTGCCGTCTGGTTCTTCCAGACCACCGTCTCGGTTACCCGACAAGGCAAGAACGCCGTCTCGACCAACCAGACCGTCGTCTCAACTCAGGCGAAAATGAGAATGTCGTCTCGCTCAGCGAGACCGCCGTCTCGACTTGAAGGAGACACATGACCGCCGTCTCGCCTTCCCAGACGGCGGTCTGGAATTGGAAAAATTTCCTATAAATAGGGGGCGCGCTTGGGGGGGTTTCTTCACAACTCTGCTTGCCTCCAGAACTTCCATTGCTCATATCTTGCACTCCCAAGCCCCCCTAGTCAACATGTTTGGTAGGAGCGCCTCCAGGAAGAGAAGGAGCACTGCCGGTGCCAGTAGTTCTGCGACACCGCCACCCCAGGATCCCTCTCAGTTGTCGCCTCAGCACCAGGCCCGCCTCGACAACATCCGGACCTATCAGTGGCACCCGATGCTGAGACTTGACTTCAGCATCCTGGCTGAATTGGGGTGGGAGGACGACGTCCGAGCCCACATAGACAGCATCGGGTGGGGCTTTCTACTGCAGCCACCACCTACACATGTGTACCCACAAGCGGTACTAGAATTCTTGGCTTCGGTCTCCTACTCTGAGGTCCCCTCCACGGTCCCGAGCCTGCAGTCCACTAAGATGGTGACCTATTTCATGGGTGGAAGATACCAGGCCACCACCCTCGACGAGTTCAACATGGCCATCGGGTTCGTCCGGCCCGAGGACACATTGACCCAGGGATACCGTGAGGCCATCTGCTCCCGGCCCACCAACCTCACCGTCGCCGAAATGTGGCATGAGCTCACAGGAGCCACCACGCTGCCCACGCTGATGAGGGGCTCCGCGCTGCCCCTAGCACTCCGCATCTGCCACAAGTTGCTGGCAGGAACCATCCATGGGAGGAAAGAGAGTCAGGGCAAGGTCTCCCTCCCTGACCTCTTCGTACTTTATTGCATGAGCCAGAAGCGGCGCTGCAACCCCGGCTACTTCTTCCTGAGAGCCCTCAAGGACTTTGGGAACAGATCCGCGGGGCCGTCCTCGTGGCTCCCTCATCACTCCCCGGCGTAAAGATGGGGGTGCCCTCGCCGGAAGAGCCGGCCTCCAACTTGCGACTCGAGACCATCAACGGGTCAGCCCCGGTCAACATGGGAATGCCGATACGTCGAGGGACCCAGCTTGGCCCTCCATCCCACATTGGATTTCGCATTAGATCTCCGAGGGCTGGTGGCGATGCAGGATATCCCCACGCCCCCGAATTCCAAGCAGCAGCAAGAAGAACAACAACCACCACCGTACACGGACGACTTCGCCAAGCATGAACCGCAACATGAACGATCCGCGCCGCTAGCTCGACCAAATGATCGGTGCGGCAAGAAGCCTACCATACCCGGCAAGAGGAGATGTACCAGCATCAGCAGGTGATGCGGCAGGAATGGACAACATTCCAGCAAGAGTACCGCGACGAAGTTTGAGAGCAAGCGGACTTCCGGTATCACCTCTACCAGCAATTCGCCCGTGGATCATCTCTAGAGGATAGCCCTTAGGGATGGTACTTGCCTAAATAAAAGTGGTTGTAATAAAATTTCCCCATAAATAAAATTTTATTTCATGCATCTCTTTGCCACCCTTTGCAAAAGCTAGCGTAAAACAAAAAAACTTAAAAAAGAAAAAAAAAAGCATACGCTCAATAAAAAAAGCCAAAATTCTAAATCGCGAGAAAAAAGAGATAAAACCGCGAGAAAAAGGCAGGATTAAGACAAGCCATCACCTCAACCAACAAAACTTTGACTACCAAATCAAAGTCTAACAAACAAACAAGAATCATCCGACCAACCCGCAATAATCGGATAATCACCACCAAAGATCAGAAACAAAGAATCCCCAGCAAACAAGAAAGCTGGATGAGCACCCACAAAATCCCCAGCACGACCCGGATGACCATTCAGAAAGGTCCAAGTACATCTACCAACCACAGAAGTCACTCCCCAGGGAACCGGCGCATGAGCTACCCGAGCAGTAAGCCGCCACTACCACCAGTCCTACGCAGTGGACTGTACCAGCCAGATAGGGGGTTCATACCTATCAACCAGCACACAAGGAGTGCCTGATCGGCGCATGAGCTACCCGAGCAGTAAGCTGCCACTACCACCAGTCCTACGCAGTGGATTGTACCAGCCAGATAGGGGGTTCATACCTATCAACTAGCACACAAGGAGTGCCTGACCGACGCATGGGCCACCTGAACAGTAAGCCGCCACTACCACTAGTCCTACACAGCGGACTGTACCAGCCTGATAGGGGGTTTATACCTATCAACCTACGCACATGTTGCTCCTGATCTGCGCTCGAGCCGGATCAGTAAGTCGCACTACCAGCCTGATGGGGGGTTCATACCCATCTAGTCCCACACAACGGACTGCAACTACCAGCCTGATGGGGGGTTCATACCCATCCAGTCCCACGCAACAGACTGCAGCTACCAGCCTGATGGGGGATTTATACCCATCCAGTCCCACACAACGGACTGCAACTACCAGCCTGATGGGGGGTTTATACCCATCAACCGAAGGATCGGCTACCGTCAGAAGGAGTATCCTAAGGTTTTACCACGTGTCCACCGAAGGGATCGGCTACCGTTAGAAGGAGTATCCTGGAAGTGCACGAACACCGACATTTTCCCAGAAGATCAGTCGCCGCAAGACGGAGCATCTGAAGGGTGACCGGGCAAGTAGGTCAACTCCTTTACCTTCCTGTCAATCTGTCTGGCACAACAGGCCAACAGCTGACTAGTCAGGTAAAGGGGGGACAGCTATAGACCCCAAATCTTGCCCTGCCTCCAAATAAAGAGTAAAAGACCTCCTATTCGAAGATGGACGAAGCCTAACAAGCCACTAGGAGAGACTATTAGGCCCCATACTAGGATAGGAAGGATTTTCGGCACGAAAATAAGGTTTCTCGCCTTTTAGGGGACAAGACTGCCATCTCGAAATCGAGACTGTCGTCTCGCCACCTGCGAATGGCGAGACCGTTGTCTCGTTCGACGAGACGACGGTCTCGCCACCCGCGAAAACGAGACAGCGGTCTCGTTTGGCGAGACGACGGTCTCGCCACCTGCGAAGGATGAGATGGCGGTCCCGTTTGGCGGGACGGCGGTCTCGACCCTGTCAGACGAGAACGGCGGTCTTGCCACTGGCAGGCGCGAAAACCTATAAATAGGGGCTCTCCCCCCCTCATTTCCACACACCACACAACTTTTGCTCTCCCTTCTCTTTAAAACTTCTCTCTAGAATCCCTCCGACGCATTTCTGGAGCTTCTGAGTGCTTTTGTGAGCATTTTCGGCGTCTAGAAAAGTTTCCAGCGCCGTGTAGAGTGAAGGGCTGCCAAAAAGCACCCATTTTTGCTAAAGAAATAACAAAGAAAGCTTGCTTCGGAGGTTTAAATTCTCCCTCTCTACTTTTACTGCTTTAATTTTAAATTATGTAATAGATTAGGGCCATGTAGTCATAATTTTAAATTCCACAAAATAAAAAGGGAAAAAGCGTATTTTTCCGGTTTATTTATTAACAAAGTAGCTGGCCTATCATAGGGAACCCGAAAGGGGCGTAGTAAAGGAACTAATACTTCCTTTACACGTAACTAACTCCCTTACCCAACTCTGGTTCTAATGACCAAAGTTGGTTTTCGAAAACCAACGCCTTTTAAAACCCCTTTCCCGATGTTTCCGGTAAAAACATCGGTGGCGACTCCACAGAACCCTACAAAAATTAGTCCTTGGGTTAGCCCGGTTATCGGACAACCCAAGGACGCCCTTTCGAAAACCTCGCCCCTAGGTTAGCCCGGTTATCGGACAACCTAAAGGCGTTGTAACCACCCATAAAAAAACGCGATCGCCTCTCTTTTTTTGACAGTGGCGACAAGCCTAATGTTGCTCATTTGAAAATTTTTGGATGTAAGTGTTTTGTGTTAAATAATGGAAAGGATAACTTAGGAAAATTTGACTCTAAAGCCGATGAGGGCATTTTCTTAGGTTATTCATTAACTAGTAAGGCTTACAGGGTGTTTAAAAGAAGAACTTTGAATATAGAAGAATCTATTCATGTTACATTTGATGAAATTGTAGACCTTGGGGGAAATCCTCTTGAGTCAAATAAAGAACTTGCAGGTGATGATGAATATATAAGAAAGGATCCTGATGAATTATATTTGGAAGAAAATGAGCCTTCTCAAACACCTGAATTAGCAAAAGAATGGCAATCACCAAGAGGACTCTCAATGGACAATATCATTGGTGATATCTCAAAAGGGGTAAGAACAAGAAATATGACTAACTTTTGTATGTCTGTAGCTTTTGTATCTCAGATAGAACCCAAAAATGTGGAGGAAGCACTTAAAGATGAACAATGGTGCATAGCAATGCAAGAAGAACTTAACCAATTTGAAAGGAATCAAGTCTGGGAATTAATCCTAAGGGAAGAATCACATCAAGTTATTAGAACCAAATGGGTGTTTAGAAATAAGCTTGATGAAGATGGAAATATAACAAAGAATAAAGTCAGACTTGTTGCCAAAGGCTATTGTCAGGAGGAAGGTATAGATTATGATGAAACTTATGCTCCAGTTGCCAGGTTAGAGGCTATACGCCTACTTCTTGCTTATGCATCTTTAATGAAATTTAAATTATATCAAATGGATGTTAAGAGTGCATTTTTGAATGGTTTTATTAAAGAAGAAGTTTATGTGGAGCAACCCCCTAGATTTGAAGATTTTAGTTATCCTAATCATGTTTTTAAATTAAAGAAAGCTTTACATGAGTTGAAACAAGCTCCTAGATCTTGGTATGAAAGGCTAAGTAGTTTCCTAACTTCAAATGATTTTTCTAGAGGAAAAATAGATTCTACCTTGTTTATAAAGAAAGTAAAAGAGCATATCTTATTGGTCCAGGTATATGTTGATGATATTATTTTTGGATCAACTGATAATTCGTTATGTGTAGAATTTGCTAAGATAATGCAGGGAGAGTTTGAAATGTCTATGATGGGAGAATTGACATTCTTCCTTGGACTTCAAATTAAGCAACTTAAAGATGGCATCTTCATCTCTCAAACCAAATACTGCAAAGAGATCCTCAAAAAGTTTGGTATGGACACCTCAAAGGAAGCTAACACACCCATGGGAACTTCATGCTATCTAGACAAGGATGAATTAGGTTTGGAAGTTAATCAATCTATGTATAGAGGTATGATAGGTTCATTGTTATACTTAACTGCCAGTAGACCTGATATTATGCATTCTTTTTGTGTGTGTGCTAGATTTCAGGCTTGTCCAAAAGAATCTCACCTAATTGCAGTAAAACATATATTAAAATATTTAAAAGGAACTACTGGTTTTGGTTTATGGTATCCTTCTTATGCTTGTACTAGTTTAATAGGATATTCTGATGCTGATTATGGTGGATGCAAAATTGATAGGAAAAGTACTAGTGGGACAAGTTATTTGTTAGGTTCATCCTTAGTATCTTGGCATTCTAAGAAACAAGCTTGTGTTGCTTTATCTACCACTGAAGCTGAATATATTGCAGCTGATAGTTGTTGTGCTCAAATTCTGTGGATGAAACAACAGTTAGAAGATTATAGTATATTTTTAAATGACATACCTTTAATGTGTGATAATACGAGTGCAATTAATCTTACTAAGAATCCAGAAATGCACTCTAGGACTAAGCATATAGAAATTAGACATCACTTTTTGAGAGATCATATCAGCAAAGGAAACTATAAAATAGAGTATGTTGATACAAAGCATCAATTAGCAGATATTTTTACTAAGCCTCTACCCAAGGATAGATTTTATGATCTTAAAAGAGACTTAGGGATATTAGAAATAGCTTAAATTCTGCTTATTTAGACAGTTTTTGGATAATTGTAATGTTAAAATTCATTATACAGAATGTTAATAGTTTATCATGTGTTAAAACCTTAAAAATTTGATGTACTCTCTGGAATAATCGATTAATTGGAGTTATAATCGATTATTTGCATCCAAAACACTCAAAACAGGGCATTCCTCTCTGGATTAATCGATTAATTCGATAATTAATCAATTAAATACAAAATTAATCGATTATCTGCCCAATTTAATCGATTAAATGACTCTGGCACTGGTTTAATCGATTAATCTGAGTTTTAATCGATTAAGCCTGGCAAGTTTGGCCTCCTAGCCGTTGCCAACAGATCTCTTGACCTATATTCACTTCCATATGACCGTTAGACATGCTTGATTATAAATAGGGGCCTCCATTTCACTTCTACTCACTACTATCTCTTGAAATCAAGCTTTCTTGCCTTATTCTAGCAATCTTGCCCTCTTCTCAATACATTTAGCTCTCTAAATCTTATTGTTATTCCTCAAATCTTTAAATGGCCTCATCTTCTCGTGCTAACATCCTTACTAGAAGAAGATCTGCACCCTCATCTCATCCCCGTCCTAATTCTGTGGAAGGATGGATTTCTGATGTAGATGGCCAACAAGAATTTCTGACCTATTGGAAGGAACGTGCTATTATTTCTCCAAAGTTCCTTATTGGTGAGCAGTTCATCAATAGGGGATTCAATTTTCCCAACCTTCTTGAAATTCAAGGAGTTCTTCCTTTCATCCAAATGCAAGGTACGCATTATCCTGACCTTGTTAGGGTATTTTACTCTAGTTTAAATTTAGAGATCAAATTACTACTTCTAGAGTCAAAGGCGTCACAATTATTCTTGACGACGATATTTGGGAGAATGTTGCCCACTTTCCAATTAGAGAAGATTCTATTAACATTTATGGTGAGTTAGATGATTTTGACAGGTTCTTAGCTTACCGTTCTTTTCTGCGAAATCCCTCCATGGAGATTGGGCATCTCCTTCTTGCTGGACCTTTAAAGAAGGAGGAACGCATGATTCTACATCTAATTGTCTGGATCCTATGTCCTCGGGCTACAAATCATGCTCAATGTTCTTCAATTGATCTTAGGATTCTTCATGCAATAATGAATAATGAGCCCTTAGATTGGGGTGTTCTTGTCACCATGACTATGTTAAAAGCCAAACGTCATCCCACCTTCAAAATTCCATATGCCCTCCTTGTCTCTCGGATTCTTGAATATAAGGGAGTCAATGTCGAAGGTGAACAAACAGTAAGAACAAATAACTTGAATCGCATGCTTGACAACACATTGATCCAACTACAAATGGTGCGTGTCAACGACATCTATGTTCACAAGGATGATGTTCCGAATCAAGATGGTGACAATGAAGATTCTCGATGAAGATATGCCTCCTGCTGCTGAGTTTCCCTCTGATCAAATCCAAAGTGTTGGAACTTCCTCTACTCATCATGAAACCCGACAATCCATGGAAGACATGTTATCTGACATGAATCAGAGAATGCAGTCTTTCTTCACTCTTTCTGGAGTACGACATGAGGAAATAATTCGTCGTATATCTGATGTAGACGATAAAGTGTGTCGTTTAGAAAATAGATTTGATGCACACTTTCATAGTGATGATAGTGAAGAATTTTAAAATTTGTAATTTTTCTCTTATATTGTAATGAATGCTTTTATCTGAAATAAAATGTGGGGTTCTGTTTTTGCTATGTTTGAGGGGGAGTTTTCTCTAAGTTATGCATATTTTGAGGGGGAGCTGTTATGTTTGCCTTACAAGAATTATTTTTTATTATAATCAAAATAGGGGGAGAAATATTTAAAGCCTAATATTATTGTTTTTAAATATTATCTGGTATGTTTAATGTGTTTGTTAGTATGACAGATAAAACAGGTTATTATAAGGCTTTAAAAGATAATTTTGATCATCATCAAAAAGGGGGAGATTGTTGAACATTCAAGGACTTGATGTTGCACTTGATGGACATGAAGATTGTTGATTTTGATGATGATTCAAGAACTCAACGACTTAGAGTGTTGAAGACTTGTTTTGTATTGTAATAACTCTGTTTTAAATTAGATTGAGTCTGTAATATTAGTGTTTAAGATAGCTAGTACATAGTCTGCACGTTAGAAGCTTCAAAAAGCTCAAATTTATCATCCAGGCTCGGCTTTAATCGATTAAATAGGGAAATAATCGATTAAAACAGTGAGAAAAACCATTTTCTGTATCTACTCACTGGTTTAATCGATTAAACCACCTGTTAATCGATTAACAGGCGATTTAATCGATTAACAGCCCTTTTAATCGATTAAAACAGAGAGTTTCAGGGTTTTGTTGATTTTAGCTCTATAAAAATCGATTAACTCTTGATTTAATCGATTATTTCAGTCAGATTTTGATTTTCAACTTCAAATCAACCCTATTTTCGAAAACCCTATTTCCAAGAACCCTAATTCTGAAATTCCCAATTCCAAAACCCTAATTTCTCTACTTAAACATCTCTATGGAACTCAGAAAAGAAGAACAACCTTTTTCATACAAAAGTTAAGTGTTGTAGTTCCAGAGAACTGTTTGTTGCAAGAAAAAGGGGCTTTTGGAACCTGGTATGGGCTAGAAGCGATAAGAATCACTAAGTGGAGTTCTTAGTGGATTGTGTGATGTGCCGTCTCTAGGGAAAGTTGTTCATCATCTCTTGTGGATTTCAAGAGAGGTGTTTTCTTATCTTTATCTTTTCAATTGTAATCTGTTTGTAACAACTTGATTATAGTGACAACATTAATCCTCTGTTTGAGTGATTAGCAACTGGACGTAGGGTCTGTTGATCCGAACCAGTATAAATTTCCTGTGTAAGATTCTCTTCTCTTCTCTATTTACATTTACACAGTTTTTAATCGGTAAAATTTGGGGAAAATTTTGAAAACCTAATTTTGGTTAAGAAACCAATTCACCCCCCCTCTTGGTTTTTGTCCGACCACGCAAACATTCTGCTGCGCGATTCTAACAGGCTTGTAGTTCATCGAGTTTTGCAAGGGCTCGGTCCTTTTCTTGTAGTACTTGGCTGTACTGAGCTAGCCCGTCTCTTTCTTTGCAGCGTAGCTCAGCGAGACTTTCGTTGAGTCTTCGATTGGCCTCTCGCTCTTGGCGTGTTTCTGACCGAGTCCCGGTGAGGTCTTGCAACAAATCCTTGATCGTCTGAGCCTGTTTTGCTGATTCGGCCTCAAGGCGTGCTGATTTGGCAGTTATTTCTTGGAGTTGGCTATCCGAACTGGTTCTGGCATCTTTGGATGCTCGGATAGCTTGCTCATTAGAGTCAGCACACTGATCCTTGAGGCACTCTATTTCATGATCCTTTTTCTTGCATTGCCTTTGCAGACCATCAATGGTGAGGATAGATTCTTGCTCTCTTTTTTTCAAGGGCCCTCATCTGGGCTCCCATGATTTTTATCCTCTGGTTCAAGGCATCGACTTGAGCTTGCAGCTCTTCAATATTGACACTTGTAATGAGTGAGGTGGATGGTTGAGACATCCCTCTTCTTTTTCTCCACACATCATAGTCACCGGAGACAGCCACTCGAGCTTTTCCCAGCTCTCTGTCTCCAATAAAGACTGGTTTCTCCCATGCTTTTCTCACGGCTAGTGAGTTGGCGATTGTGCATGGGTCTCCGAAGAAACACAATCCTCCAAGTTCCCCTCGAGAAATTGTAGTTTGAGTCCTCATGAGTCATCTCATACCTACTCTAGGTGAATAGGCTATGCAACCCCTGAGTCCTATCAAGGGTACGTTCGGATAGTCTCCACATCTGATGAGGACTGGACCGGGTCGGAACCAAGGGCAGACCAAGACAAATGGTTGGCGTCCCATTGTTCCAACTCGTCCTTCCACTCTGAAGTTAAACGTCATTGGAGAGAGATTTTGGAGAAGCTCCTTAAAGGGTCGGGGAACATCCCCATGTGACTAGAAGCGTAAAAATGTGTAATGCCCCACACAAAGAGTAGTGAAGAGCAGCAACGAAGTGTTTTTCCTTGCTTCTGGCGGTAGAATTCCACCAAGAGCAAGGTGTCGACAAGAATTGTAGGTAAGGGACTCTTTGAGTTCACGTCCTAGGTGAAGAAGGCGTCCATGATGGCTTGATCCACTGTGTCGAGCTAGAAGGGAAACAAGATCGTTCCAAATATGATTAAGGCCAAGGTTTTGTTAAAAGCGACCCATTTTTCCCTTTCAGCCAAGTCGGACAGATGGTCTTCTAACATTGAGACTTTCCAACCCCGGATGTTCCCTTTTTCCATCAGGGTAGTCTGCCAGAAAGGTAGTTGGATGATGGCAGCGACTTGTGCTGCAGGAGTATATGCCCCATGGCGGATATGGACCCCAACTGATTTGGGTCATTTCAGCATAATTTCGTACTCCTGCAAGGTGGGCACCATATCGAACTGCATAAATTCGAAGCAGCGCAGACTGGAGTTCCAGAAGTGAACTAATACCCTGATGAACACTTGATCGACACAGATCTTCAGCCGGTCGAGAATCCGTCCATAGGATTTTTCGAAGTCAGAGCGCACCTCTGGTGGCATTACCGCGCAAAGCCGTTCTAGCTTCTCAGTATGGTATCGGGGAATGTCTACCTTCTTCAATTGTCTACTAGTCCCCTCCATTTTCTAAAACCAAAATGTATGTTTTATGAAAATGATGCTTATTGAATGAATGTGAGTGTTTAGTTTTCTATTTATCATGTTTTATTTCTACATGATGTATGGTATTTGCGTATTTTATTATTTTTTGGAAAAAAAAAAGAATAGACTATCTATATGAATGATTTATGAGTGTGATGTTTATGAACAAGGTCCCATATATTGTTTTGGAATCGGATTTTTATTTGATTTTCATTTTATTTTTATAGCCTTTTATCTCTTCTGTTGGACTGCGTGGCTACTTAGCTTACAAAGAACCTGAAACCAGGCTAGCTAAAAGGCAGACTGTCTGAGATAAAAAATTGCTTTATGCAAAAGAATAATTAGCGTCCCTTATCTCTTCTGTCGGACTGCGTGGCTACTTAGCTTACAAAGAACCTGAAACCAGGCTAGCTAAAAGGCAGACTGTCCGAGATAAGGGCGTTTATTGCAAAAATATTTTTTTTTATGATTTTTCTGTTGTTTGGTTATGCTATGCAACAGACAAATGCAACCAACAAATGCGCACACAATTCGATCATCCACGAACAGGCGAGAAGTTGTTATAATCACGAGGTAGGTTTTCCTGCAGAAAAGTGCTTTGGCGAAGGTAGGTTCTAACTGTTCTCACCAAGGCTAAGGCCCCCAAGGTGCCCCCATTATAGGGTCCCCACTCTCCAGCCTTCCGACCATGCTTAGCACTAAGGCCATAGTCAGTCTTTGTGCCAAAAGAGGAAGGTTATCACCTTGAGTGATGGTTTCCGATCACACTGGTGGGCACAAGACCATCACTACAGCGAACCGTACCTGCCACCCACTCCCTATGGATTTCTCACTTGCCCCCGGGTATAGACGGAACTGTTGTGTGCAAGGGTTTGTGTACAATTTGTATTTCAAACAATTGCGTAAGTATAAACAAACAACAGTTATTAAAGCCAAGCATTAAAACATGTTATAATACAAGGTAGGGTAAAAGCGTAATTTCTTGGTTTATTTACTTTAAGTTGGCCCATCACTAAATGGGATCAACTCTCTAGGTTTCCCCAACAGAGTCGCCATCTGTCGCCACCATCAAAACAAGGCAGTCAGAGCGACACGATGGTTTCGACTTTCCAATTTTCGTGTTTTTATTGGTGTGGTTACAACGCCTTTAGGTTGTCCGATAACCGGGCTGAACCTAGGGGCGAGGTTTTTGAAAAGGTGCTCTTGGATTGTCCGATAGTCGGGCTAACCCAAGAACTAATTTTGAAGGGTTCTTCTAGAGTCGCCACCGATATTTTTACCAGAAACATCGGAAAAGGAGTGAAAAGGCGTTGGTTTTCAAAAAACCAACTTTGGTCATTAGAACCAGAGTTGGGTAAGGGAGTTAGTTACGTGTAAGGGAAGTGTTAGTTCCCTTAAGACGCCCCTTTCGGGTTCCCTATGATAAGCCAGCTATTTAAATAAGTAAACCGGTGAAAATACGCTTTTACCCTTTATTTACGGTATTTAAAGTTACAACTACATGGCCCTAATATCTACTGTGCAATTTAAAGATAAAGCAGTAAAGAGAGAGAGAGAGTGTAGAAACCTTCGAGGCAAGCTTTATATTAATCTCTTGAAAATTGGGGTGTTTTTTGGCAGCCCCTCGCTCTCTACAGTGCTGGAAATCTCTCAAAAACGCTATAAAAACTCTTAGAAACTCTCAGAAAACTCCGGACGTGCTTCGGAGGGGTTCTAGGAAGAGAATTTTATGAAGTGACTAGAGAGAGAATGGAAGAACTGTGTGAAATGAGGGGAATGGTGCGGCTATTTATAGGGATTCGCGCCTGTCAGGTCAAGATGGTCGTCTCGTATGACAAGGTCGAGACGGTCGTCTCGCCACTCGAGATGGTCGTCTCGCCTTGCAAAAATGGCGAGACGGCCAACTCGCCAACCGGGAGGGCCGTCTCGCCATTCGCAAGTGGCGAGACGATCATCTCGCCAAACAAGACAGTGGTCTCGACTTGCAGGAGTGGCGAGACGGCGGTCCTGATAAGCGAGACGGTGGTCTCGACCCTAAAAGGCGAAAATCCTTATTTACATGTAGAAAATCCCTCCTATCCTAGTATGGAGCCTAATAGTCTCTCCTAGTTGCTTCTTAGGCTTAATCCATCTTCGAATAGAAGGTCTTCTGGTCTTTATTATGAGGTCGGGCAAGATTTGGGGTCTACATTAGGCAAAGACACTCAAATATGTATGAGAATGTATGAGAAGATGCAGGAATGGAGTGCTTTAAACTGACCCAAAATCCCCCTTTATATAGAAAATTTTATTTTTGGTCAGGACTTCCATCTGGGATTCGAGACGGCGGTCTAGAATTTTTGAAGTTCGAGACCGCCGTCTGGAATGTTGAGACGGCGGTCTCGCCAATTGCAATGTGGCAAGATGGTTGTCTCGCCAAACAAGAAGGCAGTCTTACCTTTAGCAAATGGCGAGACGACAGTCTCACCATTGATGGATGGCGGTCTTGCCAAACGAGACAGCGGTCTGGGCCTTTCGAAGGGATTTTTTTTTAGGAAAATATAGGACCTTGTTCAAAAATAACTATGAATGCAATGTTTTCATGTTTTGTGTCCTATAATGCTACTTCATTGATTTTTCAGAAGGATTAACTGGTGTGTCTTTTAAAGACGAGATCCTTCTGATGTCATTTTTTAGCTGTACTTGTTTGTACCATTCCGGACTTAATATGATCAAAGAATAACTGTTGGTTGAGGAGCAAACTTGCCATGTCAGTGCATGTCGCCGCCATCCATTCCGACGTCCAGGGACATCTCGAACATTTATGCGATGTCATTTTTTAGCAAACTTGTTTGTACCATTACCCTATGCTAATGCATCAATACAAATGCAGCAAACGAATGCACACACAATTTATACATCCACGAGCAGAGCCACGCTTATTTAATCACGAGGTAGGGTTTTCCTGTAGAAACGTGCTTGGTTTAGGTGGTTCTAAACTGTTCTCACCAAGGCCAAAGGTCCACAAGGTGCCCCTATTATAGGGACCTCTCAATCTCTCAGTCCTCGGGTCATGCACGGAACTCCGTGTTGACATCCTTAGACCAAAAGAAGAGAGTTATCACCTTGAGTTGGTGGTTTCCGACAACGGTTGTAGCCCCGTGTGCCAACAAGCCGGTCGTATCTGCCACCCACTCCCTATAGGTATTCACTCTTGCCCCCGGGTATAGAGGGACTGTTGTGTGCAAGGGTTTTTGTGTGCAATTTATATTTCAAACAATTTGCAGACAATAATCATACAACAATTATTAAAGCCATATAATAAAAATACGGAAGAGGGTAAAGGCGTAATTTCAAATCTTTACTTAGTTTGAATTTATCCATCACTAAATGGGATCAACTCTCTAGCTTCCCCAGCGGAGTCGCCATCTATCGCCGCCGTCCGTTCCAACGTCCAGGGACATCTCGAACGTTTATGCGAGCGGTCGCGAAAAGATGGTTTAGACTCGCATTTTATGTTAAAATTATGTTCATTGCTTCCGAGGTGCTCAACAACTGAACTATCCTCTAATAAAAGCAAGGTTTTCGAAAAAGGGTTCTTTTGGAGTCGCCACCAATGTTTTGACCATAAACATTGGAAAAGGATAAAAAGGCGTTGATTTTAATAAAAACCAAACTTGGCCATTATAACCAGAGTTAGGTAAGGGAATTAGTTATGTGTGGGGAAGGTGTTAGCACCCCACAACGCCCCTTTCGGGTTCCCTATGACGGATTAATTCATTTAAGTAAAGATTACGAGAAATTACACGATTACCCTATTTTATTGCATAATGTTAAAAATGGTTATCTACATGGCTTTATTTACTATTGCATACAGAAAGCAATAAATAAAAGCATTAAAAGAGAAGAGAATTGAACAGAACCTCCGTAGCAAGCTTTGTATTACGAATCTTTAATTGTGAGGATGCGTTTTGGCAATCCTTCGCTCTACAAAGACTCTCCTCTCCAAATACAAGATCGACTCGACTCAATTTTACAGAAGAATCGAATGCTGGAATATGATTCCTTAACTGATTGTTACCTTATCAAGGCAATCAGAGAGTTCATTCGAAGAGGGAAGAGGATAGACAAGTACTAGGAGTTGTCTGGTGTGTGAAATAGTGGCAAATGAGCATCCTATTTATAGTTTTTCGCTGCCTGCACATTTGGGATGGCCGTCTGGGTTGGGATGGCCGTCCCAACTGCATGATTTACAAAGGCCGGGACCCCCTGAAAAGCTGGGACTGGCAGTCCCACTTGGGACGGCCATCCCACTTGGGACGGCCGTCCCACTTGGCCAGGGAAGGTTGGGACGGCCGTCTTGACCTTGGGACGGCCATCTCGACCTTGGGACGGCCGTCTCGACCTGTTTTGGCCAACTTTTGTGTTCTGGGACCCCCGGGAAGCTTTCCTTTCTTTATTCGGACGTCGTTTGATGCCGATAAACGCCAATTAAAGCTTGATCTTCATATAGGAAGTCTTCTTGGCCTTTATTGAGATGTCAGGTGAGCTTTGTCTTTGTTGTAGGAAGTCTCTTTAGCCTTTATTGAGAGACCGGGCAAAATTAGGGGTCTACAGCTGCCCCCCCTTCACTTGCCTAGCTAATTTTGCTGGCTTAATATGCCGACAAAATTAGTTGGTAGGGGAAGGAGTTAACCCTTTTGCCCGGTTATCCTTCGGATGCTTCTTTGCTGATCCTCCGGATGATAAATATATTTTTGATAGGTACCGACCCCTATCTGGTTTGAGCCTTACTTTATAAGGCTCTGGTGAGTACTTACCCTCACCCGGTACGAGTCTGTGCTTTGCTAGACTCTTGTGGGTACCTACCCCCACCAGGTATAAACCTTGTGTTTGCAAGGCTTTGGTGAGTACTTACCCTCACCCGGTATGAGTTCGCATTTTGCTAAACTCTTGTGGGTATTTACTTCCGAGGTGCTCAACACTGAACTATCCTCTAATAGAAGTAAGGTCTTTGCAACCCATTTTTGTAATGCTTAGGTGAGAATTTTACTCCACCTAATGCATCCTGCTAAGTTTTGATGAGTACCTACCCTCATCCGGTACAAGCCTTATTTTATAAGGCTTTGGTGGGTACCTACCCCCACCTGGTACGAATCTGCATTTTTGCTAGATTCTGATGAGTACCTACCCTCATCCGGTATAAACCTTATTTTATAAGGCTTTGGTGGGTACCTACCCCCACCTGGTATGAATCTGCATTTTTGCTAGATTCTGATGAGTACCTACCCTTATCTGGTATAAACCTTATTTTATAAGGCTTTGGTGGGTACCTACCCCCACCTGGTATGAATCTGCATTTTTGCTAGATTCTGATGAGTATCTACCATCATCCGGTATAAACCTTATTTTATAAGGCTTTGGTGGGTACCTACCCCCTACCCGGTATGAATCTGCATTTTTGCTAGATTCTGATGAGTACCTACCCTCATCCGGTATAAACCTTATTTCATAAGGCTTTGGTGGGTACCTACCCCCACCTGGTACGAATCTGCATTTTTTGCTACATTTTGATGAGTACCTACCCTCATCTGGTATAAACCTTATTTCATAAGGCTTTGGTGGGTACCTACCCCCACCTGGTACGAATCTGCATTTTGCTAGATTCTGATGAGTACCTACCCTCATCCGGTATAAACCTTATTTTATAAGGCTTTGGTGGGTACCTACCCCCACCCGGTACAAACCCTATTCCATAAGGCTCTTGTGGGTACCTACCCCCACCTGGTACGAACCTGTGTCTTGCAAGGCTCTGATGGGTACCTACCCCCACCCGGTACGAACCTGCGTCTTGCAAGGCTCTGATGGGTACCTACCCCCACCCGGTACGAACCTGCGTCTTGCAAGGCTCTGATGGGTACCTACCCCCACCCGGTACGAACCTGCGTCTTGCAAGGCTTTGATGGGTACCTACCCCCACCCGGTACGAACCTGCGTCTTGCAAGGCTCTGATGGGTACCTACCCCCACCCGGTACGAACCTACGTCTTGCAAGGCTCTGATGGGTACCTACCCCCACCTGGTACGAACCTGCGTCTTGCAAGGCTCTAATGGGTACCTACCCCCACCCGGTACGAACCCTATTCTATAAGGCTCTTGGGATGCTCTTTTTTGGCATTCAGTCTTTTGATGGATGAGTACAAACCCTCATCTGGTTTTTGGAGATTCGTTGGCGGCTTATTGTCTTTGATCATGCGCATATTACATGGGGAATGATTTATTTTCTTTTGACTTTTCTTCTTTAGTCATCCGGTTTTACCGGGGATTTTTGTTTTTGGCTTTTCTTGTTTAGCCATCCGGCTTTGCCGGGGATTTTTTTTGTTTAGTCATCCGGCTTTGCCGAGGATTCTTTGTTTTTGGCTTTTTGTGTTTAGCCATCCGGCTTTGCCAAGGATTCTTTGTTTTTGGCTTTTCTTTTTAGCCATTCGGCTTTGCCGGGGATTTCTTTGTTTTTGGCTTTTATTGTTTAGCCATCCGGCTTTGCCGGGGATTTCTTTGTTTTTGGCTTTTCTTGTTTAGCCATCCGGCTTTGCCGGGGATTTCTTTGTTTTTGGCTTTTTTTGTTTAGCCATCCGGCTTTGCCAAGGATTCTTTGTTTTTGCCTTTTCTTTTTAGCCATCCGGTCTTGCCGGGGATTTCTTGTTGGTTGCCTCTGTTTTGGCGGGAATCCCTTGGGGATTTGTTGATTTCTTGTTGATTGTGCCTCTTGTTTTTAGGCAGGTGCTTCAATAGTGGTGAAGGCTTTATCTTTTTTCGCCTCTGAATAGGCTGATGTTCTACTTTGAGGATATTTGTTCTTGATAATACCTCTGAGTAGGCAGATGCTTTTTTTGAAAGCTTTGTACTTGTATTTCCTCTTGCATAGGTTGATTTCCCATTTCTTGGGGATATCGGCTCTTTGCTTGCCTCTGAGTAGGCATAGGCATTCTTGGGAGTGAAGGTTTTGCCTTTCACTGGGGATATTCATATTGGGTGTTATAGGCGATTATCTCCCTAAGGATGTGAATTTGTAGTTTGCCTTTTGCTGGTAGGCCCGCTGGGGATTTTTATTTTTGGTGATCCACCAAGGATTTGGTTGTTTTCTGGGGATCTATTTTGAATTGCCCCCTAGGGAGGGATGGAGTTTTTGACTCCTTATTGGACGTTGTTGTTTTGAGCTGGCTTTGCCTATGCTCTTATTCCTGTTGGGGAATGGATTTTTATCTTTTCCTCGCGATTTGAATTTCTTTTTCGCGAGTTGGTTTTTACATATGTGCGCCTTTTTATGCACATTGGTTTTTTTTTCTTTGGAAGAAAATATATCTTTTTTCTCTTTTCTTTTCGGTGATCCCTGGGGAATTTTTCTCTTCTTGGGGGATCTGATCCTTGATTAGTTTTGAGCTCCTGACTTTGTGAGGCTCTTTATTGACCGGAATGAAGATTTTTTCTTCTTTTTCTTTTTTGGGATTCACCGAGGAGTCTGTCGGTTTCCTGGGGATCCAAATTTGATGATGGAGTTATGGCTCCTGGCTTTGTGAAGCTTCTTATTTGAGCTGGAAGATGGAAAAATTTTGTTTTCCTCTTTTTGTCTTTTTGTAGACTTTTCTTGATATATTCTTCTTCGAGATTTTTTATTTGGCCTTTTTCGTTGTGGCCTCTATTGGGGAATGAAAGCTTTTCTTTTTCTTTCTTTTTCATTGCCCCCTGATGATATCGAGGATTTAACTCCGTATTTTCTTTGATGGACTCTTGTGTAGTCCTTATTCTCCTTTTTCTCCTTTGGGGAAGTGGCGGAGATTCTGGATGAGTTTGCTTGATGACTCATGTGGCGATGAAGCTGAGTCGTGAGGTAATCTTTTTGTCTTGCCTCTCGAGTAAGCAAGGATCCTCTTGGGGATGATCAAGCCTTTCCGTTGGCTTTTTCATGTTGATGGCTTCCTTCTCCTTAGATGGAAGGATGTTGATTGAATCTTTAAATGACTATGGTTGACGACTCATGTGGTGATGTTGAGTCGCGAGGTAATTTTTGTTTTGCCTCTGGAGTAGGCAAGGATCCGCTTGGGGATGATCGAGCCTTTCCGTTGGCCTCTTTTTTCGATGTACCTTCTTTTATTGGTATAGAAGGTTAGAGCTAGTTTCCTTGAAGCTCTTTATTCTGCTGAAATGGTTTTTGATTTCACCTTTTTCTCTCGCGATTTTGATCTTTATCGCGAGTTATTTGAAATCTGGCTTTTTATCACGTGTGCCTTTTATTTTATAACTTTTGTACACGTGGGCTTTTGGAATGTAAACAGAAATAACAATGTTTATTCATTACTTCTCTTTTTTGTGGTTGTCGCCGCCGTCCATTCCGACGTCCTGGGGACGTCTCGAACGTTAATGCGAGCGGTCGCGAAAAGATGGTTGAGACTCGCGTTTTTTGTTAAAATTGTGTTCATTGCTTCCGAGGCGCTCAACACTGAACTGTCCTCTAATAAAAGCAAGGTTTTCGAAAAGGGGTTCTTTTGGAGTCGCCACCAATGTTTTGACCAGAAACATTGGAAAAGGAAAAAAAGGCGTTGATTTTATTAAAAACCAACTTGGCCATTATAACCAGAGTTGGGTAAGGGAGTTAGTTACGTGTGGGGAAGGTATTAGCACCCCCACAACGCCCCTTTCGGGTTCCCTATGACGGATTTATTCATTAAGTGAAGATTATGAGAAATTACGCATTTACCCTTATTTTATTCGTACAGTTATTTAGATATGGTTATCTACATGATGTATCTACATTGCATACACAAAACAATAAATAAAGCAGTAAAGAAGAAGAGAATTGAGAAAAACCTCCGTAGCAAGCTTTATATTATGATTCTTGTACAAAGAGGACGCGTTTCGGCAGTCCTTCGCTCTACAATTGTTCTCTCCTCTCGATTACAGACTCGACTCGACTAAATTTTCTAGAAGAATCGAATGCCGGAATACAAATTCCTTAACTAATTGTTACCTAAAAAAGGCAATCAGAAAGATCATTCGAGAGAGGGAGAGAAGAAGACAAGTCTCTGAGTTGTCTGGTGTGTGGAGAATGACAAATGAGGCTCCTATTTATAGTAAATTTTGCCCTGGATTTTTGGGACGGCCGTCTGGGTTGGGACGGCCGTCCCAAACGTGTTTTCTGCGTTGTGCCAATCTGGGACGGCCAGTCTGGGTTGGGACGGCCGTCCCAAATGCAATTTTGTTCACGTTGGGACCCCCTGGGGTTTGGGACGGCCGTCCCACATTCGGGACGCGCGTCCCAACTGCTTAATTTTAGTTGGGACGGCCGTCCCAACCCTGGGATGGTGGTCTCGACCTGTTTTGTCCAGCCTTTGTATTTTGGGACCCCGGGAAGCTTTCCTTGCCGTTTTCGGACGTGGATTGGTGCCGATATATGTCCGTTGAAGCTTTATCTTCGTGTAGGAAGTCTTCTTTGGCCTTCATTTGACATGTTGGGCGTGCTTTATCTATGTATAGGAAGTCTCCTTTGTCCTTTATCGTGCAGACGAGCGATCTCCGTGTTTGTTGCGGGAGGTATCCTCGGTTTTGGGAAGCCGGATGAACTCCATCTTCGGGCGAAGTTCCTCTAGCTTTTATTTTGAGAGGCCGGGCAAAATTAGGGGTCTACAGTGGTACATTCAAAACATTTTCAAATTACTAGAAAAATAAAAAGGAAACTATCTCCTAATCATCTGCCTCTGGACTGGAATGGGCAGATGGTGCTGGCGAAGGGATGCGGCGGAGCAGGCGGCGCTGGAACCTTGCCTGGGTCTGGACCAGATTCTCTTTCTGTCGGTCTGTCCTGTCTTACCTCATAGTCAGCTGACTAAACTGCTGTCGTATGAACTGGAACTCTCCTTCCATATAGGCGTGCTCGTCGTCTATCCGTCGGTACAAGCCGGCGAAGTCTGGATCATATGACTGCTGCTGCGATTCTATAGTCGAAGGGATGTCCTGAGGCATGTCGAAATTGCGCATATCCAGTGAAATCGAGATAATGGGGTTTAAGATGAACCCTGATCCCTGTCGACTGAGGATGTTCATATGAACCATCATTCCTCCGCTAATCGGCTCTGGTCAGAGGCTAGCTGGGAGGTCTTCTCCGTCAGTGCTTCCCCAATATTTAGCTAAAGGGGTGAGAAAGGGAGCTATTATGATGGCTCCTGCTGAGCCACGGGTTCCGTAATCTTTTACGGCTTTTAGAAAGGCATACCCTGGGTTGCATCGCAGCCCTTGATGCATATAGTATACAATGAAAAGGTCAGCCAGCGTTACCTTCCCTTGGCTTTCCTTCCGGGTGTGTATAGTCCCAGCTAGCAATTTATGGCATATGCGAAGCGGAGGAGAGAAAGCTGCGCCCTTCAGGTTTGACGGAAGAGTGTGTGCTCCAGTGATTTCTCTCCACATGGTGGTGGTGGTGAGAGCAGCAGGTTTTTCCAGATATGCGGACCGATATTCTGGTGTTCTTGTGTCTGCTCGTTGGCAGAAACCCATTATGACATTAAAGTCATCCAGAACCGTGGTCCGGTAGGCTCCATCCATCCAGTAGGAGATGGCTTGAGTCGGTGGCACTCCGGGAATTGCGGACGGCATTTCCACGATGTTGACGGAGGCAAGAAATTCTAGCGTAGCAGTGCGGTGGATCCGAGTAGGTGGCTCTCGGAGCAGAAAGTCCCATCCTATGTTGTGGATGAACCTTCTGACATCTTGTTCCCAACCAAATGTATCTAGGATTTCAAAATCCAACCGCAGTGTAGGATACCAGGAATATTGTTGGATATTTGCCAGTCGCTGTTGATGCGATTCTGCTAGTAGAGCGCTAGTAGTAGGAGTTCCTCTAGCAGGGTTTCTAGTGCGTTTTCTCCTAGATGAGGCTTCTCCATGCTCCATTGTATGTAGTACTCACTTAAGAATGGTAGGAGTGTGTAAAAAGGGAAGAGAAGCAAGGTAGAATGCTTGGAATGGGGTACCAAAGGCCAAATCCGCGCACAACACATATAGGGGACACCAGGAAGTTTGGGACGGCCGTCTGGGTTTGGATGGCCGTCCCAATTGAAAATTTCCTTCATGGTCCATCAGCAGAGAAGTGAGACGGCTGTCCCACCTGGGATGCGCGTCTCAACTGAAAATGGGGATTTGGGACGGCCGTCTCAACTTTGGGACGGCTGTCTCGAGCTTTCTGAGTGGATTTTTTTAATTTTTTGTTGAGAAAAAGGATAGGACTCCATTCATTGATGCTTTAATGCATGTAATGTTTCATGATATGTGTCCTATGATCTATTTCAGTTAGTATTTCGAAAGTTTTAACTGATGTGCTTTGACTTCGGGCGCATTCTTGGTGTTGTACCTTTCTGTCATCATGTTTCTTCTGATTAACAATCTTGGTTGTACCCAGTTTGCCGTCTTAGACTTTTTCTTGCTATAGCCGAAGAGCAATCTGTTGTTCATAGGGTAACTGCCATGTCAATGCCCCCCTTCCTTTCCTTAGGGATTTCGACCTTCCTATTGATCACTATATTTCCACATTCCCCTTATTACTTGAATGCTTTTATACTGAAATGGTCAAGAGAAGAGAAAGAAAAGGATTTACAACAAGCGCTTGTGTTTTAGAGGGATATTTTTTGTAATAGAGGTTTCTGTAAGAATGGTTAGCTAGGGTTGGTTTGTGTTTAGGCTAGTTTAGGTAAACGTTTCGTTCTTATGATGTGGCGTCTTTATTTTACTGATTTGTGGTGCCTTTTTGTGATTGATTAGCTTTCCTAGTCCGCCCTTTCGGGATTTCAGTCTAGGATGTTATGCTTATGTCCTAACTTTTGTCTAGGTTTCCTTTTTTCTTATTTATTTTTTAGGAATACCTAGCGGACTTTTTGCAACCCTAACTTTTGCCCAGGCTACCCTTTATTATTGTTCTGTCTCCCGCACGGTTTACCCTAACTTTTGTGCAACCCCTTTTGTGGGTTTCCGCCGGTATTTTGCCCTTTTATTTTCTTGTCTTGGCCTTTAGCCTTGACGGGATCTCCTTTTTGTGTATACATATTATTTTTTGCATAACATTGTCAAAACTTGATTTTATCGAGATAATTTTTATCTGTGTTTCTAGTTAATCAATCATATTTGACTTTGCTTTATGACGCTTTGATTGTTCTGACGCATTTGGAACAAAACGTCTATCTAAACCTTGTTTATTAAAAATGGGGTATAGACATATTTAGCAAGAAAAGAAGCAGGTACTAAGAATAACATTCTTTTCTAATTTTGGGGAAATGTGTGCCCTAGAGAAGCTCAGGGTCCGGGCATACCCCGAGGAGTGATCTCTAATAGTCACTAGGTTTACATCCCTTAGAATTGGAAGAAGGACACCTAATGATTAACGCTACCCTTTGCGCTAATATCCCTCCTTTTTGGACTATCGTCTTTGAGGGATAAGACTTCCCTATTTTTCGTATGGTTTGATCTTTCGTGGGGTCATACCCTAAACCATATTTTAAAGGATTATCTTTGAACTCTGGTGGCTCTTTTATTCCTTGAGTATTCTTTCCGAGCCCCTGTCCTGGGCGATATCCATATCTTTTCATCATATGAGCCACTTTTATATTATTGGGAAGTCTTTCTATGTTGGCAATTTCAAGTGCTTAAAAAGATGTTTCAAGAGCCTCTTCAGCCGCATCCACATATGGTTGGACAGACGGTTTGCTAATTAGAAACTCTTCTTCAGCTTGAACTGTGACGAGTTTATCATTTGTCACAAACTTGACTTTTTGGTGGAGCGTTGAAGGTATTGCCTTAGCGCTATGAATCCAAGGTCTACCAAGGAGACAACTATATGCCTGCGTGATATCCATCACGTGGAAGTCTATGTTAAAGATAGTAGGGCCAATTTGAATTGGTAGACTAATTTCTCCTACTACTTCACGTCTTGATCCATCAAAGGCTCGAACAATTGTATTACTCGGCGCATGTGGGTTCCTTGCACCGTTATCTTGTCAAGTGTGCCTTTAGGCATGACGTTTAAGGATGACCCATTATCCACCGTAACTTTGGAAATGAGATATTCCTTGCATTTGACTGAAATATGCAAGGGCTTGTTGTGATTTGACCCTTCTAAAGGGAGTTCTTCATTTGTGAAGGTAAGATGATTATTGGCTGTAATGTTACCAATAATTCCTTCAAATTTGTCTTGGGAGATTGCATGTGGAACAAATGATTCATTCAAAACCTTTAACAGTGTGTTTCGATGCGGTTCCGAACTCATTATGAGTGATAACAAGGTTATCTTTGCAGGAGTGCGATTGAGTTGATCGATGATGGAGTACTCGCTTTGCCTTATGTAATCGGAGTAACTCATTTGTCTCCTCCTTGGATTCTTTTTCCTCTTCTGGCTTTATCTTTTGCCTTATCTTTAGGAATGTTATCTTGTAATTCCTTGGGGGAATATATTCTTCCGCTCTCGTCATGCCCCCAATACCGGCTACGTTGGAGATATCTTGTGATGATTCTTCTTAATATCTCCAAGGTACAACTTTATTTGATGAATAAGGGAAAGGACGAGGCATGAATAAAAGTACAGGCGTTATTGCCTCTTCCCTTTTATCGATTGGAATAACCAACTGTGCTTGTTTATTATCATCTTTGGGTCTATCGACCGTTGTAGAGATTTTGATGACGAAAGGCTTCTTTTCCATTTATTCTCGATTTGTGGAAAGCACATCAATTAATCCTTCCTTTTTATTATCTTTATTAAAATGAGGAGGGATGTATGAATGTATGCAACTTATGAATGCAATAGACAGCTTTAAGGAAAAAAACTTTTTATTTCAATTAGAAAGTGTTTATCCTTCTATACAATGCTTTGAAGCAAGTGTTGACAAAAACGGAGAAGCTTGAAGAATCCTATGGGTAAATTAGGCTTTCTTCGTAATTCATCTTCACTGTTCTCACATGATTTCGAGCGTCTTGATTTGTTCATGTACCGCCTCGGCTCATATCTTCACTATATCGACGAGCCTCTTTTATCTTTTCTTCTTGATGAACGATCAAGGCATGTTGTTGGTCGACCTCTCTATTACTTGGTCTCTTTCACGAAGTAGTTGACCATACCGAGCTAATCCATCTCTTTCTTTATCATGTAGCTCCTCTAGGTCTTCTCTGTATTTTTCAGCGGTTTCCCACCACTTTTGTGCTTCTGACCGAGTTTCTGCTAGGTCATCCTGTATTAGCTTGATCGTTTTTTCCTGTTCTGCAAGCGCACTCTCAAGATGTGCTATTTCGTCACTCATGTCCCGGAATAGACTATCTTGTTCAAGCCTTGGAATTTTCAATGCTTGTTTAGTGTCTTCTTGATAATCAGCACAATCATTCTTAAGGCGCTCTATTTCATGGTCCTTCTTTTTACATTCCCTTTTTAGACCATCTATTGTAAGGGTTGCTTCTTGCTCTTTTTCTTCGAAGGCCCTCAGCTGAGCTTCCATGATTTCTACCCTTTTATTTAAGGCATTGACCTGCAATTGTAGCTCTTCATTGACTAATGTTGTCGTGAATGTAGCAGATGGTTGGGGTATCCTTCTACTTTTTCTCCATTCTTCATATTCATGGGACGTAGACATCTGAACCTTTCCAAGTTCTTTATCCCTTATATAGACTCGGTCTTTCCCATGCTTTCCTGGATAGCGGATACTTCTTCAAAGCTATGGGAGTAATGCCATAGACTCAGCTCTCCGAGCTCTTCTTGAGTTGGCATGGTCTCGGGTTCTCATGAGTTGTCTCATAGCTATCTTAGGAGAGTAAGCTATGCAACCCCGAGGCCTAGTAGTGGTATGCTCGTGTAATCTCCGCATCGTATAAGAATATAACCGGCTCGGAACCAAGGGCAAACCCATGATACATGCTCTATGTTCCAATTTTCTAACTTGGTTTTCCATTCTAAAGTTTGACTGTGATGAAGAGGAATTTTTGCAAAACTTCTTAAAGGATCGTGGAATATGCCCATGTGGCTTGAAGCGTAGAAGTGAGTGACGCCCCATACATATAGCAATGAAGTGCAACATCTAAGTGTTTTCCCCTCGTTTCGTCGGCAAAATCTACCGAAAGTAGGGTATCGATGAGAATTGCAGGTATAGGACTCTTAGAGTACACATCCCGTGCAAAGAATGCATCTATTGCAAGCATGATCCACAACGTTCACATGAAATGGGAATAATATGATTCCGAACATTGCCAATGCTAGAGTTTTGTCGAAGGTAGACCAATCTTTCTTTTCAACCAAAGAGATTAAGTGGTCTTCTATTACTGGATATTTTCCAACCTCTGGATGTTCCCTTTTCCCTCTAGGATGGAGAGTCGTATAATAGTAGCAACCTTACTCATGGCCACATATACTCCTAAGCGTACATAGACCCCGATTGGTTGAGGCCACCTAACCATGAGTTCATATTCTTCTAAGGTTGGTACTAAGTCAAACCGCGAAAACTCAAAGCAGTGTAGATCGGGATTCCGAAGTGGACCAATGCTCTAACAAAGATTGGATCGACGCCGATTTTCAGGAGGTCAAGAATTCTTCCATAAGATTTCTCAAAATTGGCACTCGACCTCCGGCGCATGTATGTACTCAACTGCCTTAACTTCTTTACACGGCATAGAAGGATTTCCACGTTCTTTAACTGTCTATTAATGGATCCCTCCATTATCTAAAAGAAATGAAAATGCATGATATGAGGATGAGTCCTTGTAAATGCATGCATGTAAGTGTTTGTTTTTCTAAGTAGTATCATGTTTTATTCCTAATATGATACATGGTAATACTTGTTTTTTTTTTCTTAAAAAGAAAACTATCTATATGGATGTTTATGGATTTTGATGAAGAGAGTCCTATTTTCTTCTCTTATTTTTATGAACAAAGGTTGTATGAATTATAAGACCTTTATCAAGAATTTTTATTTTATAAAGGCATTTTTATGGCTTTAATTCGTCTTTATAGTTTATATGACCCTTTATCTCTTCTGTCGGTCAACGTGGCTACTTAGCTTACAAAGAACCTTAAACCAGGCTAGCTTAACTGAAGACTGTTCGAGATAAAGTTGGCTTATCTTATCACTTTTTATGATTTTTAGGGTTTTTCATTATTTTTGTTGTATGATTACCCTATGCTAATGCATCAATACAAATGCAGCAAACGAATGCACACAATTCATACATCCACGAGCAAAGCCACGCTTATTTAATCACGAGGTAGGGTTTTCCTGCAGAAACGTGCTTGGTTTAGGTGGTTCTAAACTGTTCTCACCAAGGCCAAAGGTCCCCAAGGTGCCCCCATTATAGGGACCTCTCAATCTCTCAATCCTCTGGTCATGCACTGAACTCCGTGTCGACATCCTTAGACCAAAAGAAGAGAGTTATCACCTTGAGTGGGTGGTTTCCGACAACTGCTGTAGCCCCGTGTGCCAACAAGCCTGGCCGTATTCGCCACCCACTCCCTATAGGTATTCACTCTTGCCCCTGGTATAGAGGGACTATTGTGTGCAAGGGTTTTTCTGTGCAATTTATATTTCAAACAATTTGCAGACAATAATCATACAACAATTATTAAAGCCATATAATAAAAATACGGAAGAGGGTAAAGGCGTAATTTCAAATCTTTACTTAGTTTGAATTTATCCGTCACTAAATGGGATCAACTCTCTAGCTTCCCCAGCGGAGTCGCCATCTGTCACCGCCGTCCGTTCCGACGTCCAGGGACATCTCGAACGTTTATGCGAGCGGTCACGAAAAGATGGTTTAGACTCGCGTTTTATGTTAAAATTATGTTCATTGCTTCCGAGGTGCTCAACAACTGAACTATCCTCTAATAAAAGCAAGGTTTTCGAAAAAGGGTTCTTTTGGAGTCGCCACCAATGTTTTGACCATAAACATTGGAAAAGGATAAAAAGGCGTTGATTTTAATAAAAACCAAACTTGGCCATTATAACCAGAGTTAGGTAAGGGAGTTAGTTACGTGTGGGGAAGGTGTTAGCACCCCACAATGCCCCTTTCAGGTTCCCTATGACGGATTAATTCATTTAAGTAAAGATTACGAGAAATTACACGATTACCCTATTTTATTGCATAATGTTAAAAATGGTTATCTACATGGCTTTATTTACTATTGCATACAAAAAGCAATAAATAAAAGCAGTAAAAGAGAAGAGAATTGAACAGAACCTCCGTAGCAAACTTTGTATTACGAATCTTTAATCGTGAGGATGCGTTTTGGCAATCCTTCGCTCTACAAAGACTCTCCTCTCCAAATACAAGATCGACTCGACTCAATTTTACAGAAGAATCGAATGCTGGAATATGATTCCTTAACTGATTGTTACCTTATCAAGGCAATTAGAGAGTTCATTCGAAGAGGGAAGAGGATAGACAAGTACTAGGAGTTGTCTGGTGTGTGAAACAGTGGCAAATGAGCCTCCTATTTATAGTTTTTCGCTGCCTGCACATTTGGGATGGCCGTCTGGGTTGGGACGGCCATCTGGGTTGGGATGGTCGTCCCAACTGCATGATTTACAAAGGCCGGGACCCCCTGAAAAGCTGGGACTGGCAGTCCCACTTGGGACGGCCGTTCCACTTAGCCAGGGAAGGTTGGGACGGCCGTCTCGACCTTGGGACGACCGTCTCGACCTGTTTTGGCCAGCTTTTGTGTTCTGGGACCCCCAGGAAGCTTTCCTTTCTTTATTTGGACGTCGTTTGATGCCGATAAACGCCCATTAAAGCTTTATCTTCATATAGGAAGTCTTCTTGGCCTTTATTGAGATGTCAGGCGAGCTTTGTCTTTGTTGTAGGAAGTCTCTTTAGCCTTTATTGAGAGACCGGACAAAATTAGGGGTCTACAGTGCATTTTTTCCTTCCTCTAGAGATTTCAACCCTCTTGTTGATTATATGCCTCCATATTCCCCCACTAATTATCATAATGTTATGATAAGGGTCAAGAGAAGAGAAATAAGAGGATAATTTATTTAAAGGCTTGTGTTTTAGACGGTTGAATTTTATTTAAAAGGGGTTTTGTAAGAATGGTTGGCCAAGGTTGGTCAGAGTGTTTAAGCTGATGCTAAACAAACGTCTTGTTTTGAGGATTCACGTCTTAGCAAATTTCTATTATTTTCTATGGCTGATTGACTTCCCTAGATTGCCCTTTGGGTTTTCAGACTAGGATATTGTGTTTTGGCCCTAACTTTTGTCTAGGTTCCTTTTTTCTTGTTTTGGGAATCCTAGCAGACCTTATTTTGTAACCCTAACTTCTACCTAGGCTACCATTTATTGTTGTTCAGGTTTCCTAGTGGGTTAACCCTAATTTTTTTGGCCTTTGGCTTCTATGGGCTTCTTTTGATTTATTATTTTTTACACAATATTGGTGAAACACAATTTTATTATGATGGGGTAAAACCTTATTTTGTGTTTCTAGTCAATCAGCTTGATTATTATTGCGATGACATGTTTTGATTATTTTGACGCACTTTTTAAAAACGTTTGCTTAAACATGGTTATTACGAGGTCTAGTCATGAATAACAAGAAGAGAAGCAAATGGTAAGAAATGTATTCTTATTAATTAATAGGGGAATATGTGCCAAAAAGATGCCCGAGGGTCAGGCTAGCCCCGGGGGATAATCTCTAACAATCATTGGGTTTACATCCCTTAAAAAAGGAAAAAGAACTCATAATGACTAGAGTTGCTCTTGAAGCTTGTGTCCCTCCGCTGCGAAAGATCTGCTTGAGTGTGCGGAGGGGAGACTTCCCTTTTCTTCTTTTAGCTCAGCCCTTTGCAGGGTCATATCCTAGGCCATGCTTCAAGGGATTATCTTTGAATTCCGGGGGCTCCTTTATTCCTTGGGAGTCTGCCCCGAGTCCTTGGCCAGGATGGTAACCATACTTCATCATCATGCGGGCTACCTTCGTATTACCGGAAAGTCTTTCTACACTGGCAACTTCAAGCGCTTGGAAAGATGTTTCAAGGGCCTCTTCAGCCGCATCCACAAAGGGTTGAGTAGACGGTCCACTGATCAAGATATCATCTTCTGCTTGGACCATGACCAGTTTGTCATCTACTATGAACTTGACTTTCTGGTGGAGCGTTGAAGGTGTTGTCTTAGCGTTATGAATCCAAGGTCTGCCAAGGAGTGTCGCCGCCGTCCGTTCCGATGTCTAGGGAAATCTCGAACGTTTATGTGAGCAGTCGCAAAAAGATGGTTTAAAATCGCGTTTTATGTTAAAATATGTTCATTGCTTCCGAGGTGCTCAACAACTGAACTACCCTCTAATAAAAGCAAGGTTTTCGAAAAGGGGTTCTTATGGAGTCGCCACCAATGTTTTGACCGTAAACATTGGAAAAGGATAAAAAGGCATTGATTTTAGTAAAAACCAAACTTGGCCATTATAACCAGAGTTAGGTAAGGGAGTTAGTTACGTGTGGGGAAGGTGTTAGCACCCCACAATGCCCCTTTCGGGTTCCCTATGACGGATTAATTCATTAAGTGAAGATTATGAGAAATTACACTATTACCCTATTTTATTGTTATCATATTAAAAATGGCTATCTACATGACTTTATTTCATATTGCATACATTAAGCAATAAATAAAGCAGTAAAAGAGAAGATAAGTGAAAAGAACCTCCGTAGCAAGCTTTGTATTACGAATCTTTAACTGTGAGGATGCGTTTTGGCAATCCCCCACTCTACAAAGACTCTCCTCCCCGAATACAAGATCGACTCTACTAAATTTTAAAGAAGAATCAAATGCTGAAATATAATTCCTTATCTGATTGTTACCTTATTAAGGCAATCAGAGAGTTCATTCGAAGTAGGAAGAGAAGACAAGTACTTGAAGTTGTCTGGGGTGTGAAAAAGTGGCAAATGAGCCTCCTATTTATAGTTTTCATAGCCTGGCAGCTTGGGACGGCCATCCGGGGCTTGGAAATCAAGGATGAGCGTCTGGAGAAGTTGGGACGACCGTCTGGGATTTGGGACGGCCGTCCCATTCAAATTCTGGCACAGAGACGGGCATATCACACTTGGGACGGGCATCCCACTTGAAAATGGTGGCTTGGGACGGCCGTCTCGCCCTTGGGACGACCGTCTCAACTGTTTCCGCCAGGTTTTGTGTTCTGGGACCCCCGGGAAGCTTTCCTTTCTTTATTCGGACGTCGATTGATGCCGATAGACGTCCCTTGAAGCTTTATCCTTATATAGGAAGTCTCCTTGTCCTTTATTGAGATGCCGGGCGAGCTTTATCTTGTTATAGGAAGTCTCCTTAGCCTTTATTGAGAGGCTATGAAAAATTAGGGGTCTACAGGTACGAACCTTATTTTATAAGTCTCTTGTGGGTACCTACCCCCACCTGGTACGAACCCCATTTTGCTAGGCTTTTGTGGGTATCTACCCCCACCTGGTATGAATCTGCAATTTGCTAGATTCTGATGAGTACCTACCCTCATCCGGTACGAACCTTATTTTATAAGGCTCTTGTAGGTACCTACCCCCACCTGGTACTAACCCCGTTCTGCAAGGCTCTTGTGGGTACCTACCCCCACCTAGTACGAACCCCGTTCTGTAAGCCTCTGGTGGGTACCTACCCCCACCTGGTACGAACCCTGTTTTGCAAGGCTCTGGTGGGTACCTAGCCCCACCTGGTACGAACCCCGTTCTGCAAGGCTCTTGTGGGTACCTACCCCCACCTGGTACGAACCCTCTTCTGCAAAGCTCTGGTGGGTACCTAACCCCACCTGGTATGAACCTCGTTCTATAAGGCTCTTGTGGGTACCTACCCCCACCTGGTACGAACCCCATTCTGCAAGGCTCTTGTGGGTACCTACCCCCACCTGGTACGAACCCCGTTCTGCAAGGCTCTTGTGCATACCTACCCCCACCAGGTACGAACCCCGTTCTGCACGGCTCTTGTGGGTACCTACCCCCACCTGGTACGAATCCCGTTCTGCAAGGCTCTTGTGGGTACCTACCCCCACCTGGTACGAACCCCGTTTTGCAAGGCTCTTGTGGGTACCTACCCCCACCTGGTACGAATTTGCATTTTGCTAGATTGTGATGAGTACTTACCCTCATCTGGTATGAACCTTATTCTATAAGGCTCTTGTGGGAACCTACCCCTACCTGGTACGAACCCCGTTTTGCAAGGCTCTTGTGGGTATCTACCCCCACCTGGTATGAATCTGCATTTTGCTAGATTCTGATCAGTACCTCCCCTCATTCGGTACGAACCTTATTTTATAAGGCTCTTGTAGGTACCGACCCCCACCTGGATGAACCCCGCTCTGCAAGGCTCTTGTGGGTACCTACCCCCACCTGGTACGAACCCCGTTTTGCAAGGCTCTGGTGGGTACTTACCCCCACCTGGTACGAACCCTGTTTTGCAAGGCTCTGGTGGGTACCTACCCCCACCTAGTACGAACCCCGTTCTGCAAGACTCTGGTGGGTACCTAGCCCCACCTAGTACGAACCCTATTTTGCAAGGCTCTGGTGGGTACCTAGCCTCACCTGGTACAAACCCCGTCCTGCAAGGCTCTTGTGGGTACCTACCCCCACCTGGTACGAACCCCATTCTGCAAGGCTCTTGTGGGTACCTACCCCCACCTGGTACGAACCTTGTTCTGCAAGGCTCTTATGGGTACCTACCCCGACCTGGTACGAACCCCGTTCTGCAAGGCTCTTGTGGGTACCTACCCCCACCTCGTACGAACCCCATTTTGCAATGCTCTTGTGGGTACCTACCCCCACCTCGTACGAATTTGCATTTTTCTAGATTGTGATGAGTACCTACCCTCATCCGGTACGAACCTTATTCTATAAGGCTCTTGTGGGAACCTACCCCCACCAGGTATGAACCCCGTTTTGCAAAGCTCTTGTGGGTATCTACCCCCACCTGGTATGAATCTGCATTTTGCTAGATTCTGATGAGTACCTACCCTCATCCAGTATGAACCTTCTTTTATAAGGCTCTTGTAGGTACCTACCCCCACCTGGTACGAACCCGATTCTGCAAGGCTCTTTTGGGTACCTATTTCCACCTAGTACGAACCCCGTTCTGCAAGGCTCTGGTGGGTACCTATCCCCACTTGGTATGATCCCTGTTTTGCAAGGCTCTGGTGGGTACTTACCCCCACCTGGTACGAACCCCGTTCTGCAAGGCTCTTGTGGGTACCTACCCCCACCTGGTACGAACCCTGTTCTGCAAGGCTCTTATGGGTACCAAACCCCACTTGGTACGAACCTCGTTCTGCAAGGCTCTTGCGGGTACCTACCCCCACCTTGTACGAACCCCGTTCTGCAAGGCTCATGTGGGTACCTACCCCCACCTAGTATGAGTCTGCGTTTGCTAAACTCTAGACGAGCCCCGTTCTGCAAGGCTCTCAGGATGCTCTTTTTGGTAGCCAATCCTATGGTTGAAGAGTACAAACCCTCATCTAGTTTCGGAGATGTGTTGGCGGCTTACTGTTTCTGATCATGAACCCATTCCATGGGGAGTGATTGATTTTTCTTTCTGACTTTTCTGTTTTAGTCATCCGGTTCTATCGGGGATTCTTTGTTTTTTAGTTTTTCTTGTTTAGCCATCCGGTTCTACCGGGGATTCTTTGTTTTTTGGATTTTCTTGTTTAGCCATCCGACTTTGCCGGGGATTCTTTGTGTTTTGGCTTTTCTGTTTAGCCATCTGGTCTTGCCGGGGATTCTTTGTTTTTGGCTTTTCTGTTTAGCCATCCGGTCTTGCCGGGGATTCTTTGTTTTTGGCTTTTCTTGTTTAGCCATCCGGCTTTTCCGGGGATTCTTTGTTTTTGGCTTTTGTTGTTTAGCCATCCGGTCTTCTCGGGGATTCTTTGTTTTTGGCTTTTCTGTTTAGCCATCCGATCTTGCCGGGGATTATTTGTTGGTTGCCTCTTATTTAGGCAGGAATCCATTGGGGATTTTTTTATTATCGTGCCTCTTCATGTAGGTAGATGCTTCATTGTTGGAGGCTTTATGCTTTGGGCTTGTATTGCCTCTTGCATAGGTTGATTTCCCGTTTCTTGGGGATATTGGCTCTTTGCTTGCCTCTGAGTAGGCAGAGGCTTCATTGGAAGTGAAGGCTTTGCATTTCACTAGGGATATCCATATTGGGCGTTATAGGCAATTAACTCCCTGAGGATATAAATTTGTAGTTTTGCCTTTGCTGATAGGCTCACTGGGGATAGTTTTTTCTTTTTGATGATCCACCGGGGATTTGATTGCTTTCCCGGAGGTCTATTTTGACTTGCCTCCTAGGGAGGAATGGAGTTTTTGACTCCTCATCGGATGCTGTTATTTTGAGCTGGCTTTGCCTATGCTCTTATTCCGTTGGGGAATGGGTTTTTACCTTTTTCTCGCGATTTAACTCTTTTTTTGCGATTTTGATGTTTGGCTTTCTTAAATGCGTGCGCCTTTTTAATTTCTTTTATTCATGCAGGCTTTTTATTATCTGCCGGGGATGAAGAGATTTTCTTCTTTTTGGCGATCCCCCGAGGAGTTCGTTGGCTTCCTGGGGATCCAACTTTGATTTGTTTTTTATAACGGAGTTTGGCTCCTGACTTTGTGAAGCTCTTTATTGAACTAGAGGATGGGAATTTCTCTTGTTTTCCCCGTTTTGTAGATTTTTCTGAAATGTTTTACTTGGAGATATTTATTCGGCATTTTTTGTGGCCTCTATTGGGTAATGAAAGGTTTTTCTTTTCTTTCTTTTTGTTGAACCCCTGGGGATATGGAGATTTTGACTTCATATCTTCTTTGGTTGATCTTTGTATAGTCCTTATTCTCCTTTGGGGAATTAGTGGAGATTCTGGACGAGTGTGCTTGATGACTCATGTGGTGATGAAGTTGAGTCATGAGGTAATTTTTTTATTTTGCCTCTAGAGTAGGCAAAGATCCGCTTGGGGATGATCAAGCTTCTTCCAGTTGGCTTCTTCGACCGGGGATGACTCAAGCCTCTAGAGTAAAGCGCATTTTAAGCTATTTCTAATATCCCTAAGTCTCTTCTAAGATCATAGAATCTATCCTTGGGTAGAGGCTTAGTAAATATATCTGCTAATTGGCGTTTAGTGTACTACATACTCTATTTTGCGGTTTCCTTTCTTTGATATGATCTCTTAAAAAGTGATGTCTAATCTCAATATGTTTAGTCCTAGAGTGCATTACTTGGATTCTTAGTTAGATTGATTGCACTCGTATTATCACACATTAATGGAATGTCATTTAAATATATGCTATAATCCTCTAATTGTTGTTTCATCCACAGAATTTGAGCACAACAACTACCAGTTGCAATATATTCGACTTCGGTGGTAGATAAAGCAACACATGCTTGTTTCTTGGAATGCCAAGATATTAAGGATGAACCTAACAAATGACATGTCCCACTAGTGCTTTTCCTATCAATTTTACATCCACCATAATCGGCATCGAGAATATCCTAATAAACTAATACAAGCATCGAGACGGATACCACAAGCCAAACCCAGGTAGTTCCTTTTAAGTATTTTAAAATATGTTTCTACTGCAATTAGGTGAGATTCTTTAGGACAAGCACGAAATCTAGCACACACACGAGACAGAATGCATAATATCGGGTCTACTAGCGGTTAAGTATAATAGTGATCCTATCATACCTCTATACATAGTTTGATTAACTTCCAAACCTGATTCATCCTTGTCTAAATAGCATGAAGTTCCCATGGGTGTGTTGGCTTCTTTTGAGGTGTCCATACCAAACTTTTTGAGAATCTCCTTGCAGTATTTAGTTTGAGAGATGAAATTGCCATCTTTAAGTTGCTTGATTTGTAGTCCAAGGAAGAATGTCAATTCTCCCATCATAGACATTTCAAACTCTCCCTGCATAATCTTAGCAAATTCTACACATAACGAATTATCGAGTTGATCCAAAAATTATATCATCAACATATACCTGGACCAATAAGATATGTTCTTTTACTTTCTTAATGAACAGTGTAGAATCAATTTTTCCTCTTGAAAAATCATTTGCGGTTAGGAAACTACTTAATCTTTCATACCAAGATCTAGGAGCTTGTTTTAACCCATATAATGCTTTCTTTAATTTGAAAATATGATTAGGATTATTAAAATCTTCAAATCCAGGGGTTGCTCTACATACACTTCTTCTTTAATAAAACCATTTAAAAATGCACTTTTAACATCCATTTGATATAATTTAAATTTCATCATAGATGCATAAGCAAGAAGTAGGCGTATAGCCTCTAACACGGCAACAGGAGCATAAGTTTCATCATAATCTATACCTTCCTCCCGACAATACCCTTTTGCAACAAGTCTGGCTTTATTCTTTGTTATGTTTCCATCTTCATTAAGCTTATTTCTGAATACCCATTTAGTTCCAATAACTTGATGTGACTCTTCTCTTGGGATTAATTCCCAGACTTGATTCCTTTCAAATTGGTTAAGTTCTTCTTGCATGGCTATGCACCATTGATCATCTTTAAGTGCTTCCTCAATGTTTTTAGGTTCAATACGTGACACAAAAGCAACAGACATACAGAAATTTGTCATATTTCTAGTTCTTACCCCTTTTGAGATATCACCTATGATATTGTCCATTGAGAGTCCTCTAGGTGATTGCCATTCCTTTCCTAATTGAGGAGTTTGAGAAGGCTCATTATCTTCTAAATACAGTTCATCAAGAGCCTCCCTTATATATTCATCATCACTTGCAAGTCTTTTATTTGACTCAAGAGGATTTCCCCCAAGGTCTACAATCTCATCAAAGGTAACATGAATAGATTCTTCTATATTTAAAGTTCTCCTATTAAACACTCTATATGCCTTGCTAGTTAGAGAATAACCTAGAAAAATGCCCTCATCGGCTTTTGAATCAAATTTTCCTAGATTGTCCTTTCCATTATTTAGCACAAAACATTTACATCCAAAAATCTTTAA
Organism: Sphenostylis stenocarpa; assembly: GCA_963425845.1. Classification (NCBI taxonomy): domain Eukaryota; kingdom Viridiplantae; phylum Streptophyta; class Magnoliopsida; order Fabales; family Fabaceae; genus Sphenostylis; species Sphenostylis stenocarpa. The sequence goes on along the minus strand of OY731401.1, from coordinate 21,512,429 downwards.
ATGTGCAACATTAGGTTTTCTACCATTAAACAATTCATATGGAGTAGATTTAATAATTGACCTAATGAGCATTCTATTTAAAACATAACATGCCGTACTAACCGCATTAGCCCAAAAATATTTAGGAACATTAGATTCATTTAACATAGTTCTTGCAAGTTCCTCTAATGACCTATTTTTCCTCTCAACTACACCATTTTGTTGGGGAGTCCTAGGAGCAGAAAAGTTATGTAATATACCATTTTCCTCACAATAATTCTCAAACTTTTCATTTTGAAACTCACCTCCATGGTCACTTCTTAAAACTTTAATTCTTAGCTCTTTCTCATTTTGAATTTGTTTAGCAAACTTTCTAAAGACCTTAAAAGCTTCACTTTTCGTAGTTAAGAAAAATGTCCAAGTGTACCTAGAGTAATCATCAACAATTACAAGTCCATAATAATTTCCACCAAAGCTTTTTATCCTAGAAGGTCCAAATAAATCTAAATGTAATAATTCTAGGTGTTTTGAAGTGGAAATCACATTCTTTGATTTAAAAGATGATTTTACTTGTTTACCTTTTTGGCATGCATCACACAATCTATCTTTTTCAAATTTTAACTTAGGCAATCCAATAACTAAGTCTTTTGATATCAATTTATTCAAGTGATGCATGTTTATATGAGCCGCTCTTTTATGCCATAACCAAGGGTTTTCTTCCTTAGCAACTAAACATGTTATACTAGACTCATGTAAACAATCCAAATCAATCAAATATATATTATTATGCCTAATGCCTTTTAATTCTACTTTTTCGAATCTATTAAATGTATGGTGCAAAATTTGCTTTCAAAAGTTACCTTGAATCCTTTGTCACACAATTGGCTTATGCTAAGAAGGTTATGCTTTAGTCCATCAACAAGAAGCACATCCTTAATCTCCAATGTGTTTGCACCACCTATGTTTCCAATTCGAGAATATTTCCTTTGTTGTTATCCCCATAAGTCACATATCCTTGTTCTTTGGCTTTGAAACTTACAAATTTCGTTTTATCTCCGAGTCATATGTTTTGAGCATCCATTATCAAGATACCACATAGACTTCTTTGATTTGGAAGTTTCCTACAAAACAAGAACATAGTAAACTTAGGTCCCCATAACTTTTGGGTCCTTGGGGTTAGAGACAAACAAATTTATTTAACAATTGGAACCCAAATATATTTGCCTTTAGGAACACCAAAATGTTTAATTTTATACCTATTTGAAGTGTGACCTTGTTTCATACAATAGAAGCATGCATTTGAAGTAGTTTTAGAACAAGATACATTATTAACATGACATGCTCTAGTTCCTTTTTCTACCCATACTCTTTTCTTTTTAGTTTTACTCTTTTTCAAAGGAACTCTTTGATTTACATTATTTTGAGCAATTCCCATTTCATGCTTCTTAAGATCATCAATTTCTTTTTCGGCTTTGTCAAGCAAATGGTTAAGAATATCTATGTCATATTCATGCTCTTTACAATTTTCACATGCTAAGTCCTTATCTTCATCTAAGCATACAATTTTCGTATTGGCTACCTCCTTTTCTTCTAAACATGCAATTTTCATTTTTAATGACTCATTTTCCTTTTCGGATCTTCTTAGGTTCTTCTTTACAACTTTAAATTCGTCTTTCATATTCTTAAAGGCAGTAAATAACTCATTATAAGCATTTTGCAATTCATCATGGTCATTTTCATCACTAGAGGATGAATCGGAATCACTAACCTCAAAATCAGATGATATGTTGTCATTTGCCATCAACCAAATGTTTGCTTCTATCTCCGAGTCGCTTGATCCTGAATTTGAATCACTGTCATCCCAAGCAATATAGGCTTTCTTCTTGAATTTCTTTTTGCCCTTATGTTCATTATTTTTCTTGTTTGGGCTTTCGGTCTTCATATGCCACTGCTTCACCACAACCATAGCATTTTATATTAACGGAAGAATTTTCTTTTACCTTTCCCTTACCTTTGAAAGGATGTCTTCCTTTTGCTTTCATGAACTTGGTGAATTTTCTTATGAAAAGACTCATCTCTTCTTCATCATTTTCGGAGTCTTCTTCTTCTTCTTTCTTATTTTTACCTTTTGAAATCTCGGTCTTGAAAGCTAGGTTCTTCTTTTGATATTGACCCTCTTCCTCATTTAGCCTTCCAAGGTCAAGCTCATGCTCCCTTAGCTTTCCAAATAACGCCGCCATAGACATAGTGGCAAGATTTTGTGACTCCGAGATGGTCGTCACCTTAGGTTGCCATTTCCTATCCAGAGATTTCAAAATTTTAACATTTAATTCATCAACGTCAAATACTTTACCTAATCTGGTGAGATGATTCACAATATGAGTGAAACGCTTTTGAATGTCGAAAATTGTTTCTCCTTGTTGCATCCGGAACATCTCGTATTCTTGGATTAGGGAGTTTTTACGCGCTCTTTTGACGTCGTCAGTTCCTCCGTGGGTCACTCTAAGCATTTCCCACATTTCTCGTGCACTTTTACAAACCGAAATTCTATAATACTCATCAAGGGTTAGAGCGAGATGAAATAATGTTTCTAGCTCTAACATCAAATTGTGCTTTTCGACTTTCGTCTGCGAGTCCATCTAGAAAAGGTTTAAGAACGTCAACACCGTTCTCGGTAGTTTTAGGAACAAATGGACCGTTTAAAATAGCGTCCCAAACGCCTCTATCAATAGACTCTAAAAATATTTGCATACGTACCTTCCAGAAAGGATAATTTTGACCCGCAAAAAGTGGGGGTCTGTTGATAGATGCACCTTCGGAAAAGTTTGATTTTGTCTGGCCATTTTCGAAAATTTGAATGACTATCAAAGCAAGCTCTGATACCACTTGTTAGAATCGCGCAGCGGAATGTTCGCGTGGTCGGACAAAAACCAAGAGGGGGTGAATTGGTTTCTTAATAAAAATTAGGTTTTCAAAATTTTCCCCAAATTTTACCGATTAAAAACTGTGTAAATGTAAATAGAGAAAGGGATAGAGTCTTACACAGAAATTTATACTGGTTCGGATCAAAAGACCCTACGTCCGGTTGCTAATCACTCAACGGAGGATTAACGCTGTCACTATAAACAAATTGTTACAATACAAATTACAATGGAAGAGATAAAGTAAAAGATAACACCTCTCTTGAAACCCACAAGAGATGAAGAACAGCTTTTCCCCGAGAGATGGCACAAGCACACAATCCACTAAGAACTCCACTTAGTGATTCTTATCGCTTCTAGCCCACACCAGGTTCCAAAAGCCCCCTTTCCTTGCAACAAACAGTTCTCGGCACTCACAAGCACTTAACTTTTGTATGGAAAGAGTTGTTCTTTTTTTTAGTGCCAAAGGAGAGTTTAAGTAGGGAAATTAGGGTTTAGGATTTGGGGATTTCGAAACTAGGGTTCTTGGTAATTGGGTTTTCGAAAATAGGGTTTGTTTGAAGTTTAAAATCGAAACAGATCTGGAATAATCGATTATTTGGAGTAATAATCGATTAAAACGAAGCCAAATACGTCGAACCCAATACTCTCCGGTTTAATCGATTATTTGGTGAAATAATCGATTATCCATACTGAACTATACGGAATAATCGATTATTTTGTCTGTTTAATCGATTAAAGCGGTGAGTTTGTACGTGAAAATGGTTTTGTCACTATTTTAATCGATTATTTACCTATTTAATCGATTAAAGCCGAGCTCGAATGATAAATTTGAGCTTTTTGAAGCTTCTAAGTTACAGACTATGTACCGGCTATCTTAGATTCTATAATTACAGACTCAATCAAACTAAAACAGAGTTATTACAATACAGAAATCATCAATCTTCAATCTTCAATACTCTAAGTCTTTAAGCTCTTGGATCATCATCAACATCAACATTCTTCATGATCATTATTTGCAACATCAAGTCCTTGAATGTTCAACATGACGGATTAATTCGTTTAAGTAAAGATTACAAGAAATTACGCTATTACCCTTTTTTATTCGTACAGTATTATAATTATCTACATGGTTTATCTACATTGCATACAGAAAGCAGTAAATAAAGCAATAAAAGGGAAGAGGATTGAGAAGAACCTCCGAAGCAAGCTTTATATTATAAGTCTTTTATACAGAGGACGCTTTGCGGCAATCCTTCACTCTACAATGACTCTTCTCTCGAATAAACTCAACTCGACTAAAATTTTCTAGAAGAATCGAATGTCGGAATTCAAATTCCTTAACTGATTGTTACCTATTAAAGGCAATCAGAGAGATCATTCGAAGGAGGGAGAGAAGAAGACAAGTCTTGGAGTTGTCTGGGGTGTGCAGAATAACAAATGAGGCTCCTATTTATAGATTTCACTGCCTAGAAATCTGGGACGGCCGTCTGGGTTGGGACGGTCGTCCAAACTGCGCGTTTTGCACCTGGGCCAAGCTGGGGGAGAGTGGGACAGCCGGTTTGGGTTGGGACGGCCGTCCCACTTGAATTTTAGGGTTTGGGACGCGCGTCCCAAAGGTGAGACGTGCGTCTCACTTGTCTTTTGATGTTTGGGATGGCTGTCCCAATTTGGGACGGCTGTCCCAACCTGCCTTGGCCTGTTTTCGCGTTCTGGGACCCCCGGGAAGCTTTCCTTTCCTTTTTCGGACGTAGATTGACGCCGATAGATGTCCGTTGAAGCTTTATTTTCATATAGGTAGTCTTCTTGGCCTTTATTAAGATTCTGGGCGAGCTTTATCTTCGTGTAGGTAGTCTCCTTAGTCTTTATTGTGTGGATGGGTGAACCCCGTCTTATTGCGGGAGGTCTTTCTCGGTTTTTGATATGCAGCCGGGTGAACTTTATTTTTGTGTGAAGTTTCCCTAGCCTTTATTTTGAGAGGCCGGGCAAAATTAGGGGTCTACGATGCCCCCCTTCACTCGCCTAATTAATTCGTTGGTTTTAATATACCGACAAAATTATTTGGCAGGGGAAGGAGTTAACCCTTTGTCCGGTTATCCTTCGGATCTTTGCTTCTTTCTGATCCTCCGGATGATAAATATTTTGATAGGTACCAACCCCTATCTCGGTTTGAGCCTCCTTTTATAAAGCTCTGGTGAGTACTTACCCTCACCCAGTATAAGTCTATATTTTACTAGACTTTTGTGGGTACCTACCCCCACTAGGTATGAACCTTGTTCTTACAAGGTTTTGGTGAGTACCTACCCTCACCTGGTATGAGTTCGCATTTTGCTAAACTCTTGTGGGTACTTACTTCCGCGGTGCTCAACACTGAACTATCCTCTAATAGAAGCAAGGTTTTTGCACCCGTTTTTTGTAATGCTTCTGGTGAGTATTTTACTCTACCCGATGCATTTTGCTAAGTTTTTGATGAGTACCTACCCTCATCTGGTACAAACCTTATTTTTAAGGTTTTGGTGGATACCTACCCCCACCCGGTACGAATCTGCATTTTTGCTAGATTCTGATGAGTACTTACCCTCATCTGGTCTAGACCTTATTTTTAAGGTTTTGGTGGGTACCTACCCCCACCCGGTACGAATCTGCATTTTTGCTAGATTCTGATGAGTACTTACCCTCATCCGGTACAGACCTTATTTTTAAGGTTTTGGTGGGTACCTACCCCCACCCGGTGCGAATCTGCATTTTTGCTAGATTGATGAGTACTTACCCTCATCCGGTCCGAACCCCGTTCGCAAGGTTACGATGGGTACCTACCCCCACCCGGTCCGAATCTCGTTACGCAAGATTCGATGGGTACCTACCCCCACCGATCCGAACCCCGTTACGCAAGGCTCGATGGGTACCTACCCCCACCCGGTCCGAACTCCGTTCTACAAGGCTTTGATGGGTACCTACCCCCACCTTGTCCGAATCTCGTTCGCAAGATTCGATGGGTACCTACCCCCACCGTTTCGAATCTCGTTACGCAAGATTCGATGGGTACCTACCCCCACCCGGTCCGAACCCCATTACGCAAGGCTCTAATGGGTACCTACTCCCACCGGTCCGAACCCCGTTCCGGAAGGCTCGATGGGTACCTACCCCCACACGGTCCGAACCCCGTTACGTAAGGCTCGATGGGTACCTACCTCCACACGGTCCGAACCCCGTTCCGGAAGGCTCGATGGGTACCTACCCCCACCCGGTCCGAACCCCGCTCGGCAAGGCTCGATGGGTACCTACCCCCACCTGGTCCGAATCTCGTTACGCAAGATTCGATGGGTACCTACCCCCACCCAGTCCGAACCCCGTTACGCAAGGCTCACGATGGGTACCTACCCCCACCCGGTCCGAACCCCGTTACGCAAGGCTCGATGGGTACCTACCCCCACCCGGTCCGAACCCCATTCCGCAAGGCTTTGATGGGTACCTACCCCCACCTAGTCCGAACCCCGTTCGTAAGGCTCGATGGGTACCTACCCCACACGGTCCGAACCCCGTTACGCAAGGCTACGATGGGTACCTACCCCCACCCGGTCCGAACCCCGTTCCGCAAGGTTCTCGGGATGCACTTTTTGGTAGTTAATCCTGTGATTATCTATTTTTGGAGATATGTTGGCGACTTATTGTTTTCGTTCATGCGCCCATTCCGTGGGGAATATTTGATTTAACTTTTTTACTTTTCTTTTAATCATCCGGTTTTGCTTGGGATTCTTTGTTTTTGGCTTGTTCTTTTAGCCATCCGGTCTTGACCGGGGATTCTTGTTAGTTGCCTCTCTTTAGGCGGGAATCCTCTGGAGATTTTGAATTCTCTTCTTGATTGTGCCTCTTGATTAGGCGAAGATTCATTTGGGGATTTTGTTGTGCCTCTTGATTAGGCGAATGCTTCAATAATGGTGAAGACTTTGAGGGTTTGGATTGCCTCTTGCATAGGTTGATTTCCCATTTCTTGGGGATATTAGTTTTTTGCTTGCTTGTTGCAAGTGAAGGCTTTGTGCTTTACTATGGATATCCGTCTTTGGGCGTTATGAGCGATTAACTCCCTGTGGATATAATTTTGTAGCTTGCCTTTGTCGTAGGCTCACTGGGGTAGTTTTCTTGTTGACGATCCACTGGGAATTTAATTTCATTCCGGAGATCTGTCTTGAATTGTCCCTCTAGGGAGAAATGGAGTTTTTCGACTCCTTATTGGCTGCTGTTGTTTGAGCTGGTTTTGCCTAAGCTCTTATTTTGCTGGGGAATGGGTTTTTACCCTTTTCTCGCGATTTCTCTTTTTTTTGCGATTTTGGATTTTTTATTTTGGATGCGTGTACCTTTTTTCTTTTGTGCACACAGGCTTTTTATCTTCTGCTGGGATGAAGAGGTTTTCTTTTCTTCTCTTTCCTTTTTATTGGCCACGGGGAATTTCTTGGCTTCCTGGGGTATGATGGAGTTACGGCTCCTGGCTTTGTGAAGCTCTTATTTGATCCGGAAGATGGAAATTTTTGTTTTTTTTTCCTTTTTTGTGGAGATTTTTCTTGATATGCTCTGTTTAGAGACATTTATTTGGCCTTTTTACCGTAGTGGCCTCTGTTAGGGGATGAAAAGTTTTTCTTTCTTTTCCTTCGTTGCCCCCTGGTGATGTGGAGGATTTGACTCGTATTTTCTTTGATGGACTCTTATGTAGTCCTTATTCTCCTTTGGGGAATGAAGCGGAGATTCCGGATGAGTTTGCTTGATGACTCATGTGGTAATGAAGGCTGAGTCACGAAATAGTCTTTTTCATTTTGCCTTTGGAGTAGGCAAGGATCCTCTTGGGGATGGTCGAGCCTTTCCGTCGGCCTTTCTTCTTTGTTGTTGTCTTTTACGGGTGGAAGGATGTTGATTGCGGCTCCAAGTGATTTATGTTTGACGACTCATGTGGTGGTGTTGAGTCGGGGAGTATTTTTACGCCTTTGAATAGGCAAGGATCCTCTTGAGGATGATCAAGCCTTTTCCATTGGCTTTTCTTCTCCTTCTTTTATTGGTGTAGAAGGTTGATGGTTGGAACTAGTTTCCTTGAAGCTCCTTATTTTGCTGAAGATAATTTTGATTTTGCCTTTTTCTATCGCGATTTAATTTTATCGCGAATTTTTGAAATCCGGCTTTTTAGTATATCATGTGTGCCTTTTATTTTATAGTTTTTGTACACATGGGCTTTTGAAATATGAAACGAAATAACTACTTTTATTTATTACTGCTTTTTATTTGATACATTCAAGCATTTTTCGAAATACTAAAAATTATAAAAAGACTCCTCCTAATCATCTCGCCTACGGATCGGAGTGGGAGGATGGTACTGGCGAAGGAAGCGGCGAGTAGGCGGCGGCTGGAACCTCGCCCGATTATGGACCAAGCTTTCTATCCGGCGATCAGTCCTATCTTGCCTAACAGATCAACTGGCCGAACTGGCTGGCGTATGAACTGGAACTCTCCTTCCATGTATGCATGCTCCTCGTCTAGGCGTCGGTACGAGCCGGGAAATCCGGATCTCGTGATCTGCTGCTGGGATTCGGAGGTAGTAGGGATGTCTTGCGGCGTATCGAAGTCGCGCATATCCCATGAAATCGAGATGATAGGGTTCAAGATGAACCACTGTCCCTTGCCTGCGAGGATGTTCATGTGTGTCAGCACTCCTCCGTTGATAGGCTCTGGTTGGAGTTCAGCTGGGAGACCTTCTCCATCAGTGCATCCCTAATACTCAGCCAAAGGGGTAAGGAGGGGAGCCACCATGATAGCTCCTGCTGGTCCCCAAGTACCGCATTCCTTTATGGCCTTCAGGAATGCGTATCCTGGGTTGCACTTATGCCCTTGGTGCATACAGTAGACGATAAAAAGGTCAGCCAGCGTTACCTTCCCCTGTCTTTCCTTACGGCTGTGTAGGGTCCCGGCGAGCAGTTTATGGCATATGCGGAGTGAAGGAGAAAAGGATGCCCCCTTCAAGTGAGTTGGCAGGTTGTGAGCTCCAGTGATCTCTTTCCACATGCTAGTGGTGGTGAGAACAACGGGCTTTTCCGGATATGCGGACCGGTATTCGGTGTTCTTGTATCTCGCTCATTGGCGAAACCCATTATGACATTAAAGTCATCCGGAACGGTGGTCCGGTAGGCTCCCTCCATCCAGGTAGGAGACGGCTTGAGTTGGTGGCACTCCGGGAGTTGCGGATGGCATTTCCATCATGTTGACGAGAGGCAAGAAATTCCATTGTGGCGGTGCGGTGGATCCGAGTAGGTGGCTCACGGAGCGGAAAGTCCCATCCTATGTTGTGGATGAACTTTCCGACATCTTGCTCCCAGCCGAATGTAGCTAAAATTTCAAAATCCAGTCGCGAAGCATAGGGTACCGGGCAAATTGTTGGATATTTGCCGGTCGTTGTTGATGTGCTTACGCTAGCAACATGCCGGTGACAGGAGTTCTTCCGCGGCGAGTCCTGGTGCGCTTTCTCCTGGATGAGGCTTCTCCACGTTCCATTGTGAGCTCTACTCTCTTAGGGATGCTAAAAGTGTAAAGAGAAGGAGGAAAAGCAAGATAGGAAGCTTGGATTGAGGTACCGGAGCCAAAACCCGCGCCCCACCTATATAGGCCGCGCATGGAGGTTTGGGACGGCCGTCTGGGTTGGGACGACCGTCCCAACTGCGAAATTTGCACAAAGGCCAACCCCAACCCGAGACGTGCGTCCCAAGCTGAATTTGGGCACTTGGGACGGCCGTCCGGACTTTGGGACGGCCGTCTCAAGCTTCTTATGCTGATTTGTTGTTTTTTTTTGTTAGAAAAGAGGATAGGACTCCATTCATTGATGCTTTAATGCATGTAATGCTTCATTATATGTCAAGATAGATTTCTTTTGTGTTTCTAGCTAGTCAATCATTTTTTACTTTACTTTGCGGCGCTTTAATTGTTCGGACGCATTTGGAACAAAACGTTTTATCTAAACCTTGTTTATTAAAATGGGGTATAGATACATTTAGTAAGAAAAGAAGCAGATAGTAAGAATAGCATTCTTTTATAATTTTAGGGAAATATGTGCCCTAAAGATGCTCGGGGGCCGGTCATACCCCGAGGAGTGATCTCTAATAGTCACTAGGTTTACATCCCTTAGAATCAGAAGAAGGACACCTAATGACTAACGCTACCCTTTGCGCTAATACCCCTCCTTTTCGGAATATCATCTTCGAGGGGTAAGACTTCCCTGTTTTCTGTATGGTTTGATCTTTCGTGGGGTCGTACCCTAAACCATACTTTAGAGGATTATCTTCGAAATCTGGTGGCTCTTTTATTCCTTGAGCATTCTTTCCGAGCCCCTGTCCTGGGCGATATCCATATCTTTTCATCATATGGGTCACCTTTATATTACCAGGGAATCTTTCTATGTTGGCAATTTCGAGCGCTTGAAAAGATGTTTCAAGAGCCTCTTCAGCCGCATCCACATATGGTTGGACAGACGGTTTGCTTATTAGAAAGTCTTCTTCAGCTTGAACTGTGACGAGTTTATCATTTATCACAAACTTGACTTTTTGATGGAGCGTTGAAGGTATTTCCTTAGCGCTATGAATCCAAGGTCTACCAAGGAGACAACTGTATGCTGGTGTGATATCCTATAGGGAATACAATGCTTTGAAGCAAGTGCTGACAAAAGCGAAAAAGCTTGAAGAATCCTATAGGTAAATCGGGCTTTCTTCGTAATTCGTCTTCAGCTGTTATCACGTGATTTCTGAGCATTTTGATTTGCTCAGATACCGCCCGGCTCATATCTTCACTATATCGACGAGCCTCTTTTATCTTTTCTTCCTGATGAACGATCAAGGCATGCTGTTGATCAGACCTCTTTATTATTCGGTCTTTTTCAAGAAGTAATTGACCATACTGAGCTAATCCATTTTTTTCTTTCTCATGTAGCTCCTCTAGGTCTACTCGGTATTTTTCAGCGGTTTCCCACCACTTTTGTGCTTCTGACCGAGTATTTGCTAGGTCATCTTGTATTAACTTGATCGTTCTTGCCTGTTCTGCAAGCATGCTCTCAAGATGTGCTATTTCATCATTCATGTCCCGGAACAGACTATCTTGCTCAAGTCTTGGAATCTTCAATGCTTGTTTAGTCTCTTCCTGATAATCAGCACAATCATTTTTAAGACGCTCTATTTCGTGGTCCTTCTTTCTACATTGCCTTTTTAGACCATCTATTATAAGGGTTGATTCTTGCTCTTTTTCTTCAAAAGCCCTTAGCTGTGCTTCCATGACTTCAACCCTCTTGTTTAAGGCATTGACCTGCAATTGTAGCTCTTCACCGACTAACGTTGTAGTGAATGCAGCAGATGGTTGGGGTATCCCTCTATTTTTCCTCCATTCTTCATATTCATGGGATGTAGATACTCGAACCTTTCCGAGTTCTTTATCTCCCATATAGATCGGTCTTTCCCATGCTTTCCAGACAGCAGATACTTCTTCAAAGCTATGGGAATAATGGCATAGACTCAGCCCTCTGAGCTCTTCCAGAGTTGGCGCGGTCTGGGTTCTCATAAGTTGTTTCATAGCCATCTTAGGAGAATAGGCTATACAACCTCTAAGACCTAGAAGTGGTATGCTCAGGTAATCTCCGCATCGCACGAGAATATAACCGGGTCGGAACCAAGGGCAAACCCATGATACATGCTCTATGTTCCAGTTTTCTAACTCGGTTTTCCATTCTAATGCTTGACGATGTTGAAGAGGGATTTTTGAAAAACTCCTTAGGGGATCAGGAAATATGCCCATGTGGCTTGAAGCGTAAAAATGAGTGACGCCCCATACGTATAGCAATGAAGTGCAACATCTAAGTGTTTTCCCTCGTTTACGTCGGCGAAGTCTACGGAAGCGGGGTGTCGGCGAGGATTGCAAGTATAGGACTCTTTGAGTACACATCCCGGGCAAAAAATGCATCTATTGCAGCATGATCCACAATGTTCACATGAAATGGGAATAATATAATTCCAAACATTGACAATGCTAGAGTTTTGTTGAATGTAGACCAATCTTTCTTTTTAGCCAGAGAGACTAAGTGGTCTTCTATTACAGCCATTTTCCAACCTCTGATATTCCCTTTTCCCTCTAGGGTGGATTGATGAGGAGGCAGTCGTATGATAGTAGCAACCTTACTCACGGCTACGTATACTCCCGAGCAAACATAGACCCCAACTGACTCGAGGCCATCCGACCATGAGTTCATATTCTTTTAAGGTTGGTACCAAGTCAAGCTGCGAGAACTCAAAGCGGTGTAGATTGGGACTCCGGAAGTGGACCAATGCTCTAACAAATATTGGATCAATACTGATCTTCAAGAGGTCAAGAATTCTTCCATAAGATTTCTCAAAACTAGCACGAGACCTCCGGCGGCATATATGTACACAACTCGCCTTAACTTCTCTACACGGCATAAAAGGATCTCCACTTTCTTTAATTGTCTATTACTGGATCCCTCCATTATCTAGCAAAAGTGAAAATGCATGATATGAGGATGAATTTTTTGTAAATGCATGTATGCAAGTGTTTATTTTTCTAAGTATTATCATGTTTTATTCCTAATATGATGCATGATAGTACTGGGTTTTTCTTGAAAGGAAAGCTTATCTATATGAATGTTTATGGATTTTAATGAAGAGAGTCCTATTTTCTTTTCTTTTTATTTTTTATGAGCAACGAATGGTATGAATTATAGGACTTTTGTTAAAAAAATTTATTTTTGTAACAGAGATATTTTCATGGCTTTGATTTGTTTTTATATTTTTTATGACCCTTTATCTCTTCTGTCGGTCAACGTGGCTACTTAGCTTATAAAGAACCTGAAACCAGGCTAGCTTAACTGAAGACTGTCCGAGATAAAGGTCTTTTATCTTATCACTTTTTGTGATTTTTAGGGTTTTTCATATTTTTTGTTTGTTGTATGATTACCCTATGCTAATGCCTCAATACAAATGCAGCAAACGTATGCACATACAATTCATACATCCACGAGCAGAGCCACGCTTATTTAATCATGAGGTAGGGTTTTCCTGCAGAAACGTGTTTGGTTTAGGCGGTTCTAACTGTTCTCACCAAGGCCAAAGGTCCCCAAGGTGCCCCCATTATAGGGACCTCTCAATCTCTCGATCCTCGGGTCATGCACGGAACTCCAGTGTCGACATCCTTAGACCAAAAGAAGAGAGTTATCACCTTGAGTTGGTGGTTTTCGACAACGGTTGTAGCCCGTGTGCCAACAAGCCGGTCGTATCTGCCACCCACTCCCTATAGGTATTCACTCTTGCCCCCGGGTATAGAGGGACTGTTGTGTGCAAGGGTTTTTGTGTGCAATTTATATTTCAAGCAATTTGTAGAAGTAAACATACAACAGTTATTAAAGCCATACAATAAAAATACAGAAAAGGGTAAAGGCGTAATTTCAAATCTTTACTTAGTTAGAATTTATCCGTCACTGAATGGGATCAACTCTCTAGCTTCCCCAGTGGAGTCACCATCTGTCGCCGCCGTCCGTTCCGACGTCCTGGGACATCTTGAACGTTAATGCGAGCGGTCGCGAAAAGATGGTTTAGACTCGCGTTTTTTGTTAAAAATATGTTCATTGCTTCCGAGGCGCTCAACGCTGAACTATCCTCTAATAGAAGCAAGGTTTTCGAAAAGGGTTCTTTTGGAGTCGCCACCAATGTTTTGACCATAAACATTGGAAAAGGAGAAAAAGGCATTGATTTTAATAAAAACCAAACTTGGCCATTATAACCAGAGTCGGGTAAGGGAGTTAGTTACGTGTGGGGAAGGTATTAGCACCCCACAACGCCCCTTTCGGGTTCCCTATGACGGATTAATTCATTTAAGTAAAGATTACAAGAAATTATGCTATTACCCTTTTTTATTCGTACAGTATTATAATTATCTACATGGTTTATCTACATTGCATACAGAAAGCAGTAAATAAAGCAATAAAAGGGAAGAGGATTGAGAAGAACCTCCGAAGCAAGCTTTATATTATAAGTCTTTTATACAGAGGACGCTTTGCGGCAATCCTTCACTCTACAATGACTCTTCTCTCGAATAAACTCGACTCGACTAAAATTTTCTAGAAGAATCGAATGCTGGAATACAAATTCCTTAAGCGATTGTTACCTATCAAAGGCAATCGGAGAGATCATTCGAAGGAGGGAGAGAAGAAGACAAGTCTTGGAGTTGTGCGGGGTGTGCGAGAATGACAAATGAGGCTCCTATTTATAGATTTCACTGCACGGAAATGCGGGACGGCCGTCCGGGTTGGGACGGCTGTCCCAATTGCGCGTTTTGCACTGGGCCAAGCTGGGGGGAGAGTGGGACGACCAGTTTGGGTTGGGACGGCCGTCCCACTTGAATTTTAGGGTTTGGGACGTGCGTCCCAAAGGTGAGACGTGCGTCTCACTTGTCTTTTGATGTTTGGGACGGCTGTCCCAGTTTGGGACGGCTGTCCCAACCTGCCTTGGCCTGTTTTCGCGTTCTGGGACCCCTGAGAAGCTTTGCTTTCCTTTTTCGGACGTAGATTGACGCCGATAGATGTCCGTTGAAGCTTTATCTTCATATAGGTAGTCTTCTTGGCCTTTATTAAGATTCCGGGCGAGCTTTATCTTCGTGTAGGAAGTCTCCTTAGTCTTTATTGTGTGGATGGGTGAACCCCGTCTTGTTGCGGGAGGTCTTTCTCGGTTTTTGAAATGCAGCCGGGTGAACTTTATTTTTGTGTGAAGTTTCCCTAGCCTTTATTTTGAGAGGCTGGGCAAAATTAGGGGTCTACAACGAGGCACATATCAACTGCCTCTTTAACATCAAAGTTATGCCCTTCCATGGCTCTTAACCTCTCCTCAAGGGCAGTAATTTGTTGTTTCGATATTTCCGAAGTATGAATATGTACTGCCCTTGTATCAGATTGGGCATGTTCACCATTAGGTTCCTCTTCCTCTTCTTAGTGAGAGGCTTGTCCACTCTGAGGACCCTCTTTGTGGAGATTTTGCTGATGCATCATTTCCATCATTTGAGCCATCTGCTCTTTCAGTGTATTAAGCTCAGTGGTGAGCTTTCGGTTTTGTTCTTCTAATTGTTCCATCGTTTTAGCATTCTGAGCACGAGTGAGGACGGGCGGAAGACCAGGCACTTTCTAAATGATTTTAAAGATTTTTATTATAGCTCTTTATTTCAAATGATTAGTGTGGGATATATATGTCTTAGATAATAGCTTTAGTATCCTCTTAAAAGCCTATGCTTAAGGGGTACCATACCCACCTCAGTGTGATAGTTCCCTTTTTTCAAAGGTTGTCATCATACCTTAGCGCACTTATCTCTTCTAGGAAGATTATAAACACACTTGGGTCTCTTTCGCTATTGTCTAAGGATATCTAACACATCCTAGAATGAATGTGTTTATGTATGAGAAATTTTATTATGATGATGTTTATGCATACTTTTCTTAGTGCATTTATTTTCTCTCTTAGTTTTACCACTTATTGGATGATGTGGTATGAATGATATGACTTTGCCAAGAATCTTTTTATTGTAAAAGGTATTTTTATTGTTTTGAATTGTTTTTTATTATTTTTTATAACCCTTTATCTCTTCTGTTGGTTAACGTGGCTACTTAGCTTACAAAGAACCTGAAACCAGGCTAGCTTAACTGAAGACTGTCCGAGATAAAGTTGGTTTATTCTTATCACTTTTATGGTTTTTAGGATTTTTACTATTTTTTGTTTGTTGTATGATTACCCTATGCTAATGCATCAATACAAATGCAGCAAACAAATGCACACAAAATTCATTCATCCACGAGCAGAGCCACACTATTTTCGAGGTGGGGTTTTCCTGCAGAAATGTGCTTGGTTTAGGCGGTTCTAAACTGTTCTCACCAAGGCCAAAGGTCCCCAAGGTGCCCCCATTATAGGGACCTCTCAATCTCTCAGTCCTTGGGTCATGCACGGAACTCCGTGTCGACATCCTTGGACCAAAAGAAGAGAGTTATCACCTTGAGTTGGTGGTTTTCCGACAACGGTTGTAGCCCTGTGTGCCAACAAGCCGGTCGTATCTGCCATTGTAGACCCCTAATCTTGCCCGACTTCATAATAAAGACCAGAAGACCTCCTTTCCAAAGATGGACGAAGTCTAAGAAGTCACTAGGAGAGACTATTAGGACCCATACTAGGATAGGAGAGATTTTTGGTCCAAAAATAAGGATTTTCGCCTTTTAAGGTCGAGACGGCCGTCTCGGATTCGAGACCGCCGTCTCGCCTTGCGCGGATGGTGAGACCGCCGTCTCGTTTGTCGAGACCGCCGTCTCGACGTTCCTGCAAGGCAAGACCACCGTCTCGACCTCCGTCTCGACCTTGTCAGATGAGACGACCCGTCTCGACCTGACAGGCGCGAATCCCTATAAATAGGGCCTCCATTCCCCTCATTTCACACGCCTTTCTCATTCTTTCTCTAGTCACATCACTAGTTTCCCCAGTGGCGACTCCACTGGGGAAGCCTAGAGAGTAGAAACCTCCGAAGCAAGCTTTTCTATTAAATTTTGGAAATTATGGTGCTTTTTGGCAACCCTCCACTCTTGTACAGCGCTGGAACCTCTCAAAAACGCTATAAAAACCTCTAAAGACACTCAGAAGCTCTAGAAATGCGTCGGAGGTATTCTAGAGAGAGAAACTAGTGATGTGACTAGAGAGAGAATGAGAAAGGCGTGTGAAATGAGGGGAATGGAGGCCCTATTTATAGGGATTCGCGCCTGTCAGGTCGAGACGGGTCATCTCATCTGACAAGGTCGAGACGGAGGTCGAGACGGTGGTCTCGCCTTGCAGGAACGTCGAGACGGCGGTCTAGCCTAAAGTAAATAAATCAAGAAAATACCGCTTTTACCCTACCTTTGTATTATAACACGTTTTATTGTTTGGCTTTAATAACTGCTGTTTGTTTATATTTATGCAATTGTTTGAAATACGAACTGTACACAAACCTTTGCACACAACAGTTCCCCCTATACCTGGGGGCAAGTGAGAAATCCATAGGGAGTGGGTGGCAGGTACGGTTCGGTGTAGTGATGGCCTTGTGCCCACCGGTGTGATCGGAAACCACCACTCAAGGTGATAACCTTCCTCTTTTGGCACAAAGACTGACTATGGCCTTAGTGATAAGCATGGTCGAAAGGCTGGAGAGTGGGGACCCTATAATGGGGGCACCTTGGGGGCCTTAGCCTGGTGAGAATAGTTAGATCCTACCTTCGCCAATGAACTTTTCTGCAGGAAAACCCTACCTCGTGATTAAAACGACTTCTCGCCTGTTCGTGGATGTTCGAA
This sequence comes from Sphenostylis stenocarpa, assembly GCA_963425845.1. Taxonomy (NCBI): domain Eukaryota; kingdom Viridiplantae; phylum Streptophyta; class Magnoliopsida; order Fabales; family Fabaceae; genus Sphenostylis; species Sphenostylis stenocarpa. The sequence goes on along the minus strand of OY731401.1, from coordinate 21,495,151 downwards.
TTGTGTGTGCATACGTTTGTTGCATTTGTCTGTTGCATAGCATAACCAAACAACAGAAAAATCACAAAATATTTTTGCAATAAACACCCTTATCTCGGACAGTCTGCCTTTTAGCTAGCCTGGTTTCAGGTTCTTTGTAAGCTAAGTAGCCACGCAGTTCCGACAGAAGAGATAAGGGACGCTAATTATTCTTTCGCATAAAGCCATATTTTTATCTCGGACAGTCTGCCTTTTAGCTAGCCTGATTTCAGGTTCTTTGTAAGCTAAGTAGCCACGCAGTTCCGACAAAAGAGATAAAAGGTTATAAAAAAAAAACATTTATAAAAAATAAACTTCCGACAAAGTCTCCTCATCCATAACACATCATATCATGAGTAAGGAAATACCAAGAGAGAAAATAAAAAGTAAGAGCGCATCTAGCATCATTTAAATAGAATCTCCCATGCATAAGCATATCCATGCTAGTTTAAACACTTGACATGCATTAATAAACCTTTTTCGGGCATTCTAGAAAGTGGTTGGTCCTCTCCCCATCCGAACTCGCGCACAAAAAGCAAAAGCAATGGAAAACTTAGAAGAACAAAACCGAAAGCTCACTGCGGAGGTCAATACCCTTCGCGAGTAGGTGGCCCAGCTGATTGAGGTCGTACGCCAAGGTCAGAGTAAGGGCGAAGCCCAAGCTGAACACATCCCTCACCATGAGGAAGAAGAAGAGGAATACTTCTATGACGATAAGGATGTTAAGACTGCGCATCCTCACCCCGGAAGTGTCCAAACAACAAATCTCCGCCTTAGAGGAAAGGCTGAAAGCAGTGGAGGGGAACAACTTCGACGTCAAGGAGGTGGCGGACATGTGCCTGGTAAAAAATATCCATTTCCCTCCCAAATTCAAAATCCCGGACTTCCCCAAATACGCCGGGATGACCTGCCCAAAGAACCATCTTACGATGTATTGTCGTAAGATGGTCGCACATGCTGACAACGAGAAACTCCTGATCCACTGCTTCCAGGAGAGTCTAGCAGACACAGCTCTCAATTGGTATATGAAGTTAGAAAGAGGGCAGGTCCAAAACTGGAAGCAACTGGCTGACGCTTTTCTTCGTCATTACCGATACAACATTGATCTGACCCCTGATAGATCAGATCTTAGGACTCTAAGCAAAAGGAGCGACGAACCTTTCAAAGCATATGCCCAAAGATGGAGGGAAATGGTCGCCCCAAATAGAGCCTCCTTTGACGGATAAGGAGACAGTCGCTATGTTCATCGATTCACTGTCTGGAGCGTACTACGACAAGGCAATAGCCAGTACCTCCAACCTTTTCTCAGACATAGTCACTGTGGGGGAAAGAGTAGAGCAGGGACTGAGAAGCGGGAAGATAGCACAATCCTCCCAAGCGGGAGTCTCATTCAGAAAACCCGCTGGCAAGAAGAAGGACGAAGCTGTACATGCAATCAACTTTGCCACTCCTTCTTCTGCCCCACAAACGGCCAGGTAGCCTCGCAAGAAAGAAAGGAAGTTCACTCCAATCTCCACTTCCTATGGAAAGCTGCTGCCTCAGCTGTTGGAGGCCAAACTCTTGACATGCGTTCCTCCCAAGAAGCAGCTGGAACCTCCCTACCCCAAGTGGTATAAGCCAAACGAGAAATGTGATTACCACTCGGGTTCACCCGGACACTCGACGGAGAACTGCCTGACCCTTAAGTATCGGGTCCAAGAATTGACGCCGGGTGGATAACCTTTGACACCTCTGCTTCCGATGTCGACGCGAAACCGCTGGCTAAGCCAGAGTAGCAAGGAGGGCGGACTGGGAGGATCAACCCTAGTTTTTTTCATTTTAAAGCTTTCTCTTGTATCTCCTGCGGTCCCCGCCCGTGGCCGCAAGAATCCTGATTAAAAGGGCATGTACATACATTTACATTTTTCATTAATACGTGAGGCATTCTATCATATTCATTCTTTTCCCTCTTTTATTTATTATTCTTTCAAAAATAAATGAATAATAAAATCTATGACTAAAACAGAACCTAAAACACATCATGTCTATGATTGATGAATCTCTATGGATCTTGGAAACCGAGAGCGAATGGGTCGAGTCCGACAGTGAGCAGGAGACCATTTCTCCGGACATGCAAAGAATGCTGGAAAAAGAGGCACGCATTATACAGCCGCATGAAGAAGAGACAAAAACTGTCAATCTGGGAGAAGGAGACGATGAGAAAAGGATAAACATCGGCACCCAAATGGAAAGTGGTATGAAAAAGAGGTTGATACGGCTTCTGAAGGAATATTTGGATGTATTTGATTGGTCCTATCATGACATGCCCGGGCTTGACACGGGCATAGTAGAGCATAAATTGCCCTTAAAAGAAGGGTTCCGACCTGTGAAGCAAAAACTCAAGAGAATCAAACCAGATTGGTCCCTAATGATCAAAGAGGAGGTACAAAGGCAACTGGACGCCAATTTCCTGGTAGTTTCCAAGTACCCAGAATGGTTGGCCAACATAGTACCTGTCATAAAAAAGACCGGAAAGGTCAAGGTATGTGTGGATTATAGAGACCTCAATCAGGCAAGTCCCAAAGATGACTTCCCCCTACCGCATATAGACACGCTAGTAGACCACACTGCCACCAACACATTTTACTCCTTTATAGACAGGTACGCGGGGTATAACCAAATCAAGTTGGCCGTTGAGGACAGAGAAAAAACCTCTTTCATTACACCGTGGGGCACCTTTTGCTACCGCGTAATGCCTTTTGGGCTTAAGAATGCAGGGGCTACCTATCAAAGGGCTATGGTCACATTATTCCATGACATGATCCATAAGGAAATAGAGGTATATGTGGATGACATGATTGCCAAATCTAGAAATGAGATGGACCACATTTAATACCTCAAAAATCTTTTTGACCGACTCCGGAAATATCAACTTAAACTAAACCCGGCAAAATGCACTTTCGGAGTACGCTCGGGAAAACTATTAGGGTTCATTGTCAGCGAAAGAGGAATTGAAGTGGACCCTGACAAAACCAAGGCAATTTTGGAAATGCCTACACCCAGAACGGAAAAGGAGGTCAGAGGATTTCTAGGCCGGATTAATTACATTTCCTGTTTCATCGCACAGTTGACGGATAAATGTATACCCATCTTTAAACTGTTGCGCAAAAATCAACCAACGGTGTGGAATGAAGAATGCCAACAAGCATTTGATAAAATCAAAACATGTTTAACCAATCTGCCGGTATTGGTACCACCCGTTGAAGGCAGACCTCTGATCCTATACTTGTCCATACTCGAAGAGTCCATGGGATGTGTGCTCGGACAACAAGATGAAACTGGGAAGAAAGAGCGAGCCATTTACTATCTCAGCAAGAAATTCCTAGACTATGAAACCCGTTATACACCACTCGAAAAAACCTGTTGCGCATTGGTGTGGGTCACTCAACGTCTCCGACAATATATGGCTCGACACACAACATGGTTGGTCTCCAAAATGGACCCAATTAAGTATCTCTTCGAGAAGCCCATTCTAACTGGAAGAATAGCTAGGTGGCAAGTTATCCTCTCAGAATTTGACATCATTCACGTCACCCAGAAAGCTATTAAAGGTAGCCCCCTAGCGGATTATCTAGCCCATGGATCAACGGACGAATATCAGTCCCTACAAGACGACTTTCCCGATGAGCATATCATACAAAGTGTTGTGGCAAGATCTAGTGCAGAAGTAGAATATAGAGCTATGGCCTCAGCTGCTTGTGAACTTGTTTGGCTCAAGCAATTGCTTAGAGAGTTACAATTTGGAGATGTCACTCAAATGTCACTTGTGTGTGACAATCAAGCTGCTCTTCATATTAGTTCTAATCATGTCTTTCATGAGAGGACCAAACACATTGAGATTGACTGCCATTTCATTCGAGAAAAGATTATGTCTGGAGACATCAAGACTGAGTTTGTTAACTCAAGTGATCAATTAGCATATATTTTTAGTAAATCTTTACGGGGTCCTAAAATTGATTATATTTGTAACAAGCTTGGCACATACGATTTGTATGCTCCAGCTTGAGGGGGAGTGTTAGATATTGTTTAGATATTATTTAATATTGTTAAGATATTGTTAGATATTAACCATAATATCAAACAATATCTTCTGTTTATTCGTTACTTTCAGTTACTCTTTTAGTTGTATCTCTCTACTATAAATAGACTACCCTATGTGTGATTTATACACAAGGGAGATTAATCCCAAACTCTATTTCTTCTATATTCAACAACTGCTCTCACTTCGGGCTGTACGTGAGCTCCCTGCTTAGGCTCTTGGTCGGAACCCCCTTCTTCCTTATGATGTGAGGCGTGGTGACTGTGAGGGTTCTCCTTATGTAAGTTTTGCTGATGCATTAACTCCATTAGCTGTGCCATTTGTTCTTTCATGGAGTTAAGCTCAGCGGTGAGCTTGTGATTTTGCTCTTCTAATTGTTCCATCCTCTTAGCTTTCCGCACGCGAGTGAGGACAGGAAGAAGACCATCCACTTTTTAGAGTGCATAATGAATTAGGGTTTCTATTAAAAATGAATGATTGGTGTGGGATAGATATGCCTTAAGACAATGACTCTGGTATCATCCTTAAAGCTTACGCTTTGCGGAGTGCCATACCCACTTCGGTATAATGGTTCCTTCCCCATCATGGATTTGATGAGTATAACAAATGTCCCCATATACTTTAGCACACTTTTCCCGTCCTTGTGGAAGATTACAAGCGCACTTGGGTCTCTTTCACCTTTGTCTTAGAGATATCTAATGCCCCCCAGCATGGGTGTGTTTATGCATGCACTAGTACAAAAATGCGGCAGATGTTCAAAGTGAGATAACTTTTGTCTCGGACGTCAGATTTGGACACACAACATATCAAAACGAAGAGGAAAAAGTGAAGAACAGGTGGCAAATTCCTAAAAGGGATTTTCCCCAACAATTTTCCCAAAAAATTCTCCTAAGACCCATTTATTAAGAGATTTATTAAGATGATGCGTATGCATGCTTTTCTTATGCGTTTATTTTCTCTCTTGGTTTTTCCACTTATGAAATGATGCAATATGAATGATACGACTTTGTCAAAATTCTTTTTATTGATGTTTTTATTTTATTATTATTTTATTTTAACCTTTTATCTCTTCTGTCAGACTGCGTGACTACTTAGCTTACAAAGAACCTGAAACCAGGCTAGCTAAAAGGTGGACTGTCCGAGATAAGGGTGTTTATTGTGAAAAGATTTTTGATATTTTGTTTTATATTTGTTTTGCTGTTGTATGATTATGTTATGCAACAATCAAATGCAACAAACAAATGCAACAAACAAATGCACAAACAATTCACTCATCCTCGAACAAAGTGACGTTGTTTAATTACGAGATAAGGGTTTCCTGCAGAAAAGTGCATTAGCAAAGGTAGGTTCTAACTGTTCTCACCAAGGCCAGGCCCCCAAGGTGCCCCCATTATAGGGACCCTTCAATCTCTCAGTCTTTGAACCATGCACGGATCTCCATGTCGACGTTCTTAGACCAAAAGAAGAAGGTTATCACCTTGAGTGGTGGTTTCCGACAATGACCTGTTGGCACTAAGGCCATTACCATGGTCGGTCGTACCTGTCACCCACTCCCTATGTGTATTCTCTCTTACCCCTGGGTATAGAAGGACTGTTGTGTGCAAGGGTCTGTGTATAGTTTATTTCAGATAATTACAGAAAATAAGCATACAACAATTATTAAAGTCAAACAGTAAATGATCGGTGTCGTACTCGATCAAATAAATGCAGTACTAGGAAGTTACTCCTAGGTCGTCTCCTATGGACCATTAGTTTCAATCAAAGATTCACACATCAAAGAAATAAAATAGTGAGGGGGGTTGGTTTGTAGATTAAACAGATAGACACAATTTAATTTCTACAAAATATCAACAGTGACAAAAGTAGAAATTAAAAACGTATTGATTCCTTAACTCAAATGTAAATCCACCTATCACAGATTACCAAAATGAATGCCCTGTTCAATTTTTAAACCCAAAATTAGACAACTAAGCGAAAACTAAAAACGAGTCCAATATGCATTAAGCAAGCATACATCATTCAACCTTGGTGCCACGGATTAAGTAACCATGTAGCAACCCACATCCATTAAGCATGAACAGGGTTGTTAAATGCAAGAATACAAATATGAGATTAAGCATACATCAAATTTGTAATCCCTTCATCAAGCACAAAGTCAATTAGATGAAGACTAAAATAGGACATGGCAGAAACGCTTCAAAACACAAAAATCTCAAGGGTTCATCACATTCTCCTTAAGGAATCAATACTCAAAGTTTAGCTAGTCATGGAAATGAATTACAAATACAGAAATGAACGAAAATACTTCATCATATATATGAAAGAACTGGAAACCGAAACTCAAAGATCCAATATGCATAACAATTGAAAAACCCCAAGTGGGCACTGTTCCAAACGTCAAAATATAGAATACCAAGTTGTTCCAAGCTGAAAATGAGAAGAAAACATGAAAATGGAGTCTATCTAACAATGAAAACGCAAAACCTAAGTGGTGGCACCATGGAGAGCTTCCCAAACGGTAAAAATGGAGAGTGAGTGTTTGGAAGAAGTCCCCCTCCTCTAAAAATGAAACCCTCTCCCGTATTCCTCTCATCTCAGCACTCCATAATTACAAAAAAGTCATTCTAGGTTTTAGAATTACAAAAATGCCACTCTGGGCCTCAAATGTTGGCCCAATCACTTAAATGACGTGGAAATGACGTGGAAATGATGTGGAAATGATGTGAAAACTCTCTTCATCTCAAGATTAATGTCCAAGCTCCAAAATTGCTTCACCAAAAATACCTAAAAGTAATTAGAAACGAAAATTAGACCAATTAATGCTTAATTAAGAAAAATTAGGAATAATGGCCCAATGAAGCCCAAACAATGAAAATGCACTAATAATAGACAATTAAGCACAATGCACCAATTGAGATAAGTACTGAAAGATAAGAAAATGCGGGAAAATAATGGCTCATCAGTAAAGCATGTTATAAAGGAAGAAAGGGTAAAAGCGTAATTTCTAGTTTTCATTTCTTTAAACTAGTCCATCACTAAATGGGATCAACTCTCTAGCTTCCCCAGTGGAGTCGCCATCTGTCGCTGCTGTCAGAAGAGGCAGTCGGAGCGACGCGATGGTTTTTTATTGACTCACATTTTTTGAAAGAAGTGGTTCAAGACGACTTTCCAGATGAGCATATAATGCATATCGAACATGAAGAACCTGAAAATAATGTGTGGATTATGTTCTTCGATGGAGCCTCGAATCTGCTTGGACACGAGATTGGAGCTATTTTAATATCTCCTGAAAATAAATATATCCCGGTAACAACCAGGCTGAACTTTGATTGCACAAACAATATGGCTGAATATGAAGCCTGTGCTTTAGGTATCCAAGCAGCTCTATATCATGGGGCGACTAAGCCTAAAATATTCGGTGACTCATCCCTCGTCATTTACCAACTCAAGGGTGAATGGGAAACCAAGAACTCCAAATTAATCCCTTATCTAGAGCACATTCGTAATATGATTTCGAGGATGGAAAGTGTCAGTTTTGTCGCCGCCGTCCGTTCCGACGTCCTGGGACATCTCGAACATTAATGCGAGCGGTCGCGAAAAGATGGTTGAGACTCGCGTTTTTTGTTAAAAATATGTTCATTGCTTCCGAGGCGTTCAACGCTGAACTATCCTCTAATAGAAGCAAGGTTTTCGAAAAGGGTTCTTTTGGAGTCGCCACCAATGTTTTGACCATAAACATTGGAAAAGGAGAAAAAGGCATTGATTTTAATAAAAACCAAACTTGGCCATTATAACCAGAGTCGGGTAAGGGAGTTAGTTACGTGTGGGGAAGGTATTAGCACCCCACAACGCCCCTTTCGGGTTCCCTATGACGGATTAATTCATTTAAGTAAAGATTACAAGAAATTACGCTGTTACCCTATTTTATTCGTACAGTATTTAAATATAATTATCTACATGGTTTATCTACATTGCATACAGAAAGCAGTAAATAAAGCAATAAAAGGGAAGAGGATTGAGAAGAACCTCCGAAGCAAGCTTTATATTATAAGTCTTTTATACAGAGGACGCTTTGCGGCAATCCTTCACTCTACAACGACTCTTCTCTCGAATAAACTCGACTCGACTAAAATTTTCTAGAAGAATTGAATGCCGGAATACAAATTCCTTAACTGATTGTTACCTATTAAAGGCAATCAGAGAGATCATTCGAAGGAGGGAGAGAAGAAGACAAGTCTTGGAGTTGTCTGGGGTGTCTGAGGTGTGGAAAATGAGCAAATGAGCCTCCTATTTATAGTTTTCGCTGCCTGGCACACTTGGGACGCGCGTCTGGGTTGGGACGGCCGTCTGGGTTGGGACGACCGTCCCAACTGCATGTTTTACAAAGGTTGGGATGCCCTGGGACTTGGGACGGCCGTCCCACATGTGGGACGTGCGTCTCACTTGTCCCAGGATAGTTGGGACGGTCGTCCCAACTCTGGGACAGTGGTCTCGACCGGTTTTGTCCAGTTTTTGTGTTCTGGGACCCCGGGAAGCTTTCCTTGCTATTTTTGGACATTGTTTGATGCCGATAAATGCCCGTTGAAGCTTTATCTTTATATAGGAAGTCTTCTTGGCCTTTATAGAGATGTCAGGCGAGCTTTGTCTTTGTTTATAGGAGGTCTCTTTGGCCTTTGTCGAGGAATTGGATGAACTCCGTGTGATTGTAGGAGGTCCTCTTGGTGTTTATTGATAAGCTGGGCGATCTTTATCTTCGTGTGAAGTTTCCCTAGCTTTTATTGAGAGGCCGGGCAAAATTAGGGGTCGACAAGTTTCAAGTACATCCCTCGGGAAGATAACCAGATTGCAGATGCACTCGCTACATTGTCATCCATGTTTGCATTGGAACAAGAACCTGAGATGCCCATCATCCAAGTCAGAAGGCATGATAAATAAGCCTTTCGTATGACAGTAGATAGTGGAAAAAATAAATCCCCTTGGTATCATGACATAAAGCGATACCTGACAAAGGGCGAATACCCTGAGGGAATTAGTGATAATGACAAAAGGACCATTCGAAAAAGGGTTATAGGGTTTACATTAATTGGAGAAACCCTTTATAAAAAGAACTTTGATTCCACTTTGTTGAGATGTATAGATAAAGAAGAAGCCCATATTCTGATAAAAGAAATTCATGAGGGAATCTTCGGGACTCATGCGCCAGGGCATGTCATGGCTAGAAAAATCCTCAGAGCAAGATATTTTTGGTCCACAATGGAAGGAGACTGTCATCAGTATGCCATAAAATGTCACAAGTTCCAGGTTTATGCGGACAATGTTCATGTCCCACCAGTACCTCCCAATGTTATGGCTATACCTTGGCCATTCGCTATGTGGGGCATGGACATTATTGGACCCATTGAACCTAGAGTGTCCAATGGTCATCGTTTCATTTTGATGGCCATTGATTATTTTACTAAATGGGTAGAGGTCGCATCTTACGCACATGTGACCAAAAAGGTGGTGACTACTTTTGTCAAGAGGAATATTATATGTCGTTACAGCATCCCGCATCATCTCATTACTGATAATGGAACCAACTTGAATAATAAGATGATGGAGGATCTATGCCAGGACTTCAAAATTCAACATCATAATTCCTTTCCTTATCGACCTAAGATGAATGGTGTAGTAGAGGCAGTCAATAAGAACATCAAAAAGATCGTCCAAAAGATGGTCAAGACCTATAAGGATTAGCATGAAATGTTGCCTTTTGCCCTTCATGGTTATCGAACATCTGTACGGACTTCCACAAGAGCTACTCTAATCTCCCTTTATGGAGGTTGTACTTCCAATAGAGGTCGAAATACCTTTCCTGCAAATTATAATGGAAGCAAAACTAACAGAAGTCGTATGGGTTCAAAGTCGATATGACCAGCTAAATCTTATTGAAGAAAAATGATTAAATGCTATATGTCACGGACAAGCCTATCAAAAGAAGATCAAAAGGGCTTATGACAAAAAGTTCCACCCTCATACTTACCAAGAAGGGGATCTAGTGATAAAGAAATTGCTTCCAGCCCAAAAGGACAAAATTGGAAAATGGGTAGCGAACTATGAAGGACCCTTTGTGGTCAAACAAGCCTTCTCGGGAGGGGAACTTATCCTCACCAACATGGATGGAGAGGAACTTCAAAACCCAATCAACTCTGATGCGGTGAAGAAGTATTATGCTTGAAGACATTGCTCTAGACCCGTCAGGAATGAAAGCTCGCAAAGGGCATCCCTGGGCAAAAGATAGAGTCTATATCCCTCGCTAGGATATGTCCTAGGAAAAAAGTAGAGGAAAAAAAAAACTAAGAGCAATGGTTACCTCAGTCGAAAACCGAAAAGGCGGCTAAGGTAACATTCTTCCGGAAGCAAGTGGTCTGCATAGTCTTCACTCTAAGCTCGAGCATCTCAACTAAAGCAATTAGGAGAACAAAGGGGGCAGATATCATGGACATGAATGTTTAAACTTATACAGTACAACCAACCCTAACCACCCATTCTTCTAAATACCTTTGTAATCCTTCTATAAAAGAAATAAACTTTTGCTCATTTATTAATAAATTTCCCTCTTATTTCCTTTCTCTTGACCAAATATTATGGAAATGCCTCTTTATTGATAAATTATAAATATGCGCAAAGGCCTTTAATCAAAGATCCAACATGCATCTAAAAAGAGGAAGCATAAAAAATAAGAAAAGAATAAATGTCTACTAGGATACTCTTAGGTAAAATCAGGGTAGCCTACTAGATCGAAAACCCCAAAAGAACGATCTAGGCAAAAGATAAGGCAAAAACCCCCTAAGATATCCTAGGTAAAAATTAAAGGAACCAGCTAGATCGAAAACTCATAAAGGGCGGTCTAGGCAAAAGATAGGGCTAAAACCAAAAGATGAATAAAAGAGGGGCCCATTAGCCTGGTCATAAAAAGGAGCTCATTAGCATATTCATGAAGGTCCAACAGGAGAAAAATTGGTCAAATAAACAAATAGATTACATTTAGAACATCTACACACAAAATAGTTGCACAAAATGACTTTGTCAAAATCAATAAAAATAAGTTTCTTTAAATAAGAACAATAATCATGCATATACAGAGGCTAGGCTCTATCTTTGTGATTGAAAACGGGAGTTGCCTAAACCAAATCTCCAAATAAAGGTCCCCTTAAGAAGAAGAAGGCGAAATCAAACAATTCAATAAAAGAGCTTCAGGAAATCCAAAGCCCCAATCATTCCTCCTTCCATTCAAGAAAAGCAAGTGCAACAAAGAAAAGCCAAAGGAAAGGCTTCATTATCCTCAAGAGGATCATTGCCTACTGCGCAGGCAACAAAAGATTACTTCATGACTCAGCATAATCGCCACATGAGTCATCAAGCATATTCATCCAGAGTCTCCATCATACATCCCAAAGGAGAATAAGGACTTCAAAAGTCCATAAACAAATAAGGAGGCAAAATTCTCGTCTCCCCAAGTGGTTCAATAAAAAGAGAAAATCCTTCATTCTCCCAGGGGGCAAATAAAAAAGAAAGATTATCCCCAGTGAGCCTACAGTAAAGGTAAATTACAAATTTATATCCTCAGAAGAGTTATTTGCCTATCCAACATGAATATTCCCCAATGGAATACATAGGCAAGATCTGGCAAGCAAAAGAGCCAATATCCCCAGAAAGGGAGATCAGCCTAGTCAGAGGCATTGCAAAACTGAACATAAAGTCTTCATCACTATTGAAGCATTCGCCTACTCAAGAGGCATTAATATCAGAAATCAACAAATTCTCAGTGGATTCTTACCTAAATCAAGAGGCAATAATCAATAATCCCCGACAACCAACAAGTCAGATGGCTATCAGAAAAAAGACAAAAGTAAAGAATCCCCGGCAAGCCGGATGACCACCCCGAAAAGTAAAATACAAAATTCTCAAATAACTACTTCCCATGGAGTTGGTGCATGACTAGAAAAAGTAAGCTGCCAACACATTTTTAGTCCAGAACAAAGGACTCAGAACCAGATGAGGGTTCGTACTCATCAGCCAAAGGATCGACTACCAAAAGGAGCATCCTGGGGTTTCAAGGTCATCAACTGACAGAACCTTATAGAAGGGAGTTCGCACCTGATAAGCCTTACAAAAAGGGGCTTATCATCTATGAGGGTCTTACAAAAGGGGATTCCTCAAACTAGCAGGGTCTTACAAAAGAGGGCTCATCGACTTTCAACCTGGTGGGGGTTTGTACTCGCAAGAGTCTTATAGAAGGGGACTCAGACCTGGTAGGGGTTTGTACTCACTAAGAACCTTACAGAAGGGGGTTCAAACTTGGTGGGGGTTGGTACTCACAAGAGTCTTACAGAAGGGGACTCAGACCTGGTGGGGGTTGGTACTCACAAGAGTCTTACAGAAGGGGACTCAGACCTGGTGGGGGTTTATACTCACAAGAACCTTACAAAAGGGGGTTCGGACCTGGTAGGGGTTGGTACTCACAAGAACCTTACAGAAGGGGGTTCTGACCTGGTGGGGGTTGGTACTCACAAGAGTCTTACAGAAGGGGACTCGGACCTGGTGGGGGTTGGTACTCAGAAGAGCCTTACAAAAGGGGATTCAGACCAGATGAGGGTTCATTCTCATCAAACCGGATAGGGGTTTATACCTATCAAACCATTTATCATCCAAAGGATCAGCAACTTCAGTAAAGGAGCATCCAAAGGATGACCGGGCAAGAGGATTAACTCCTTCACCTGCCAATTGATCTCGTAGGCACATTAAGCCAAATAGACAGTTAGGCAGGTGAAGGGGGAGAAGCTGTAGACCCCAAATCTTGTCCGGCCTCTCAATAAAGATCAGAAGACTTCCACTCTGAAGATGGGTAAAGCTTCGATGGGCATCTAACAGCATCAACCGGCTTCCGTTTGAAGAAAGGAGAGCTTTTCTGAAGCAATAAAATGTAAAATTTGAAGAATAAACTTGAGACAGCCGTCCCAAGTGCCTAAGATGTGCGTCCCAAGGGCCAGACGCGCGTCCCAAGGGCTAGACGCACGTCCCAAGGTGCCAGACGTGTGTCCCAAGTGATTTTCTCACCTGAGATGGTCGTCCCAAGGGCCAGATGACCGTCTCAAGCAGCTGAGATGGTCGTCCCACCTTTCTGAGGTTGAGACGGCCGTCCCGAAGTCCTGGCAGCGAAAAACTATAAATATGGGGCCCATTTGTAGCTTTTACACAACAATTTCACCTCTCTCTACTTTCTCATTTACTTCTAGTTCTCGAATGATCTTTCCGATTACCTATAAGGTAACAATCAGTTAAGGAAATCTCTTTTGAGATATCCGGCATTCGATAGTCTAAAATTCTTTTCTTGTATTTGGGAGAGGAGAGTCCTTGTAGTGTGGGGGATAACCAAAAAGCATCCTCAGAGTTGAAGATTTTCAATAAAAGCTTGCTTTGGAGGTTCTTTTCATTACTTTTCTCTTTATTTCTTTATTTATTGCTTTCCTATGTGCAGTAGAAAATAGGATCATGTAGATAGCCACTTTTTAATATTTTTTGATAAAATAGGGTAATAGCGTAATTTCTTTTGATCTTTATTTTATGAATTAATCCGTCATAGGGAACCCGGAAGGGGCGTTGTGGGAGTGCTAATACATTCCCCACATGTAACTAACTCCCTTACCTAACTCTGGTTATAATGACCAAGTTTGATTTTTCTTAAAATCAATGCCTTCTTTTTATCCTTTTCCAATGTTTATGGTAAAAACATTGGTGGCGACTCCATAGAACCCTTTTTACGAAAACCTTGCTTTTATTAGAGGTTAGTTCAGTTGTTGAGCACCTCGGAGGCAATGATCATATTTTTACAAAAAAGTGAGTCTAATCCATCATATCGCAACCGCTCGCATAAACATTCGAGATGTCCCGAGACGTCAGAACGAACGACGATGACAACATCTTATCTTTTTATAGAAAAATTTCACGTCATTCATTCAAGCGGAACTTTCGCTCAAGCGAAACTTTCGCTCAAGCGAGTAATGATGATTTTCGCTCAAGCAAGAATTGTTCGCTTGATCGATTAAATTCCCGAGAGCTTTAACGTATTTTCGCTCAAGCGAGCATCTGTCTCACTCGAGCGAATGACTTCCAGAGAGTTTTAATGTATTTTCGCTCAAGCGAGCGTTTGTCTTGTTCGACCGATTCTTAGGCTGAAAATCTTCTTCCTTTTTTCCAATTTTTCTTCAATTAACTTGAGAATTATGATCTTTGCTCTTGTACCTAGGTATTCTTCAAATTCATCCTACATTGGGAGAAGAATAAATTAGATTCAACATAATTTAAGTGGTTAAATAACAATTCAAAGCATAATTACATAAACTTTTATCACTTAACAATTTTCAAATTCCTTTACCTCTTCCAACTGCATGAACTTTGTAACTTGGCTCCTTAATTCGTCCAAGTTGGTGGTCGGCTTCTTACACAAACTATCCAAGAAGGGCTTAGGTCGCAACACCATCACCATGTGATGTAATGTCACCTCAAGGTTGATATTTTGGATGTTCAACAAGACCTTGCCAAATCTCTCCATGAAGGTTTGCAATGACTCTCCCTTGTTCTATCGTATGTTGACCAATGTAATTGAAGTGAGGTTATGGGGCCGACTTGTAGCAAATTGTGTGCCAAATTTTGCCACTAATGTGTTGAAACAATCAATGGTATTTAACAGGAGTCTTTTGAACCAACTTAACGTTGCTCCTTTAGGTGAAGTTGGAAACACTTGGTAGGGTATTGCATCTTTCGTGGTGTATAGCCCGACTTGTGTTTCGTAGATGTCGACATGCTCATCTGGGTCGGTTGACCCGTCATATATCTCCAACGACAAATTCTTCCAAGTTATGGGTGTGGGGGTTTCCATGATTTCGTCAACGAATGGATGCGTGCGTTGTGCTCTGATTTGCGACGATAAGTGCATAGACGTGTGAGATGTCACCCAAGGGTTGCTTCCATCCTTGAATGATCTTATAGGGGTATGGTGAGAGTGTTCGTGGTTGCCCTTGGTCTAAGTCGCTCTTAGTATGTGATGGGAGGTGCCCTCTTATTCACTCAGCCTTTGCCTGATCAGCACTTTCTTATGCTTGAAGGCTTCAACTTCTTTTGCACTTTTCTTTTGAAAATTTTCAATTCTTTTCTTAGTTCGGCAATGTGTAAGAGCTCACTCATGCGATCTTCTTTATCGGGAGAAGGGGATCTTTTGAAAGTGATGATGATCTTATTGAATCATTTGATAAGTTGAAGATCTTGTGGATTTGATGAAGTCAAAGGCTACTTGGGTTAAAGGGTAGAGTGATTAGTGAGTCTGTATCTATACACAGGTATAATCATTCATATCTCTCTACTGCATGAGGTTTCATCATTTAAAAGAATTTGAAAATGCCTCTAAAGATGTTTTAATCTGTTAAAAACCAAAGTAATCAGTTAAATGGTTTTTAGGAAATTGTTTTAACTGATATTATATGAGCTTTATCAATTAAAATGTTTATAAAACTTACATAACAGATTTTTAACTGATATGTTTTCAAAATAATCGGTTATTTTCATTAAAAGAGTATATGGAAACCTTTTGTCAGTATTTTAACTAATATAGATTCGAAATAATCGATTAAAATCATTTAAAATGTTTTGAAAAGTGTGCTGGCAGTATTTTAATCGATTAAACTTCAAAATGATTAAAACCACTTGAAAAGCTTTTTGATCGATGTAATCTCATATATGAACGATCAAACAAGTTATAATCGATGTAATCTCAAAAATGATCAATCAGAATTATTTTAATCGATTAAACTATGAAATAATCGATTAAAACAACTTAATGAACTTTTTGCTAACTGTTTTAATCGATTAAAACTTGTTGTTATCAGTTAAAATCACTTAGAAAGTTCTGTGAATATTTTTGACAGAATATTAATCGATTAAATTGCGAATTAATCGATTAAAACAACTTAAGGGACTTTTTGTTAATTGTTTTAATCGATTAAAACGTTGTCGCATCAGTTAAAATAAATCTAGAAAATAATCAAGAATATTTTAACAGATTAAAAGATTGTTTTAACATATTAATTAAACCAGTAGCTGAAATAAATCTCTATATAAATAGATTTGACTCAACATTTTAAAATACACTTATGAACAATCAGTCAAGTAATCTTAAGAGCTATTTTCTAGAAAGAATCACGCAAGTTTTGTGGTGTTTTTGAAAGTTCTTTCTTAAGGAAATTTTTGCATTCTTTTGGTGAAGAAACTCATTCTGTAGAATCTGCATAATCCGGGTTTGATTGTTCTAATTTCTTCTCTTTGTTCTTTCAATTTCTTTACTATATTGTGAGTGTCTAGAATTGTTGGGCACTGGTTCTGTAGCTGAAATTTGGTTGCAGGTTAGTACAAGAATTGGAACTTGGTTCTTGGGTGGTGAGTGTTTGGAATTGTTGGCCACTGGTTATGTAGCTGGAATTTGGCTGTAGTTTGGTACAAGAACTGGAACTTGGTTCTTGGGTGGTGAGTGTCTGGAATTGTTGGACATTGGTTCTGTAGCTGGAATTTGGTTGCAGGTTGGTTCAAGAACTGGAAATTGGGTCTTATGGTAGATTCGGTATATGATTGGAATCTATAATCTGTAAAACATTCAATCTAGTGGAAATAAGCTAGAATTTGGCTGAGAACTGGACATAGCCCTGGGATTGGGTGAACCAATATAATCTTGGTTGTATTTCTCTAAACCTTACTCTCTTTAATTCTGTTGTTGTCTTACTTTGAATAGCTTGATTTTCTTGGTTCAAGAATTGGTCAAAACTCTTAAACTTTGAAATAGATAATCTGTAAATTGCGAAAATCTTTTAAAGATCAATTCACCCCCCTCTTGATCTCAGCCTCTTTTTCTAATATTTTTCACTACCCATGTTGTTCTTTGTAGTCACCATTTGGTTGTTAGAGCTTCTCAACCCCATGGTGGGCGCCAAAATGTTCTTGCAAGGCCGAGAATCTCTCACAAGAACAATCTTCATTGTGTACCTCTGAATCCTTTTTAAGGCTTGTTCCGAGTTGTTGAAAACACAATAGTTAATATGCTTGAGTCTCTTAGTCCGACAGGTGGTTGTTGTGCCTGGAAAAGATACTCCGATACTCAAGTCAGTAATGTTATAAACATAGTATATTTACTATTAATTTTCGTACCCTTTTACCTCAAAGTCCATGTTCTATTTATACTACCATATTTTGGGCCTTGTTTGTGGGTTTCAGCTTCTAGGCCTCGCCTAGGTGTTCTTGGTCGCCACCCTCACGATGGGGTTGATGACAACTCATTTGTTAGTATTTTTCCTAGTTATTAAAGTAGGATTAGATTCTTTTAGGTTCTTATTCTATTGTATTATATTAGATTTGTATTTTTAGGAAAAAATATGCAAAATCACAAAAATATACTAATTTTTGTATTTTAACATAGCTTTCTGTATTACTTCTGATTTCTTCATTGAGCAGTTTTGACATTTACCTCTTCTTTGATTTATGTATTTTTCTACAGAACTCCGATTAAACTTATTCTTTTTGCGTTCGAAACTAGACATCTTAAGCTTCAATTTGAACACACATTTGACTATTTTTAGGGCTCAAAGATATTTTTAATAAATCAGAGAAGATGGTGACGCGAAATTGAAGATCATGTTGCAGAAGTGATACAGAAATTAGCTCTAGTTAGATTTAGGACACGCTTGTAATTAGTTTTAATCATGGTTTAGTTAGTTTTAACTCTATTTAACTCACATGTTAACCTATAAATAAGGCATTTTTGTGTCATTGTAACACACTGAATTCTATTCTTCAATTGATGTGAAGCTAGTTCAAGTTTTCTCAATTCTGGTTCTTTCTCTTGCTCTCTCTTTAGTTTTCAGTTTAATTTTTTTTTCGTCTCTTTAGTTTCCACTTTTTCTGCTTTGTTTTGTTTTCTTCTTGCTTTATTTTAGTTGTTCATTCAATTGAATTTTGTTTTACATTTGTTCTACACGAATTTCTACTTCAATTCCATATAATCATAGTTTGTTCACAATGTTGTTTCTAGCTTAATTCTTCTTCATTGTTTTCGATTTTTACATTGTTTTGGTGGTGACTTGAGCGTGATTCTTTTTTGTTTTCAAGCCTTAATCGGTTCCTTATTCATTAAGGAGATGAATCATGTCTCATTAGTCAATGTCACAGAGTTTTCATGGGTTGTTTCGCTGTTCTTGTTGTTTTGACGCTGTTTTACCATTTTAATTTTGTTTTTGTTGTTTTAGATTAATCTATCCAATTTGATTGGTTAGAATGGTTGTTCTTAGATGTTGTTTCAAGTTCTTTTACTTTGTTTTCAATTTCAATTGGTTAAAATTCATTTTAGGAGTATTTTATGTTCAATTTGTTCATAATAATTTAGGAGTAATTTTCAATTTAGGAATAACTTTTACATTTGATTGAATTTTTGTCTTTGATTTTGTATAACTTGTTCTTGATAATCCTTTTCTGTTTTTTCACAATTTATACAATCTAAACATTAGTTAATAGGTTTTTAACTTTTTCAAACAATTAGAAGTTTATTTCTTCAATTATTACAATTTTTTCTTACTGTATTTTCTATCCTGATTTTATTTCAAGCATGATTTGAGTCTGTTTTTTTTTTTAAATTCCAACTGTTTTAGTTGTTTCAGTTTCTAAACATTTTTACAAACATGTTACATGTACTAGTTTAGTATAGTTTAGAATTCTAGTCTAGTTTTTTATGTTGTTTTAGATTATAGACTTAATTCTTCTTAATTCATTGTGTTCTAAAACATTTAGAAGCATTTCTAATTCTGTTTAGCACTTAGTTCAATTCTGTTTGAATTTTTTTAGTTGCATATTTTAGTCAATTTAAGTCATAACACGTTCATATTCATAAATATCAAATGTTTTAGTCTAATTGCATTTTTCAATTCAGTTTTCTACAGTTTAATTGTAGTTTCTACATCATTTTAATCATTTTCCAATTCCAATTGTGTGCTTAATTTCCATTAGATTTATGACATACAAAATTTTCTAGCTAAATCTGTCACATAATTTGTAATTACTTCTTTTTTTTATTCTAGGAATTTTTTTTATTCAGTTTTTGATTTATTTTTAGTATCTTGAGTATTTTTTTACTAATTTGATTTTACTATTTAGTGTTTAGTTCCCACTAGTGGAAAAATAGGATTCTATGGTGACTTTTTGTCACGGTCGTAGTCCACCCATCATAGTATGTAGGGCAGTGGCATTTTTGTAATAAAATTATGAACTTTTTATGTCAATTATAGGGTAACCGGCATGGTGAGTGGGAAAGTTCAGTTTCTATGTCGGTTAAGCTTTAACCTAGCATAGAAAGTTAACTTTCTATGCCTAGGTTAAAGCTTAACCGACATAGAAACTAAGCATTCCATTCACTTTCTATGTCGGTTATATTTTAGTCAATTTAAGTCATAACATGTTCATATTCATAAATATCAAATGTTTTAGTCTAATTGCATTTTTCAATTCATTTTTCTACAGTTTAATTGTAGTTTCTACATCATTTTAATTATTTTCAATTCCAATTGTGTGCTTAATTTCCATTAGATTTACAACATACAAAATTTTCTAGCTAAATCTGTCACATAATTTGTAATTAGTTCTTTTTTTAATTCTAGGAATTTTTTTTATTCAGTTTTTGATTTATTTTTAGTATCTTGAGTATTTTTTTACTAATTTGATTTTACTATTTAGTGTTTAGTTCCCACTAGTGGAAAAATAGGATTCTATGACGACTTTTTTTCACAGTCGTAGTCCACCCGTCATAGTATGTAGGGCGGTGGCATTTTTGTAATAAAATTATGAACTTTTTATGTCGGTTATAGGGTAACCGGCATGGTAAGTGGGAAAGTTCAGTTTCTATGTCGGTTAAGCTTTAACCGGCATAGAAAGTTAACTTTCTATGTCGGTTAAAGCTTAATCGACATAGAAACGGAGCATTCCATTCACTTTCTATGTCGGTTATATTTTAACCGACATAAAAAGTGAACTTTCTATGTCCGTTAAGTTTTAACCGACTTAGAAAGTGTATTTCATGACGGATATTAGGCCAACCGACATTGTATGTTCTGTCTTCGCACATTCCATTTCATCACTTCACCCATAGCAGAGGTCCCCATTCTCTTCTCTCTATCTCTACTACGAACATCGTCGCTGGTGTACGTTGCTCCACCTGTCGTTCTCGTCGTGCCACTTGCCTCTGTCATCACGCCACCTACCATTGTTGTCGGCTCTGTACGTCACGCCACCTGCTATTGCTGTCGCCATTGTCATTGGTGCCCTTCACTGCAAGTTTTGATTCTCGCTTTTCAAGAGGTAAGTTTTTGTGCTTGCTCTAGCCATTTGAATGTGTTTTTGTAGTCATTCTAGGTTTACAATTTTGAATCTGGTATGTAATAATGCTGTCAAGAGAGGGAAAGATCACGATGCCTTTTAGCTAATTTAGAGACGTATTGTAATGTAGTTTAGTCATTTGAATGTGTTTTTGTAGCCATTCTTTCTTGATTTTGATTTTGAAAATTAGATTTGTATTATTTATAATGTAGTTGTTTCATTCTAAGTCAAACAATGGATCAAAGTTGGATCAATTATAGACAAACAACAAATGAATATGAGAGTGGAGTAGAACAATTCCTTAAATTTGCTAACATGAATGTTCCGGGTAATGATGGAAGATTCTATTGCCTGTGTGTTAACTGTTTGAATGAGCGAAGATTACCGACTGAAGTTATTTGGGAGCATGTTCTTTGTGATGGTTTCCTAAAGAGTTACATAAAGTGGACATGGCATGGTGAATTATTAAACATGCCAAGTGTAGAAGACAAAGAAGAAGTTGATCTAGAGATGGATGATCAACTGGAGGAAATGATTCGCAAGCTTGGACAAGATGCCTTCCAACATACACATGTGTACGAGAAGTTGTCCAATGATGCAAAAAAGCCTTTGTATAAAAATTGTACTAAGTTCACACGATTGTCGGCGGTACTAAAATTGTTCAATGTGAAGGCAAAGAATGGGTGGACTGATAAAAGTTTCACAAAATTGCTTGAGTTGTTGAGTGACATGCTCCCTGAAGGTAACACATTGCCAACCCGCAATTGTGATGCTAAGAAGATATTGTGTCCAATGGATATGGAGTACCAAAAAATTCATGCATGTCCGAATGATTGTGTGTTGTACAAGAAAGAATTTGAGAACTTTCACAATTGTCCACAATGCGGGGAATCACGATACAAGAAGAAGGATGGTGATTCTGACAATAATGTAATGAAGGGTACCCCAGCTAAAGTGTTATGGTACCTTTCCATTGTTCCAAGGTTGAAACGGTTATTCACTAATAGAAATGATGCAAAGCTCACTAGATGGCATGCAGATAGTCGTATTAAAGATGGTCAGTTGAGGCATCCGACAGATGGATTGCAATGGAAAAAAATTGATTCCATCTTCCACAATTTTGGTAATGATCCAAGAAACATTAGGCTTGGACTTGCTACAGATGGAATGAATCCATATGGAAATTTAAGCAGTAAACATAGTTCATGGCCTGTGGTGTTAGTGATTTACAACTTACCTCCGTGGTTGATGATGAAACGTAAGTATTTGATGCTATCCTTGATGATCTC
>OY731401.1:21440389-21473223 GCA_963425845.1 Sphenostylis stenocarpa | reverse complement strand
GCACCACAATTCCTCTCCGTACCGACCAAAGATGAACGGCGCAATAGAGGCAGCCAATAAAAATATCAAAAAAATCATTCAGAAAATGGTAGTCACCTATAAAGATTGGCATGAAATGCTTCCTTTTGCCTTGCATGGTTACCGAACGTCGGTACGGACCTCCACAGGCGCTACCCCGTTTTCCCTCGTATATGGAATGGAAGTCGTACTACCAGTAGAGGTCGAAATACCCTCTCTGTGAGTTGTCATGGAAGCCAAATTAACAGAAGCTGAATGGGTCCAAAACTGGTATTATCAATTAAACCTAATCGAAGAAAAACGGCTGGACGCCATATGTCGGGGGCAGGCTTACCAAAAGAAAATCAAGAAAGCCTACGACAAGAAGGTCAATCCCCGCACCTTCCAAGAAGGAGATCTAGTAGTGAAGAAACTGCTTCCAGCCCAGAAAGACAAAATCGGGAAATGGGTAGCAAACTACGAAGGACCCTTTGTGGTCAAGCGAGCCTTCTCAGGGGGAGCCCTTATCCTCACCAATATGGATGGAGAAGAGCTCCGATATCCCGTCAACTCAGATGCGGTGAAAAAATACTACGCCTAAAAAACATTGCTCATGACCCGTTAGGATGAAAACTCGCAAAGAGCGTCCTGGGCAAAAGATAGGGTCTATATACCTTGCTAGGACACGTCCTAGGCAAAAATTAGAGGGTTCAAAAGAAAAAAAAATGATGAAAATAGAGCAATGATTACCTTAGCCGAAAATCGCAAAGGCGACTAAGGTAATACCTCCACAATAACAAGCAGACTTCGCATAGTCTTCACTCCGGACTCAGGCATCTCAACCAAAGGGACCAAGAAAGACGGGGAAGCAAAGATCACAGACATGATTGTGGCACCCTCATACAGTTTAGCCAACCTTGACCAGCCATGCTTACAAATTCCTTTGTAAAACCCCATGTAAAAATAAGCCATCTGTTTATATCAATAAAATTGCCTTTTATTCTCTTTACCTACTTGTGTAAATGCCTCTGTATTAACGAAATATGAGCATGCATAAAACAAGCAATTCAAGAAAGCATAAAGACAAAGACGAACATCACCAAACAGGGTCGTCCCAAGTAAAAAAGTACAGGGTGACCTGCTAGATCGAAAACCCGCAAAGGGCGGTCTAGGCAAAAAATAAGGCTTTTATAAAAAGAAAAAAAAGAGCCCACCAAAAAAAAAAAAAAAAAACCTCAGATAAAAATTGAAACCTGGTAGATCGAAAACCCGCAAAGGGCGGTCTAGGCAAAAAATAGGGTCAAAACAAAAAGTGCAAAAAGAATAATCACGAGAGAACAAAAAGAGGGAAGCACCGGTCACTTTCTAGATGTCCTCAACTAAAACAAATTGCATAAAAAGCATCCACACGCACAAGTAGTTGCACAAAAGTGACTTTGTCAGAAGTAAAACAAACAAAAATACTGTATACAAATAAAAGGCATTCATATAGGAAGATCAGTATCATACTTGTATTCATAAAGAACAACCAAAAAAAGGGGCATCCCGGTACGACTTCGCCGACCTTTTGCCATCCTTTCCAAAAGTCAGCGTAACAAAAAAGCTTAAAAGAGAAAAGGCACACGCTCAAGGAAAAATCCAAAATCCGAAAATCGCGAGAAAAAAGAGATAAAACCGCGAGAAAAAAGGCAGGATTCAGCCATCACCTCAACCAAATCAACTACCAAGAGTCGAACACAAAGAGAGAAGAACCCGACCAGCCAGCAAGAGTCGGAAACAAAGAATCCCCAACAACCAACAAAGCTGGATGGACAACCAACAAAATCCCCGGCGCAGCCTGGACGACCATCCAAGAAGTCCAAGAGCATCTACCAACACAGAAATCACTCCCCAGTAAACGGCGCATGAGCTACCCGAGCAGTAAGCCGCCACCACCACCAGTCCTACGCAACGGACTGTACCAGCCTGATAGGGGGTTTATACCTATCAACCAACACACAAGGAGTGCCTAAACGGTGCATGGGCCACCTGAACAGTAAGCCGCCACTACCACCCTGATGGGGGGCTCATACCCATCCGGTCCCACACAACGGACCGTACCAGCCTGATGGGGGGCTCATACCCATCCGGTCCCACACAACGGACCGTACCAGCCTGATGGGGGGTTCATACCCATCCAGTCCCACACAACGGACTATAACTACCAGCCTGATGGGGGGTTTATACCCATCAACCGAAGGATCGGCTACGTCAGGAGTAGTATCCGGAGGTTCTACCACGTGTCAACCAAAGGGATCGGCTACGTCAGGAGTAGTATCCCGGAGGTGCACAATACAACATCTCCCCACAGGATCATCCGCCACAAGACGGGACGTCCGAAGGGTAGCCGGGCGAGAGGGTCAACTCCTTTACCTTCCTGTCTACCTGTCTGGCACAACAAAGCCAACAGCCGACTAGTCAGGTAAAGGAGGGGCAGCTGTAGACCCGAAATTTTATCCAGCCTCAGAATAAAGTCAGAAAGCTTCCTATTTGAAGACGGTCGAAGCCTAACAAGCCACTAGGAGAGACTATTAGGCCTCTGTACTAAGATAGGAGGGATTTTTGGCCCGAAAAATAAAGTTTCTCGCCCTGAAGGGACGAGACCGCCGTCTGGAAGTACCAGACCGCCGTCTCGCCTCACGCCAGGGACGAGACCGCCGTCTCGCTTGTCCAGACGGCGGTCTCGCCACTGCAAAGGTTGAGACGGCGGTCTGGGTTTTCCAGACGGCGGTCTCGACCCCCTGCCATGGTCGAGACGGCGGTCTGGATTGTCCAGACGGCGGTCTCGACCCTGTCAGACGAGACCGGCGGTCTCGACCTGTCAGGCGCGAAAAATTATAAATAGGGGCTCCATTTCCCCTTTTTCCACACCACAGAGCTTCTCCTCCTTCTCTCTAGATTTTCTCTCTCTAGAACCCCTCCGAAGCATTTCCATAGTTTCTGAGTGTCTTTAGGAGCATTTTTGAGCGTTCTAAATCTTCTTTAGAATCCCTCCGAGGCATTTCTGGAGTTTCTGAGAGTTGTAGAGTGAAGGGTTGCCGCAAAACACCCATTCTTTAAAGAGAAATATAAAAAGCTTGCTTTGGAGGTGCACCCTCTCTCTTTCTAATTTTACCACTTTCATTTAAAATTATGCAATAGACGTTAGGGCCATGTAGTCATAATCTTTAAATACCGCATAATAAAAGGGTAAAAGCGCAATTTTCCAGTTTAATTATTTATCCAAAGTAGCCAGCCTATCATAGGGAACCCGAAAGGGGCGTCGTAAAGGAACTAATACTTCCTTTACACGTAACTAACTCCCTTACCCAACTCTAGTTCTAATGACCAAAGTTGGTTTTCGAAAACCAACGCCTTTTTAACACCTTTTCCGATGTTTCCGGTAAAAACATCGGTGGCGACTCCACGAACCCTTCAAAACCCGTTCTTGGGTTAGCCCGGTTATCGGATAACCCAAGAACACCTTTCGAAAACCTCGTCTCTAGGTTAGCCCGGTTATTGGACAACCTAAGGACGTTGTAACTACCCATAAAAAATGCGGAAAACAAGAGGGTCGAAAAAACCATCGCGTCGCTCCGACCGCCCCTTTTTGGGAGGCGGCGACAGACCAAAGTTGGTTTTTCTTTAAAAAACCACTGCCTTCTTTTTCCTTTTCCAATATTTTTGGTAAAAACATTGGTGGTGACTCCTCGAATACTTTCAAAAACCTCGCCCTTAGGTCTAGCCCGGTTATCAGACAACCTACAGGCGTTGAACCACACTTTAAAAAATGCGAGTCAAACAAAATCATCGTGTCGCTCCGACCGCCTCTTTTGATGGCGGCGATAGTGTTCTTCAAGGAAGCTTGGGAAGCAAGAATTGAGGTACAAGATGAGTGAAACACTTGACCAAGTGAGGAACCTTAATATAGTGACAGAAAAATTCATCAATTTTTGTCACAAAAAGCGTTCCTAAAATCTTTGTTGTAATTTTGTCACAGATTTTGTTCTTGTTTTTTTAATTTTTGTTGTAAATTTTGCTTTTGTGGGTGTCTTGGGAAATGTCCTTGGTACAATCTCATCTCCTACTTTAAACATTGTAATAGTTTCACAAATTAGTCTAGTGAAGGTGTCCCAAGAGGCTCATTAAGTGTCACTTGGACTTTCACTCTAGGTTTCCGTCTAGTTTACTTTGTAAATTTTTACAAGTAAAATTTAATTTTTCTGTGACAAAATCTAGGTGAGTCTTTAAACGACTATTGACCTTCCTTTGGTCTTAGGGGTCTGTCACATACACACTTGAAAAACTTCTTTTGTGAAAACCTTTGTCACTTCATTTTTGTGAAAAACAATTTTTCAAATTATTGTGAAAATCTTTCTTAAACAAAAATGAGTAACCATTCTCATGCACCTTCAAGTCATTCTAGTGTGGGTGGGAGCTACTGTAGATCTAGGAAATACTCTTTCGTTAAGGACAAGCTTAGCACTTTAGAAGAGAAAAATGAAAAAAAGAGATGAGGAAATAAGGGCTATGTTTCCCCAACTCTTAGATAATAAACATAAAACTAAAAATATAAGTGAGGGTTCTAGGAGAAGATTAGAACACCATGAAGAACCCCACTCAACACGCATGGAGGTTTTTAGTAGTCATTATAATGCTGATTACTATCAACACTCCCCCCTAGAAGACATAGGACTAGAGTGGATCATCCCAGAGAACCTAAGGTAGACCTTCCTCCCTTTCATGAAAAAGATAATGTAGAAGAATACCTAGATTGAGAGATAAAGGTAGAACAATTATTCGAGTGCCATAAAGTCATTGAGGAAAGAATGGTGCCCATGGAAATCCTTAGTTTTCAAGGGCATGCAATGTATTGGTGGACTTCCCTAATACGAGAGAGGAGAATTCACAATGAACCCCAAGTTAGGTATTGGAATGAACTCCGGAGTGCCCTTAGGAAAAGACATGTGCCCTCTTATTATGATAGGGAATTGATGGATAACCTCCAAAGACTCCAACAGAAAAATATGACCATAGAGGAGTACAAGAAAAAATTGGAGTTATTAATGATGAGGGCTGGGATAAGGGAAGAACCACAAATTATAGTTGCTAATTTTCAAAGTTGCCTTAACCTAGAGATTAGGGATAAAGTTGAACTATTGTCTTATAATGACTTAAACGAACTAGTTCAACTTTGTGTAAGGGTAGAACAATAATTTAAAAGAAAATATTCTTATAGGAGAGACTACCTTAACACATTTATTCCTAAGGAAGATTTTAAGAGGGAGGGTTACCCCTCCACATCTAGGGATGAAGGGTCACAAGCACTAGTACAAAATAGGCTTTTAACATTGGTTCCCAGGGGCTTTTAACATCGGTTCAAGAACCGATGTAGAAAGTCTACTATTTTTATTTATTTATATATTTTTATTTATTTTATTTATTCATAACCCCTCTCTAATTACCCTATCTATTGATCTAGAGGTCTCCTTTCCCTTTTATATTATATTTTTATTATTTATTATATTATTTATATTTTTTAGAAATTTGAATTATTATCAGATTAAGAGAATTGTCATCTGTCAAGATTCAAACCCAGGTACCTTAGAGTCGGAGGTCGATACTCTAACCACTAAGCTACTAGGATTTTCTCGATAATAACTTATACATAAATTATATTTATATACAAATAAAAATGTATATCCATTTAAATATATAAATATAAAATATATAAATACAAATACAAATATATTTATATATTTATATGTTGGATGTGAGGACGCGCTCGATCATGAAAGTGTGTGTCAAGTGAATTTTCAAAATTTGATGTCAAATTTGTGAGCGGGTCTCTTTATATGGATTATAACTTAATGACAAAATATAATCTTTATAATTTATTTATATAATGATATAAAATATTTTTTTCTTTATTTTATATCATTATATAAATTAATTATAAAGATTATATTCTATATTATTATAAATAAATTATAAAGATTATATTCTATCATTAAATTACAAATTCATATAAAGAGACTCGCTCACAAATTTGACATCAAATTTTGAAAACCCACTCACACACTTTCACTCTCGAGCGCGCTCTCACATCCAACATATAAATATATTTGTATTTGTATTTATATATTTTATATTTATATATTTACATGAATATATATTTTTATTTATATATAAATATAATTTATTTATAAGTTATTATAAGAAAATCCTAATAGTTTAGTGGTTAGAGTATTAGTCTTTAATTCTAAAGTACTTGGTTCGAATCCTGCAAGTAACAATTCTCTTAATTTTATAAAAAGACTTTCTACATCGGTTCATCTGAGAACCGATGTAGAAAGTGTTTTCTACATCGGTTCATCCTACATCGGTTCCTAACTAAACCAATGTTGAAAGTCTTGAATTCACTTTCTACATCGGTTCTTAAAGAACCAATGTGGAAAGACCGATGTTAAAAGTGATTTCTGTACTAGTGAAGGGATAAAGAAAGAGAGAGAGAAAAAGAAAAAGAAAAATATAAAAATAAAGAACCTTCCAAAGAGGTTAGAACTTGAGACATTCAATGCTTTCGATGTCTTGGAAGAGGGCACTATGTTTCTGACTATCCCAATAAAAAAGTTATGTTTTTAAAAGACCAAGAGATCGTAAGTGAGGATGAAGCTCACTATTCACCAAGTGAAGAGGAAGTTTTAAACTTTGAGGAAGAAAGTCTCCCTTGTGAAGGAGAATTACTTGTAGTGATAAGGCTTCTCGGAAGCCAACCTTATAAGCTGGAACAATCCCAATGGGAAAACCTATTCCACACAAGATGTGAAGTTTTGAAAAGCACGTTCTTTAATCGTGGATAGTGGTTCTTTTATAACTGTTGTAGTTCTAGGTTGGTGGAAAAACTAACCTTAACTACTATACCTCATCCAAAACCTTACAAACTTCAATGGCTCAATGAAGATGGTGGTATAGTAGTTAATAAACAAGTAGATATACCAATATCTATAGGAACTTACAAAGAAAATATTTTGTGCAATGTAATTCCTATGGATGCTGGCCATATTCTACTTGGTAGGCCATGGCAACATGATAGACAAACTATCCATGATGGTCACACTAACAAGACAAGTTTCCTTCACAATGATAGAAAAATAATTTTGTGTCCACTTACACATCAACAAGTGAGGGATGACGAAATAAAAATAAAAAATAAAATTGTAAGAGAGAAAAAAAGTCAAAACAAAAACATTATCTTTTAAATAAAAATTAAATTGAGAAAGAATAGGGTTTGGGGGTTATGTGTCCCCTCCAAAAGAGTTGTTCAATAAAAAAATTTTAAAATAAATTTCTCCTCTAAAGTTTGAACAACCTCTTTTCCTTCTCTCATAAAAAGGACACTTGCTGCCCCAAGTTACAGACTTAATTTTCTACCACATGGGGTATAACATAATTTTGAGAATAATGATCTATTTCCCAAAGAAGTACCTTATGAACTTTAACTTTTAGGGAATAGAACATTGAATGAACCCTTTGAGATAGAAAATCAAGTAAGTGAGTTACTAAAGAAGGGTTGGGATCAAGGAGAGTCTCAGTCCTTGTGTTATACCTAGATTAAATCTCTCACTTTTAATAAATACCTAGATTAGATCTCTCACTTTTAAATAAATTGTTTTCTTTTATAGGAAAGATTTGGATTTGAGGTCAGATCTTTCTCAAGAGGGAGGGTCTGATGGAGGACCATCTAGGCCATAACACATTAGGCCTCATCACACTGGGCCTCAACACACTAGGCTTCAAATAAGACACAAACATGAAGGGGCTACACTTAAGGTTCAAGTCTTGGCTGCAACAAAAAGGGAATATATCATTTTAGCTTCTCAAATTCATCCAAAGCACACCAAACACTCAAGGACGTCCAATGTTCAACTCTTGGTTGCAACATTTGAGAGTTTTGGTATATAAACTCATAAATGTAACTAAAAGTGGTCTAGGTGGGACTTGAGGCTAGGAACTTCGGCCATCACTTGTATAAGGCAAAATTAGTCCCACATTCCTTAGGTGAGTGGGTAAATGAGAGGGGAACAACTATATATATGACCCCTTGTGTAGCTTTTTGAATCACATTTGGAATGAAGTCAAAACTTATGTGTGAAACTTGCATATTTTGCTTGTACCCCTAATTGACTTTTTAAGTGTCTTTGGATATTTCTTTCTCCTATTCTCCTAACAAGGAACCTTCCTTGGAGGAGTTAGTGTCAAGTTTCTTTAGAAACTAGGGAAAGAATTTTGGTTCACCTTGGGTGCTCAAGGTGTGAGGCTTTCGGTGTCATCCATGGTGGAAGGAGGGAGAATATTTCCATCAACCCTAGTCGTGTTTGAGCTACTAGAGTAGGTGTGGGGATTAAAATTGTATTTGGATCAGCAGCATGTAAGTCATATTCCTCACCTAGTTCCCCCAGTCAGAAGTATATGCAGAATTTGAGATCACAATTAAGGGAGGAGATTAAGGATGAGTAAGGGAGGAGCTCAAACATGAGGACATAAAAATTGTGGCAACAGTTTGACTAGCGGTTGATGAGCCTAGGGCTCTCCCAATAGGCAACTGCTACAAATGTACCATAAAGAGAGGACACATACCATCCTATCAAGTGTGAGCTCTATGTTGAAGACACTGATTCCCCCCGATTGGTGGCATTTGGGAAGATGTTTGAGGGGGCCACTATGTTACATAGTGTACCTCTTCCTGATCATTTGGTAAAGGTCATGGCTGATAAAGTTCGTAATGGTAGTGCTATTGTGTCGTGCCAACAGATGAGATTACTACTGTAGCACAAGCACTTCAAACTTTCATTGCCTTACCTAAACATCTAGCTAGTCCTACATTAGATAGCATTGTATGACAATAACAACTGTATGTTTGATTCCCGCTTATTATATTGTTTTTAATATTAATGTTATTTATGTGCAATCACGACACCAGAAAGCTGGGAAAAAGAAGCAGCAATATAGTACTAGTTACCCTTTGTCTTCATTGTCGGATGTTGCCAGGGCCATTAGTAGCAATCCAGTTTAGGTGCCATGGGATTCTACCATTTTTGGAAGGGAGAATGATATCCCATTATATTTACACATGTCTGACGTGTTAGAGATTGCAATAAGAAATCTAGAGCTTAACATATCTATTATGCAATTATGGATGATGTACGTTATTTAATTTAAATTTATTAGTATTTTAGTTATTGAAATGTTAATTATTATATCACATGTTATAGGTATATATCTCAGTTATGTGTGAGTGAGGGGAAAGATGAAGTGTATGGATTTTTAGATCCTCAACTCATTCAACCATTGGGTAGTAAGAAGTCAGAGACACAAACATACATCACAAATAGTCTCTTATCGGGAAAAAGGATTTATTTTTTATCATATGTTTATGAGTAAGTAAATTTTCTTGATAGTTTATCTTTATTCAATTCCAATTTTAACTAACTTCAATATGTTTCAATGTATAGTTATCATTGATAATTGCTTGTCATATCTATGATTGACAACACGAATGCATGATTTTGTTCAATGCATAAAATGTCATCGTTATACCTTAAACAAATAACATAGTAGTAACTAAATTTGGTTATTTTTATAGAAATTATTATATTAGAATTATATTTTTATATATGTTTTAACTAAGTGTAAATGTTAGTAGTGCTTATTTTGGATATAACATAATGAGCGGTAGGTGAAGTGGAAGACCACAAAAGATCAATTGGTTGCATCTAAAGGTATAATCTATGGTATTTACTTTTTGTTTATTTATGTTACTAACAAACTAATTTAATTTCTATATTTTGAGTGTGGTTATTATGTAATGCAATGGGTAACAACTATTATCCAAACAGGGATAGATAGTGGTTGAGATCAGGTAAGACAATTAATAATTATTTAAAGATCAACGTCGGTTCTGGAAGGCCTTCAACGTCGGTTCTGGAACCGACGTTGTATCAGGCGACGTTGAAAGTTAAGACTTTCAATGTCGGTTCTATTTAACCGACGTGGAAAGTTATCAGACTTTCAACGTCGATTAAATAGAACCGACGTTGAAAGTCTTATTTTTCAAATCAAATTTTTTTATTTATTTCCAACCCCTCTATTTATCTAGAAATCCCCCTCTCTTTTATATTATATTTTTATTAGGTCCCTCTCTCTTTTATATTATATTTTTATTATTTATCATATTTTTTTAAAGTTTAAAGCATTACCAAATTATTTTTTTGTCACTGACAGGATTCGAACCCAAGTACCTTAGTGTTGGAGGCTGATACTCCAACCACTAAATTACTCGAATTTTTTGATAGTAACTTACAAATAAATTATATTTATATACAAATAAATATATATCCGTGTAAATATATAAATACAAATATATTTATATATTTTGATATATTTAAATAATTATATATTTATATATTGGATGTGAGGGCACGCTCGAAGGTGAAAGTGTGTGTCGAGTGGGTTTTCAAAATTTGATGCCAAATTTGTGAGCGAGTCTCTTTATATGGGTTTGTAATTTAATGACAGAATATAATATTTATAATTTATTTATATAATGATATAAAATAAATTTGGGAAACGCATCATTCGCTCAAGTGACACATTCGCTCGAGCGAAAAATACCAATTTTCGCTCAAGCTAGGCTTGAACGAGTGAATTTCTGTGAGCTTTAACGTATTTTCACTTAAGCGAGAGTCAATCTCACTTTCACCCTCGATCGCGCCCTCACATCCAACATAAAAATATATAAATATATCAAAATATATAAATATATTTGTATTTATATATTCTATATTTATATATTTACACGGATATATATTTATTTGTATATAAATATAATTTATTTGTAAATTATTATCAAAAAATTATAGTAGTTTAGTGGTTGGAGTATCAATTTTCAACTCTATAAAATACTATATTCGAATCCTATCAGTGACAATTCTCTAACATAAGTGAATTTTTTACTGAAAAAAATAAAAACACTTTCCAGAAAATATATATAAATAAATATATATTTACACAGATATTTATTTGTATATAAATATAATTTATTTGTAAGTTATTATCAAAAAATTATAGTAGTTTAGTGGTTGGAGTATTAGCTTTCAATTCTAAAATACTGGGTTTGAATCCTGTCAATGACAATTCTCTTACTTAAGTGAATTTTTGGTTGAAAAAAAATAAAATCACTTTCCAGAAAATATAAATAAATATATATTTACACAAAATATATATTTATTTGTATATAAATATAATTAATTTATAAGTTATTATCGAGAAAATTACAGTAGTTTAGTGGTTGGAGTATCAACTTTCAACTCTAAAGTATTGGGTTCGAACCCTGTCGATGACAATTCTCTAACTTAAAAGAATTTTTGGTGAAGACACATTCAACGTCGGTTCATCCGGAACCGACGTTGAAAGTGTCCATACAAAGACTTTCAACGTCGGTTCATCTAGAACCGACGTTGAATGTACTTTCTACGTCGGTTGACTTGGAACCGACGTTGAAAGTGTCCAACATTCAACTTTCAACGTCGTTTTTTAACCAACCGACGTTGAAAGTGTATTTAACGTCGGCTCAGCTTTAACCGACGTTAAATGGCGACGTTGAAAGCATATTTTGTAGTAGTGACCTCTCCCATGGATACAAATGTCATACATTATATTAAATGCACATGGGCAAAATTTTTCGTCAACACAATTAATTCATCACAATAGCTTAGTTTCATGACTATTTGAACGTTAGGATAATTTATTAATCATACTTATAGGATTTATAATAACTTTGTAGGATTTTATAGTAAAATTAATATTATATAATACGTATTGTATATATTTATGATTTTATATTACTGTAAATATGTTTGAAATTTGTATTGTACTGGTGTTAGTAGAAAATCGAGAAAAGCGATCGAAAATGAAGGAAAGGAAAGAGAGAACACGTGACTGATAAAAAACCATTCGATGTCTAAAGCACGTAACACAACATCAGGAAGTACAATCGAGAATTGGAGAAACAATAGTCAAAAGTTTATTGTGGAACAAATCAAGAAATTAGAAGTATATGATGCTAAGGTAAAAAAGGGATCAAAAGTAAATCCAAAGTTCTCGATAAAATCGAAGTCTAAATCGAAAAAGAGGTTAACCCACATAAAATCAAAATCGTGACCAAGAGGAGTTAAACACGCATATAGGAAACAATTTCTAAATCGTGGCAGAAGTTAAAGATCATGGGAACGTGGATACAGTTTTGACACCACAGAAGAAGAAACTGCAACGCGCACGAAGAACGTGGTAGCAGTTTTGTTAACTGCTCCTGGAAGGCTTGAATGATGCCCTATAAATAGTGCAGAGGAGGAAGGAACAAGGGGGGGAGAATTTGGCAGAGAACAGAATCAGTAGTGAAAAGTCTACCGGAGAAACGACGAACACCATGAAGTTTCTAGTAATCTGGATTTCTCTGCTCACTGAGTACATTTACCGTTTTCTGTATCTTCCTTGGTAATTTACTTTGATGCAATTTAAATTCAGCATTTTATGTTTCTGTATTTTCGATTCATTGCCATTTCAATTCAATGAAAGTTTGAATTTCTGTATTTATGATTTCTTGTTAACATTCTGCAAATCTCGATTTCCTGTCATTTATTTTTCTTGCAAGCTCGATTTTCTGTCATTTACATTTGCGCTGTTTTCGATTTCTTGTCATTTACAATTATTTTCCTTGGTAATTTATGCTTCAGCAATTTTATGTTTTTGTACTCTCTATTCTTAGTCATTTCAATTCAATGCAGGTTTAAGTTTCTGTATTTTCGATTTATTGCCATTTACATTTCCTGCACATTCCGATTTCCTGCCATTTATATTTGCACTATTTTCGATTCTTCGTCATTTACAATTAATGCAAATTTGGGGTTTTCGCACTTTATATTTTCTTGCAATTTAATGTTCTGTTTCTCGATTCGATACTTTACTGCTTTCAGTACTTTAAATACAAAATACCAAAAACAGCTTTCTTGATATCTTGTGATTTTCGATCCTCATACACGTTTTCGATTGAAAGTCAGACT
This sequence comes from Sphenostylis stenocarpa, assembly GCA_963425845.1. NCBI lineage: Eukaryota > Viridiplantae > Streptophyta > Magnoliopsida > Fabales > Fabaceae > Sphenostylis > Sphenostylis stenocarpa. Next base: position 21,460,087 of record OY731401.1, on the reverse strand, counting down.
GCTAGCCTAAGTAAAAAGAACTTACGTGGGAGGATTTCGATTAGGACCATAACACTGTTTAGAATCGAAATCGATCGAAATTCCACCAGAAACAAATTGGCGCGCCAGGTAGGGGAGTCTTGTGTTGAGAAACACAAAATTGGTTAGTTCGAAATTGTATGAGATTAAGGAGTGGGAGAGTCATGAGTCAGAGTTCATCAAATAACCAAGGTAACAGTGAGGGATTAAATGGGTCACACCCACCAAATACTGGGGGGCAAAACCATAATGGGAACACGCCTGTAGTATCGACAACTGTAAGTATGTCGATACCCGTGAGTAATGAACAAAATTCAGGCACTTTAGCGAATACTCAAATAGGATCTAGTGTGGTTGCACCAAATAATACGCAAACTATAGGAAATCCCACCACTACATATGTAGGGCCACGTATGAGCGTAAGACCGCCCGGGTTTTCACTTAATAGTGTAAGTGGGGTTGGAACTTCTTCAGCGTATAGGAACTCGAGATATAACTTAGGAATGTCCCAAACACTAGGTATGCCACAAAATTTTGGAATCCCTCCGAATTTAGGGACGTCTCAAAACTTAGTAATTCCACAGGATTCAGGGAATGGACAGAATGTAGGCACACAACAGATACCTCCAAATCTAGATCAGAGGGGATACTTAGATCATGGGAGATATGTATTCGATAGAGACTATCATCGATCTAATTTTGATTCTATCGAAAACATGGGTACCGGAATATCTAGTAATTCATTAGGGGTACTAAGACAACAAATGGATGAGAGTATTTTTGAAATGGTGAATATGTTATCACAACAATTGACTACAGTCTTAAATCCATTAGTGCAAAACACTACTGCTAGCTTTGAGATATTAGCAGACCAAATGTCACGAATCGAGGATGCATTGGCTGTGCCTCGACAAACGAGGATAGAAAATCATGCTAATCAGAATACTAATATTAATCCCCCATATCTATTGAGAAGAAATAGAAACAATGATCAACAAGCAGCGTATGGGAAATGAGTATCAACATGTGAGGAATGATATTTATGGGAATTTGAACGAAGGATTTCAAAATATACACAATCAGAATAATATGTTGGGACAAAGGATGAATTTACAAGGGATGGAATTTAGACCACCCAATCAGACATATTTTGTGTCTCCCTTTCCGAATGCGATTCTCGAGACAGAATTGCCTCGAGGATATAAAGTACCCAAATTCACTAAATTTGCTAGAGAAGTTGGTGAATCGACTATCGAGCATGTGGCTCGATATCAGATCGAATGCGGGGATTTAGCGATGAGTGAAGAATTAAAAATGAAATATTTTCCTAGTTCTTTGACTAAGAGTGCTTTTACTTGGTTCACGTCATTGCCACCCAATTCGATATATAATTGGCTGCAATTGGAAAGAAATTTTCATGAGCAATTCTTTAGAGGAGAAACTCAAGTGAGTCTCATCGACTTGATGAATATAAAAAGATACAATCATGAAAGCATAGATGATTATTTGAATCGATTTAGACAAATGAAATCGAGATGTTTCACTCAAATTCCTGAATATGAATTAGTCAGAATGGCCTCTGCAGGTTTAGAATTCTCGATTAGGAAAAAACTAGTCAATTTACCATTGAATGACATGGCTCAATTAGCTGATAAAGTGAGAAGAGTGGAACAAATAGAGTATGAGAAACAAAGGTATAAGAAATATGAAAAACCTTTAAAAAAGGAAAGAATAGCGTACATAAATGATGTATATGAGACAGATGATATGACAGAGAATGATATTGAAGAAACTGTCGATGAGAAAGTAAACATAGCAGAACTCAAAGTAGGGGCTCCATATACTTGTAAATTGCTACAAAAAAATGAAGTAAAAGATAAAATGGCAAATCGAACATATACTTTTGATGTAACAAAAGCAGACAAAATCTTTGATATTTTATTGAAAGACAAACAGATTAAGTTGAGTGATGATCATAAACTACCGTCTGCAGAACAAAGGAATGGTCGAAAATATTGCAAATATCATAATGTTTATGGACATTGGACTAACAATTGTATACATTTCAGGAACACAATCCAAGATGCGATCGACCAAGGAAGGTTGAGGTTCGAAGAAATGACAATGAAAGTTGACACGAGTCCATTCGAGGCTCAAGTAGGATACCTCGAATCCCAAACGGGCATTACTGATGATGTCCGATTAACAAATTCGGCCTTTGTAGGCATGGTAGATGTCACTGAGGACATCGATCCTAAGCATGTCAGAATGGATGTATCTGAGGAAGACATGGAATTTGACCTGAGTGAATTCGAGAAAGAATTTGAAAAGGAAATATACCCTCAATCAGGAGATTCTCTCATTGAATTTTTGAATAGAAAGAAGGAAAAAGACGAGGATGTGTCATTATGCCCACGTTGTAGTGCAGTTTTCGATAAATCGGCTTCCAAAGCTTTCAGAACAGAACAAATGAAGAAGATCGAGAACCAAAATAAAAGGAAAAATGACAAAGTAGATCAAACAGTCCGACCAACGATCGAAGAAAGTCAGCAGAAATCCGTTGGCTCTGGTGTTAGTGAAAATCGGAGGCAGTGGATTAGAAGAGAGATGTATCCTTCTCGAGGAGGAAGAGGTAGACTTCAAAGTAATGATGTTTTCGAAAGACTCTCGTATGATGATGAATCGACCACTAGATTCCCAACATTCCAAAGAAGATTCCGAGGAAGGCCCTGGAGAAGAGGAGGAAGGATCCCCTATTGGAATCATTACAGAAACTTTGAAGAAAATGTTGCACCGATAGAGAGTCATTATGCAAGAGAATTTTTCGATGACAAGAATGATGATACTTGGGACGAACATCAAATCGGGGTAATATCAATTTTACCTGCGGAATATGTGAGCGAATACAAAGAATACCAAGAAAAAAGAGATGCCGAGCGAGAAGATGACTTCTATTCAGAAAACATAAGGCCAAAAATAACATGGGTCACACAAACCTCATGTGAAGTTCCTCATAGAGACGCTGCTTTCATCGATCCCCCATCTGAGGAAATGAGGTTCCATTTGAAACCGTTATTACTGAACATCGAGATTCAAGGACAGATGGTGAATAGAGTTCTTGTCGATGGAGGAGCAGCAGTGAATATACTGCCAATTACTATGCTAAAGAAATTTGGCATTGAGCTAAAAGATTTAGTCAAGCACAATATTATGATTTCCGATTTCAGCGGAAAAACGTCAAGTTCAGAAGGTATGATTGCCTTAGACGTAAAAGTAGGCACTTACTCGAGACCTACTGTGTTTGTTGTGGTCCAGTCGCATGCCAATTTCAATGCATTACTTGGCAGAGAGTGGATTCATGGAGTCGGAGCTGTGCCTTCGACAGCTCATCAAAAATTATTTATGTGGAATCGAGATGGACATCTCGAAGTAATCCCAGGAGATCAGCACGAATTTGTAACATTCGTATCTCAGGCTGGTCGAGCACTGCAAAATCTGGCGCTTGCTCAACCATTCACCTTCGAAACAGTCGAAGATTTTAATTCAAAATTGCACGAGGAACGTTTCCTAGAGATGAATGAGAAGAAAGGATTCATCATGATCAAAGAGGGGGCCAACCTCGAAGTGGCCGGTGAAGATGAATAGAGAATATGAAGAGTTCTTGGCTCGATTGGGAAAATATGAAGATGGGAAGAAGAGCCAAGAAAGTAGTAGTAGTAGTAAAATAGGGATAAATAAGTCGATTCACTCGACCGTAGTTGCAAATAATAGCGATCAAGTTATACTTGATTGTATTTATGATTATTCTCCTTTAGGTTTCGAAAAATCTATTACATCAAATTATAAAAAAGTCGAGGCTCAAGATCCATTAGAAGAAGTTAACTTAGGAAGTGAAGAGGAACAGAAACCCACGTATATCAGCAAATATCTCGAGGAAGAATTAAAGAGGGACATGATTTCCTTGTTAAGAGAATATAAGGACTCGCTCGCTTGGGAATACGAAGAAATGCCTGGATTGGATCGAAGTCTCGTCGAGCATAAATTACCCATCATCGAAGGTAGAAAGCCAGTAAAACAAGCACCGAGAAGATTTGCACCTGAGGTGATGAACAAGATCAAGGAAGAGGTCGAGAGACTCTTGAAAGCTAAATTCATCAGAACTGCCAGGTATGTTGATTGGATTTCTAATATTGTACCTGTGATTAAAAAGAATGGTAAAATAAGAGTGTGCATCGATTATCGAGATTTAAACTTAGCTACTCCTAAAGATGAATATCCTATGCCAATAGTTGATATGTTAATAGATGCAGTAGCGGGTAATGAAATGTTGAGTCTCTTAGATGGCTATTCAGGATATAATCAAATATTTGTGGCTGAGAATGATATAGCTAAAACAGCTTTTCAATGCCCGGGGGCATTAGGTACTTATGAATGGGTAGTGATGCCATTTGGATTAAAAAATGCTGGAGCCACATATCAGAGAGCAATGAATTTAATTTTTCATGATTTGATTAATGATTTTATGCAAGTTTACATAGATGATATCGTTGTGGTATCGAAAGAAAAACATCAACATCTGAGCAATTTGAGGAAATCTTTCGAGAGAATGAGAAAATATGGATTAAAAATGAATCCCTTGAAATGTGCTTTTGGTGTATCTCGTTGGTGAATTTTTAGGATTTATAGTGCATGAAAAAGGTATCGAGATCGAGAAAAATAAAGCCAAAGCAATAATAAATACCTCTGCTCCAAAAACTAAGAGAGAATTACAATCTTTTTTGGGAAAAATAAATTATTTGAGACGATTTATTTCTAATCTGGCTGGCAAAACTTATGTTTTTTCGTCTTTGTTAAAGTTGAAAAAAGAAGCAGAGTTTAAGTGGAAGGAGGAACATCAAGAAGCCTTCGAGCAAATCAAAATGATGCCGACGAATCCTCCGATTATGATCCCAAGAAAGAGAAACAAGTCATTAAAGTTATATGTATCAAGCATCGGATCGAACAATAGCCAGTTTATTAGCACAAGAAGATGAAAATGGTGTAGAATGTGCTGTGTATTATCTAAGTAGAATTTTAAATGATGCTGAAACTCGATATAGTGATATCGAGAAATTAGGATTATGCTTGTATTTCTCTTGTACAAAACTCAAGTATGTAATGAAGCCTCATGATGTAATGGTTTATTCTAGAAATAATATTTTGAAGTTTCTTTTGTCGAAACCAATTATGCATAATAGAATAGGAAAATGGGTGTTAGCTTTGACAGAGTTCTCATTATCCTTCGAATCTTTAAAAACGATAAAAGGTCAAGTAATTGCCGATTTTATGGCTGAGCATACAGCTTGATTCCACTCGAGAATTTGTTTATTGAAATAAGTAAATGGATAATGTATTTCGATGGTTCAAGTACATCGGATAAATCGGAGTAGGAGTTCGATTATTTCTCCAAACAATATTCCGACTAAGTTATTATTTGAGGTTCAACCCATGTGTTCGAACAACGAAGCTGAATATGAAGCTTTGATAGCGGGCCTCGAGACTTTAATCAAATTAAAAGCTCGACATGTGGTTATAAGAGGTGATTCGCAATTAGTGATCAAACAAGTGCGAAAAGAGTATAAATGCATTAATATCAACTTGATCAGATATTTGGAAAGAGTGATGACTTTAAGTAAAATGTTCGATGACATAATATTCAAGTATATTCCTCGAGAATTCAATCAAGAAGCAAATGACTTAGCACAAATTGCATCGAAGTATAAGATATCCCTGAAAGGTTACAAGAAATAATTCAAATCAAAGAAAAATTACCTCAAGAAAATGAGATTCTCGTACATTAATGACTTAGACGATCAAGATTGGAGAAAATCGATTATAAATTATTTGCGTAATCCCAATGGGAAAATTGACAAGAAAATTAAATATCGAGCAAGTGAAATATGTTTTGTTAAATGATGAGTTATATAAAAGAGGAATCGATGGAGTATTACTTAGGTGTTTAGGAAATGATGATGCTTACTTAGCAATGGCCGAAGTACATAATGGAATATGTGGGGCCCATACGGTAGGTCAGAAAATGAAATGGACATTAACTCGACAAGGTTATTACTGGCCCTCGATTTTAAAAGATTGTATCGAATATGCCAAGTCCTGTGAAGAATGTCAAAAGTTCAGTCTGATACAACAGGTGCCCGCGAGCGAATTACACTCGATCATTAAACCTTGGCCTTTTAGAGGTTGGGCTATAGATTTAATCGGACAGATTTTCCCACAATCATCGAAAGGGCATAGATATATAATCGTTGTTGTCGATTACTTTTCAAAATGGGTAGAAGCAATACCACTAAAAGACGTTGATCAGCAGGATGTAATTGATTTTATTGAAGAATACATCGTTTATCGATTTGGGATCCCACAGTCCATCACTACAGATAGAGGGACAGTGTTTACTGGTAGAAAGATAGTTAAATACGCTGAATCGAGAAATATTTAATTATTAACATCTACTCCATATTACGCTCAGGCCAATGGGCAAGTCGAAGCAATTAACAAAGTGATCATTGGGCTAATCAAAAAACATGTTGGTAATAAACCAAAAATATGGCATGAAACGTTATTACAAATTTTATGGGCTTATCGAAATTCACCTAAAGATTCCTTACAAAATACCCCATACAAGTTGGTATATGGACACGACGCAGTCTTACCTATCGAAATAAATATTGAATCGAATCGAATACAGAGGCGTAATGATTTATCCAGCTTGTGATTATTGGAGTTTGATGTATGATGAATTAAACGAACTCGATGAAGTCGAGTGCAGTGCGTTGAATAGTATGATGTTGCAGAAGAATCAAATTGCTCGAGTTTATAATAAAAGAGTTTGAAAGAAAAAGTTTAACGAAGGTGACTTAGTGTGGAAAACAATTTTACCAATGGACAAGAAATGTAAAAGCTATGGGAAGTGGTCACCAAATTGGGAAGGTCCTTTCGAGGTTGTTAAAATTTTATCGAGTAACGCTTATTCGATTATTGATTGGTATAATAAAGATAACGTGTTATCGATAAATGGAAAGTACTTAAAGATATATAAACCTCGAATAAAAGAAATAAATATTTAACATTAATTAAAAGAATAATGTTTACAAATATTGAGTCTTTAGATTCTCAAAATCTATTAACAATTGGGCCCAGGATGATGAAATCGATGCTTCTTCAATGGCCAACTTATGTCTTTGCTCCATGCTTTGACCTAAGGATAGCGCCACCTCTTTCGCAGAAGAGTTAATCTTATCTAACTCTTACGTAAAGAACTCCTTTTGCGAATCCAGTTGTTGCAATCTCTTCTTCAACGCCTCGATTTCGACTTCAACCGAAGACAACGCACCCAAAACTTCTCCTCGACTAAGCTTCTGAGTCTTTAACAAATCAGACTTCTCAGCCTGGAACGCAGAGACTTCAGCCACTTTAGATGTTATGGATTGTCTCTTCTTCCTTGCAGCATAAGCCTGGTTGAACAGATCTGTGGCTGCTGCAATCTCTGCATCGAAGCCCTTAGGAAGCATTCCTTCGGGGAAAGACTCGATAGAGGTCAAGATCTCCTTGAAAAGTCGTTTTCGTTCAAAAGACTCCACTAGGACCTCCAGAGGTGAAGAGTAGAAGAAGGTCTGGAAGCGATGCTTGAGCTGATAAGCTCCTTCAGTCGAGGGGGCGGGTGGTTGAGAAGACTGGCTGGAAGAAGTGGCGCCACTCGATACCAGAATATCGAGGATCGCGAATGGATCTTCCTCGATAGCAGCTCGATATTCTGGCACGCCGCTTGAAGTGGGCCCGGTCAGCATAGGCAAAGTTGGCGAGATTAGCTCGACCATTGGCATCGAAAATAGGTGAGAACCCATTTGTTCTGTGGTAGTGGGAGATGGGGAGTCTGGGATTTGAACCGTGGGAATAATTACTAAAAAAGAAAACAAGTTGAAAAGATAAGTCAGAGTTAAATAAAGGATGAAATGAAGAATCCAATGATGAAAGCATAAAGGGAAAATACCAGGTGGAGGAAGAGCAAGCGGCATTGAGATAGGTGGGAGAGTCTGTACAGTCTCAGCTTGCTGTAAATCGAAACGCTTGATTAGAGAAGGAAATATATAGACATACAAAGAGACACATACACAAGTAAAAAAGAACTATACCTCAGGGATCGGTGTTGAAGGCTGAAGCTGAGTTTCGACAGCTTGTCGATATAGTCGCCGATGGATTATCCTAAAAAATTCATCGAAAATGTGAGTCATGATACAAGTCTTATCAAAATCTAAGACATGGAGGTTATATAAAAAAGGAAACTCACGTGACTAGAATGGGTGACGGGTGTTGTTTGACCCGTGGAAGGAACGGTGTTCGAATCCATTGATAATGGATCTGCTGTGGATGGTTGGACTGGTCGTGGACTCTTCGATTTTTTCTGTAGGGTAGAAATCGAAAAGAGATATGAAAATCCATAAGGAAACATGTTATAAACAAAAAAATGAATGAGACAAAAAGAGATCAAAAAGTACCTTCGATTTTTTCGAAGACGAAGTGGTGGTGATGGCCGATTGTTTTCGCTTCCTAGTAAAGGCCAGAGGGTCCGACTCATCTGGGGACTCCCAGCTTGCTTCTTTTTCTTTCTCTTGCGCCTTCTCGAAGGCGACCACCTTAGTAGATTTTGAAACTGTCGAGGAATGAAGATAGTCAGTTTCCAAAACACAGAATTGAAAATTAAGAAAAAACAATAAAACCTCACCAAAAGGTGATGGAGTCAAAATTTTGACTCGATCGATATGTACTAGCCAAGGAGGCAGGAGAGCTTCAGGGAGGTTAAGGTAAGGGAAATAAAATAGTCTCGATACAGTAATGTCTTTGTTTTTGGGTTTGGGACGTAATGTTTCTTTCGAAGTTCTCAGTTCTCGAAACCATTTAGGGTGTGTTAAAGGTTTGGCAACTCCAAAGGGAGCATTAGGAAAAGTAGGAAGGCGATTGGGACAGTACATTTCAAAAAGGGTCTTTCCTAAGGGATTGATTATTTTGTGATCTGTTCGATTAATGGTGGTCTTGTGAGAAAGGGAAATGACAGCGTCATAAAAGGTAGATTCTAATCTCAGTGGGTTGTAACATATTTGATAAAAATGTTCGAATCGAGTTATTTGGAGATAGTGGGAGTGTTTACCTTTCTTCGCCTTCGATTTGTCCTGCAACACAAGAGAAGGACGAGCAGTCAGTTTCTGTCGAACCTCGTCAAAAACAGCACGATTACTCGAAAACCAATTGGTCCACCATTGAGAAAATTCCACAGTCGATAAGTAATTCGATTCAAATACATATGGGTAAAGATGCATCGAGGTTCTTGGCAAAAATTTGGCAAGCTCTCGGCCGATGTTCGATTCAGTCAATTTGGATTTGGGGAAGGTATTTAAAGGGAAAAAGGGTAAAGACTGGCTCAGGCCAAACTGTCTTGAAAAAAGTTGAGGGTAGTAAGTAGTAAACTTGAAATCCTTGGGGTGAAAGCCCGATACTAGTATATCCTGGGTTAAGTAGTTACTCCATATATCGACCAATTCTAATTGCAACCCAGGAGTTGAAGCAGGAAACTTTGACTTAAACCAAATAGGCCCCCTAAGTTGGCCACTTGTTCGTCCAAGATTTACGGTAAAAGGGGCCAAGGTTGAATCGAAATCGAATCTAGTTAGCAAAAAGTGAAGGTATTTACAATAGGTAGTTTCGTCAGACTTATGGCGAGGATGGCGAGAGGATAATCGGGCCCCTTCTATATTTACACTCGGGGGAACAATAGAAAATCGAGGAAGGACGCTCTCAAAAATTGAAGTTAACCATAACTGTATAAGCCAAACGGGGCCAGAAAAATTCCCCGATGCTTTAGGAGTACTCAAAATTTCGACAGCCTCGTCGAAAGCAGTATATACATGCGCTAACAAAAATTTGGCCAAACATAGACTTGGTTGACCTAAGTGAAGGAGATACGCAAGGTTGAATAGATGGGGGGAAATTTGGATCGATCGGGGGCAAAATACATGGGTGCACAGCCAATACACCAAAAATGCTACATGTTCTTCATCAGTAACAGCTATCGAGGGGTCATCAACAAAATGTTTCTCAATAAAATGCCCGTAGGCCTTCGATTCCCAATCAATTTTGGACTTCAGCGAATTATCCGAGGGATATGCACCCTGAAAGTATCTCTCCCCTATAGGTTTTAACCCAGTGATGGCTGCGACATCGAAAAGAGTAGGTGAGAGAGGGCCGCAAGGTAATTTCAATGCATGTATTTCCTTATTCCACAATTGCACGGCAGCCAAAAACATAGCCATCTCTAAGTAGGACAAGTCACATTGAGACAAGTGTAAAAAATCGAAAATCCCCACGTTCCTCCAATGGTTCCCGAATTTAGCCTTGATCCTATCAAACCATCTAGTGAACAAAGGTTTTTTGGAGGGAGGGCCTGTCCGATACACCTTAGAAACAAGGTTCAGAAAATCGATTCTAACTTCAGGCTGATGTACAAGAGCAGGGCTGTTTGAGAGGGTGAGGGGAGAAACAGTTCCACTACCAGAAAGAATGGGGCCCCCAAAAGCAAAACCAACCCCCTCAACAGTATAAGGAACTAATACCTGCGTTTCAAGCAATCTTTTTGGAAGCTTCCTCCATCGTAGGCGGGGAGCAACCGTCTGGTTGTTAATCTCCAAGCAAGGTAGCAACGGATGAGGTAAGAGGGGGAGTCGAGAAATCGGAGGACTTGGATGAAGTGGCCATTGTAGTGAGCTTAGGAAAACGAAAGGGAAGAGTTAACTGGATGAGGTAACAGGGACGAAGGCAGGAGCTCGAAGGAGAAGATGAGATTGCAAAGAGGGTGATAGTTCGCGTAAAGACCAGAGTAAAGACCAAGGAAAGGTTAAAGGGAAATCGTCTAGGGAGTTGGAAGCGACGGAAGGGAAAGGTAATTAATGTAACTTGTACTGAAAGGCAACAGACTGACGAGACGGCGACGTAAAGTGGAAAAGAAACCTAAAACCCCTTTTTAACCCTAGAACCCCAGAAACCCTAAACCCTAAATCTTGTGGGCTTTCAAACACTAAGGCGGGAATATTGAAAGAATATAAAACAGAAATCATTTATATTCTTCCAAGGGGGCATTTTGTTAGTAGAAAATCGAGAAAAACGATCGAAAATGAAGGAAAGGAAAGAGAGAACACGTGACTGATAAAAAACCATTCGATGTCTAAAGCACGTAACACAACATCAGGAAGTACAATCGAGAATTGGAGAAACAATAGTCAAAAGTTTATTGTGGAACAAATCAAGAAATTAGAAGTATATGATGCTAAGGTAAAAAAGGGATCAAAAGTAAATCCAAAGTTCTCGATAAAATCGAAGTCTAAATCGAAAAAGAGGTTAACCCACATAAAATCAAAATCGTGACCAAGAGGAGTTAAACACGCATATAGGAAACAGTTTCTAAATCGTGGCAGAAGTTAAAGATCATGGGAACGTGGATACAGTTTTGACACCACAGAAGAAGAAACTGCAACGCGCACGAAGAACGTGGTAGCAGTTTTGTTAACTGCTCCTGGAAGGCTTGAATGATGCCCTATAAATAGTGCAGAGGAGGAAGGAACAGGGGGGGCAGAAATTGGCAGAGAACAGAATCAGTAGTGAAAAGTCTACCGGAGAAACGACGAACACCATGAAGTTTCTAGTAATCTGGATTTCTCTGCTCACTGAGTACATTTACCGTTTTCTGTATCTTCCTTGGTAATTTACTTTGATGCAATTTAAATTCAGCATTTTATGTTTCTGTATTTTCGATTCATTGCCATTTCAATTCAATGAAAGTTTGAATTTCTGTATTTATGATTTCTTGTTAACATTCTGCAAATCTCGATTTCCTGTCATTTATTTTTCTTGCAAGCTCGATTTTCTGTCATTTACATTTGCGCTGTTTTCGATTTCTTGTCATTTACAATTATTTTCCTTGGTAATTTATGTTTCAGCAATTTTATGTTTCTGTACTCTCTATTCTTAGTCATTTCAATTCAATGCAGGTTTAAGTTTCTGTATTTTCGATTTATTGTCATTTACATTTCCTGCACATTCCGATTTTCTGCCATTTATATTTGCACTATTTTCGATTCTTCGTCATTTACAATTAATGCAAATTTGGGGTTTTCGCACTTTATATTTTCTTGCAATTTAATGTTCTGTTTCTCGATTCGATACTTTACTGCTTTCAGTACTTTAAATACAAAATACCAAAAACAGCTTTCTTGATATCTTGTGATTTTCGATCCTTATACACGTTTTCGATTGAAAGTCAGACTGCTAGCCTAAGTAAAAAGAACTTACGTGGGAGGATTTCGATTAGGACCATAACACTGTTTAGAATCGAAATTGATCGAAATTCCACCAGAAACAACTGGATTTTGTATATTTGAATACGCAAGAAATGGGAAAAAACCTAAACTATATTTCACTTTAAAAAGAAATAAGACCAATATACAACAACGGTTAATACTGTATTCATCTTAATATGCATGCCTGATGTAAATTTCAACAATGGATATGTCAATAAATATTGTTGTTGTATGTTACAACAACGGTTAATTACAAATACCTACCGTAACATGCAACAACATGTATATATAATTAACCATCATTACAACAACCAGTATTTATAATTAACCGTTATTATATATCATATATATAATGAACCGTGGATGGGTCTTTAACCAATGTAGACCAAATTTTAACAATGACGAATCCTTAACCAATGTACTAAACCAAATTTTACCGTTATTAATAGTTATTATTATAATAATATTTTTCTTAACTATAACATAATAACCCATTTCACTTTATTTTTTACATATTAAAAACTAACTAAAATTTTACAGCCTAAGGACTCAATTTTTGACATAGACACAATGAGTCAAACGTTCTTTTGCCATCCTAATGGGAAGCCTACCCGCGGCTTGGAAAGTTGAATAAAAAAACTATCGAGTAGCATTAAAAATTCGTATCCTGCCAAAATACCATTTCACCCGTTTACGTGTCACGCAGTGAGCACAAAGACTTCCACCAAGATAAATACCATTTAGTTTTCTTTAACTATTTCTTAAAAAAAAAAAAAAAAAAAATCCCCTAGTTAATAGACCACGTTGACGGACACGCACACAGTCATTTCCGTAATTTCAGACAAAACGATATAATATTGCGACGTAATCCTCACTTCTAGGCTTATTAATAGCCTGTTTCACATGCTCCCATTTCTCACATAAAAAACAAACCGAAGCCAAAGGCCCAAAGAAAGAGTGAGAAAGAAACCATGTCTGGGATCATCCACAAGATTGAGGATACCCTGGGAGGGCACAAGAAAGATGAGGGGCACAAGGGCGAACACCATGGGGAGATCAAAGGGCAGCACCATGGTGAACACAAAGGGGAGTACCATGGTGAACACAAAGGAGAGCACAAAGAGGGGTTTATGGACAAGATGAAGGACAAGTTCCATGGTGAACACAAAGGGGAACACAAAGTGGAGCATAAGGAAGAGGGGTTTATGGACAAGATGAAGGACAAGTTCCATGGTGATGAGCATGATAAGGATGACAAAAGTGAAAAAAAGAAAAAGAAGAAGGACAAGAAGAAGCATGACCATGGACATGAGAAACATCACCATGGTCACAGTAGCAGCAGTGACAGTGATTAGATCTTATATATGTTATGGTAATAATTATGTTTTATATATCTTCTAAATATCATCATTAATCATCAAGTTATGCTATGATTATTGTCATTCAAATTACCCTATTTTTTATATATTTATAACATTTTCTCTTTGATTATAATTGTGTTTAAAGATTTTATAATTTTTTTTCCTCTTATGAGTATAATTATTTTAAAGTTTAGGAGATACAATTGAAACCATTAACAATTTAATCTTTTTAAAATAAAAAAGGAAAATATGTTTAAAAAAATTGGTCTAAAAGGTTCACATAAGTGTCATTATAATTTATTCCAAATTGTTAAGGAAGGTCCACATAGTTCGGATGTTTTTCGTTGAAGATTTTAAAATTCAGATGTGTAGTTGTGTTATCTTTACATTTTAAAAACATTAAATAAAAATTTAAATTTATTTTGTTATTATTATTTTAGTATTAAAGCACACTTTGAAACGAATCATACACATAAAAAGCAGCTTAACGTAAAATTTAACGTAAATTAATAATTTACGCTTTGCCAAAGAAGGAGTTATTTGCTAGGTGATGGTAATATAGATAGTGGATTTAAATATTATTGCTGACAAAAAAAACTAACATATTAATAATTCATCACTTTTTACGTCACATGGGGTGCGCGACGTAAAAAGTGATACTTTTTACGTCGCGCACACCCCACGCGACGTAAAAGAGGCTTTTTACGTCACGTGCTAGGGTGTGCGACGTAAAAAGTTCTTTTTATTCTCTTACAGACCCACTCCCGCATCTCGCGTCGCAAGGGTTTTTTAGAACGATAATGAGAACGACGACGATAACTATCTTTCCACACCATTTTTTATCATTTTGGCAGTGAAGAACATCAATATTGTGTCTCATTTTACGAATTTGACATTTCTCCCCGATTGGATTCGAGTTTGAAATCGTTTTCGTGTTTACTTGAGGTTAGTGTTCTATGTCTCCTGATATATGTTCAAATTGAATCCGTGATTGTTTTTGGGGATCTCAATCACGTCATTGTATGAATGTCTCCACTGGATTGTTATTGGAATGTCATTATTTGGTTTGAGTGCATTTTTTGTTTACACACTCCATATACGTGCTTTGTTGTTTGTATATTAATTTATTTTTAAATATAAATTTTGAATCTCTAAGAGTGACGAAACTTTATAACATAATATGAATCGAAGTTGGATGAATATCGTTGTATTAGTGAAGAGTACAAAAAGGGAGTTGATGAATTTTTGAAATTTGCTAGTGAAAATGGAAAAGGTATTGAATAATATATGACTTTTTTCATTTAGAATCGTGTCTATAACTAATGTTCTAAGTGGAAAACCCATATCAAAAACTTTGCAGTTCATTTATCCTAAGGTTAGAAACTTATTATAATAAGTGAATACCATAATTATTGTTTGTATTTAAATTTTGAAAATAACATTATATTTTATTCATCATTTCAGTGTAATAAACAAACAGACTCATTTGAATGTGGTTACTATGTTATGTATTGGATGAGAGTCATAATTTGTGCGGGTATAACTGATTCTTGGACGGAGGTAATTGCTTTCATCATTAGTTAAGTTTATTTAACTTTATGTGTGTTGCATGTTTACAAGAGTCAAATTAATGTTTCAGGTATTTAAAGATCCATCTCCATTGCCAGAATATTATATCACACAAATTAGAGAATAATGGACAAGATTTTTTGTTCAACAATTGTAGTACTTAATTTTTTAGGTTATTGTTTATATTATATTGTGTGTATTATGTAGTTTAGGTAGCTTAGTTTGTACTAACTTTTAGTTTGTATTAACTTTTAGTTTGTACTAACTTTTAGTTTGTACTAACTTTTAGTTTGTATTAACTTTTAGTTTGTAATAGATTTTAGTTTGTAGGTTATTGTTTGTATTATATTGTTTTATTATGTAGTTTGAATTATATATAATATTATATTTTTTAATTACATAACTAAAGAAACTTCAACCTCTGGATTGTTTGGTTATAATATATATTTGCAGGTTTTGGTTGTAAGACAAAATAAACCCAATTTTTTTTTTAAAATGAGCAAATTTACGTCGCATATTGGTATACGCGACGTAAATTTACGTCGCGTATAACAATATGTGACGTAAATTTGCTCCAAATTTTTTAATTTTTGATACTTTTTACGTCTGTTTAGTGTAAATGCAACGTAAATTAACGTCGGGTCTGGATAACTGACGTGAATTTACGTCAAGCTAAGGTCCGACGTAAATTTACGTCTCCCGTTTTAACGTCAGTCTTAAATACGATGTAAAAAACCCAAAATACCTGACGTAAAAAGTCTTTTTTGCACTAGTGAATTTAAATTAGTTATATATATATATATATATATATATATATATATATATATATATATATATATATATATATATATATATATATATAATTGAAGCTCGTATAACTGTGTAGATTTTATTTCAGAAATTTATTGGATATAGTTTTTATTTGTATATTGGATATTATTAAGATGAATTATTTGGTGAAAATTTTGAATTTTGTTATATCTATCCTCAAAATTATTAAGTAATTATAAATCGTGTCGTATTCTTATTAGTTACTTTAAATAAAATAGAAAAAATACTTAAATATGTGTAAAATTAGTTTAATAATATACAAGTGTAGTTTCATTTCCTTTAATAATTTGTCCATTCTTTAGCTCTCTAATGTTTTTATATATATATATATATATATATATATATATATATATATATATATGTATGTATATATATAAATTCTATTATTATTATAATAAATAAGTTAATAAATACATGTGCATGTATTCAATTAAAAAAATCAATCTTTTCAAATATTAAATAATATTTAGTATTAACAATAACTTTGATTACTTATAAAAATAAATAATGTAGAAAATATTATTACTTAGCTATTTTATAAATAAATTTATTATTTGTTATAAAAAATAAAGGATGATGAAAATCTTCTTTATAAGATAAAATAAACATTGTCTCATTCATATACACTTATATACTCTCATATTAAATTTATAAATGAGAGATAATAAATTAAAAAAAATTATAGTAACACTAACATCTCGTCTAAAATACCGTCATGTAATTTAACATATAATTTTATTGTTTATCAACGTCTTGAAAATTTTATAAATTGGTTATCAATAAATCATTTTATAAATACATAGAAGATAATATTTAATCTATGACATCTTTTACTTTCAATATTATAATAATAACAAGAATATAATAATTTTGTTAAGGTAAATCATTCCGTTATTTATCCTAATATTAAGTATTTTTAAGGTTTGTATGCCCTTATTTTATTATTTAATTACTAATTTGCTAATAAAAAATTCATTTCCATGAGTCGACTTAAATTTAATGGTTCCTCCCGTAAATCTAATAAGCCAAATACATTAAATCTTCGATAATACAAACTAATTTTTTCTAATTTTTGTTGAAAAGATGACAAAAACACAAATAATTGTTGATCTTGCAATAATCGTTTACCTGACTAATCTTCATGTAATCGCACCATCTCCGAGTGTGAATACTTAATCACTTGTGGATTTTATCTCATCTGAATCAGAGATCCAATTAACATCATCGTACCCTTCTAGTACAACAGGAAATCCACTGTATTCAACAGAAAATCTAGGACATTGAGTGTACCTATTCAATCTACCTACTGTATAAGCATTGTCAAGTCTAGAAAAACTTATTAAATGCAGTAAGTTTTCAAATATTTGGGCAATACTGAGATTGAGAGATTAAGTCTCCTCTGTTTTTCTTTAACTTAGAGTTAGTGTCATAGGAGGTATTCACTGGTTTAAAGTCATGATGCCCAAACATCCTAAGAAGAAGTTTCTCAATGTATTATTCTTGAGATAGTAAAATACTATCTCCATTCCTTACGATTCTAACTCCCAAAACATTGGTTTCACCCATGTCTTTCATTTCA
Source organism: Sphenostylis stenocarpa (assembly GCA_963425845.1). Classification (NCBI taxonomy): domain Eukaryota; kingdom Viridiplantae; phylum Streptophyta; class Magnoliopsida; order Fabales; family Fabaceae; genus Sphenostylis; species Sphenostylis stenocarpa. The sequence continues at coordinate 21,442,331 of OY731401.1, read as the reverse complement.
AATTTAGATCCTAAAAACAACTTAGTTCTAAAGATAATATCAATGCATGTACCAAATATTAGCATGTCATCCACATATAAACATATAATGACATATTCACCACTTTAAAATTTAGAGTCCACATATTTATCACATCATTAGTCTAAAAATCATCACAAAGTAGAATACTATAAAGTTATCAATGCCACTATTTTGGTGTCTGCTTTAATCCTTACAAAGATTTTATAAGTTTGCACACTTTGTTCTCTTGACCATGAACAACACACCCTCCATGTTGAGTCATGTAAATTTCCTCGTCTAATTCACCATTCAAAAAGGTTGTCTTCACATCCATTTGGTGTATAACGAGCTTATGGATAACTGCTATGTTAGAATCGTACAGTGGAATGTTTGCGTTTACAGACAAAAACCAAGAGGGGGGGGGGGGGTGAATTGGTTTCTTAAACAAAAATTAGGGTTTTAAAATTTTTTCCAAATTTCACCGATTAAAATGTTGTGTAAAGTAAATAGATAAGGGATAGAGGATTACACAGTTGATTTATACTGGTTCGGATCAAAAGACCCTACGTCCAGTTGCTAATCACTTAAAAAGAGGATTAACCCTGTCACTATAATCACAGTTTACAAACAAATTACAAATTGAAAAGATAAGGTAAAGAAAACACCTCTGTTGAGTCACACAAGAGATGAACACCTCCTTTGAATCCACAAAGGATGAAGAACAGTTTTCCCTAGAGACGACACAACACACAATCTACCAAGAAACCCACTCAGTGATTCTTATCGCTTCTAGCCCATACTAGGTTTCAAAAGCCCCTTTTTCTTCCCTACAAAAAGTTCTCTAGCAGTCACAGCTCTTAACTTTTGTATGAAAAAGGTTTGTTAATTTGCAGAGAGCCTTAGAGAACCTTAAGTAGAGAGAATAAGGTCTGGGAATTGGGGATTTTCAAAAACAGAAGAATTGGGAATAGGGTTTTCGAAACTTGGTCCAAATTTGAATTTCAAAACACATAACATACGTAAATAATCGATTATCTTGAGGATAATCGATTATTTGGCCAAATAATCGATTATCAGCCTGTGATAATTGATTATCTTGAGTGATAATCGATTATCACAGAGAGGATTTCCTGAAATTGATTTTCTTGCTGTAATAATCGATTATACAGGGTGATAATCAATTATCACAGTGTAATTTTGATAAAAATGAGTTTTTAGAGCTTTTAAAGGATGGTCTATGTGTTGGCTATCTTGGACTCTAATATTACAGACTCAAAAACATAAAAACAAAGTTATTACATAAGATTACAAGTCTTCAAATCTCTAAGTCCTTTGTTCTTGAATCATCATCAAAATCTACAAGCTTCATATCCTTGTATGTTCAACAATCTCCCCCTTTTTTATGATGATCAAAATTTCCTTTAAAGCTCTTTGTAATAACCTGTTTTATCTGTCACGGCTAACAAAAACATTAAACATACCAGACAACATTAAAATTATTAAACATGAGAGGCTTTAAATAATTTCTCCCCCTATTTTGATTATGATCAAAAAATGAAAGCTCCCCCTCAATAAGTGCATAAGATAAAAAATAGCTCCCCCTCAATCAAAGCAAAAATAACATTTTTATTCCATAAATCAAATTAATTACAAACAAGAAATATGTTGAAGAGATTAAAACTCTTCATTTTCATCACTGTTAAATTGGGCATCAAATATGTCTTCTAAATTACATACTCTATCATCTACATCCGAAATACGTCGAATAATTTCTTGATGTCGTTCTTGAGAGATAGTGAAAAATTCTTGCATTCTTTGATCATATTAAATAGCATATCTTCCATAGAAGGACGGGATGTAGGATGAGCAGATGACGTCCCAACAGTATGAATGTTTTCAGCAAGCATGTCAACAGCAGGCATGTCCTCATCATCAGAATCTT
>OY731401.1:21242715-21440289 GCA_963425845.1 Sphenostylis stenocarpa | reverse complement strand
CATCATCAAAATCAACAAGCTTCATGTCCATGTAAGTTCAACATCAAGTCCTTGTATGATCAACAAGGAGTACCTCATCGCCAAAGTTCTTATGGATAACGGGTCATCCTTGAACGCGATGCCCAAGTGCACACTCGACAAGTTGACTATCCAAGGAACCCGTCTGCGCCCAAGAAGCACTATCGTTCGAGCCTTTGACGGATCAAAACGAGAAGTAGTGGGAGAAGTTAATTTGCCAATCCAAGTTGGACCCACTATCTTCAACGTCGATTTCCATGTAATGGATATTACTCCGGCATACAGTTGTCTCCTCGGTAGGCCTTGGATTCATGACGCTAAGGCAGTACCTTCAACGCTCCACCAAAAAGTCAAATTCATAGTGGATGACAAATTAGTCACAGTCCAAGCAGAAGATGATATCTTGATCAGTGGACCGTCCACCCAACCTTATGTGGATGCGCCTGAAAAGGCCCTTGAAACATCTTTTCAAGCGCTTGAAATCGCCAACGTAGAAAGACTCCCCCAAAACACAAAGGTAGCCTGCATGATGATGAAGCATGGTTACCATCCTAGCCAAGGACTGGAGGCAGATTCCCAAGGCATAAGGGAACCCCCAGAATTCAAGGATAATCCTTTCAAGTGTGGCCTAGGAAATGACCCTACTAAGGGCCGAATAGAAGGAAGAAAAGGGAAGTCCCCCCTCCGCACACTCAAGCAAATATTCCGAAGCGGAGGGACGCAAGCGTCAAGAGCTACCCTAGTCATTAGGAGATCTTTTTCTTCACTTAAGGGATGTAAGCCCCATGATTGTTAGAGATTATCCCCCGGGACTAGCCTGACCCCCGGGTATTTTAGGGCACATATTCCCTTATTAATTAATAAAGAATACATTTCTTACTATCTGCTTCTCTTGTTGCTATTTCATGACTAGACCTCAAAATAACCTTGTCTAAGTAAACAAAAAGAAAAAGAAGAATAAAAAGCGCATCCAACTAATCAAAATTTTCCATTGCCATTACAATCAAGCTAGTTGATTAGAAGCACAAAATAAGACTTTACCTCACCATAAAGAAAGTCATGCTTCGCCAATATTGTGAGAAAAAATAACAAATACAAAAAAAAAAAAGAAAAGCCCATAGAAGCCAAAGGCCAAAAAAGAAAAAAGGCAAAATACCCGATAGGAAACCCACTAAGGGGGTTACGCAAAAGATAGGGTCAACCCGGTAGGACACCCGAACAAAAATAAAGGGTAGCCTAAGCAGAAATTAGGGTTACAAAATAAGGTCCGCTAGGATTCCCTAAACAAAAACAAAAAGAAGGAACCTAGACAAAAGATAGGGCCAAAACACAATATCCTAGTTCGAAAACCCGAAGGGCGATCTAGGGAAATCAACTAGCCATAAAAAGCAATGGAAGCAAACTAAGGCGCAAATACAAAAAAAAAAGGAAAACGTTTGCTTAGACAAAAAGCGTAAACACCCAGGCCTAACCTTAGCCAACCATTCTTACAAAAACCTTTTTTTAAATCAAAATTAACCTTCTAAAACACAAGCCATTGAATTTGCCCTTTTACTTCTTTTCTCTTGACCCTCACAACATTATTCTAACAATTAATTTGGGAATATGGAGGCGTATAGTCAACAAGAGGATTGAAACCCCCTAAAGTGAAAAAAAAGGGACACTGACATGGCAAAGTGTGCTCTACAAAAAAGACAGAAAAAGAAAAAGCAAAGAAAAAGAAAGAAAGAAAAATCAAATTATTCTTCGGTCACAAGAAGTTCGGAATGGTACAGCCAAATACAAGAATGCAGATCAGAGGATACTCGTCGTTACAAGACACGTCAGTTAAATCCTTCTGAAAAACTAAATGAAATAGGCATTATAGGACATCAAACATGAAAACATTGCATGCATAAAATGTTTTTGAACCATGTCCTATTTTCTTCTAAAAAAAAAAAATTTCTGAGAATTGAGACGGCTGTCTCGTATGTCCATATTGCCGTCTCGATTTTTAGCAAAACGAGACCGTCGTCTCGACCAACGAGACCGCCGTCTCGACTTGACCAAAAATGAGACCGCCTTCTTGCTTGGCGAGACGGCCGTCTCGAGGCTCCAGACGGCCATCCCAGATAGCGCAAAATCGAGACCTTCGTCTCGACTTCCCAGACGGCGGTCCCGAATCTGAAAAAATTTCTATAAATAGAGGGGCCTAGGGGGGGTCTCCACACCTTCTCTGGCACTCCTACCCTCAATTTTCTCACTCTCAAGCACTCTATCATCAAAATGCCCCGTGGAGATCAGTCTAGAAAGAGAAGAGGCTCTGCCGGCCCTAGCAGCTCCTCAGCTCCCGCTCCGCAGGACCCCACACAGTTGTCACCACTGCACCAGGCTCGCCTAGAGCACATACGGGGATATACATGGCACCCCATGCTAAGATTGGACTTTGACATCCTCGCCGAATTCGGGTGGGAAGACGATGTCCGCGCCCACATCGACAGCATAGGATGGCGCTTCCTCCTCTAGCCTCCACCTACCCACGTCTACCCTCAGGCGGTGTTAGAGTTCCTCGCCTCCATCTCCTACGCCGAGACCCCCTCCATGGTACCGGGTCTGTCACCGACAAAAATGGTGACGTATTTCATGGGTGGGATGTATCGGACCACCACCCTGGACGAGTTCAATGTGACCATTAGATTCTTCTAGCCCGAGGACGTGCTGACTCGAGACTACCAGGATGCCATCTGCGCACGCCCCACCAACCTCACCGTCGACGAGATGTGGGAAGAACTGACTGGGGCGCACACTCTGCCCACACTGATGAAGGGCTCCGCACTCCCCCCTGCTCTCTGCATCTGCCACAAGCTGCTGGCCGAGACGATCCACGGGCAAAAAGAGAGTGAGGGTAAAGTTACCCTCCCAGACCTCTTCGTCCTCTATTGCATGAGCCAGAGGCACCGGTGCAACCCTGGCGATTTGTTCCTGAAGGCCCTCAAGGACTTCAGGAGCCGGCCTATGGGAGTCGTCCTCATGGCTCCCCTCATTAACCTCCTGGCAGAACAATGGGGGTGCAGTGGCAGGGAGGAACTGACCTCCAGCCTCCGACTCGAGACTATCAACGGGTCGGTCCTAGTCAGCATGGGGATGCTGCTACGCCAAGGGACCCGGTTGATCCTCCACCCCTCACTGGACATAACTTTGGATCTCCGGGATCTCGTAGCAATGCACGATCTCCCGACACCTCCCGAGTTCCAACAACCACAACAACAGCAGCAGTACACAGACGATTTTGATGGCATCAACCATAACATCTACAATTTGCCCCAGCAATTCGACCAGATGTCTATGAGACAAGAGCAGATGTCCCTAAGGCAGGATGTCTTCGACACGAGGTTGGAGACATTCAACCAATACCAAGAGGGAATAAGGCAGGACCTGGCGGCATTCCGGCAGGAGTACCTCAATGAAGCCTGGGACCAGGCAGAGTTCCGAATGCATATGTATCGACAATTCCCCTCTTACGAATCGTCTCCAGACGCGAGTCCACCACCTTAGGGATAGCACTTAGAAAATACTGCTGTAATAAATTTTTACCATAAATAAAATTTCATTTCATGCATTTTGCTCTCCTTTTCAAAGAGTCAGCATAACAAAAGAAACTAAGAGTAAAAAGACTTACGCTAAAAAAAGCCAAAATCCAAAATCGTGAGAAAAAAGAGATAAATCACAGAAAAAGGAATGATTAAAAACAAGTTAATCACCCTGACCAACAAATTTCTACGACCAAGCAAGAGTCGAACAACAAACAAGAATCCCCAGCAACCAACAAGCTGGATGAACACCAACAAAATCCCCGGCACAATTCGGACGACCATTCCTAGAAAAGACAAGCAAAGACAAGAGAACGCATCTCGACGCTCGACGCATGAGCCACCCGAGCAGTAAGCCGCCACCACCCCCAGTCCTACACAGTGGACTGTACCAGCCTGATAGGGGGTTCATACCTATCAACCTGCGCACGCGGTGCGCCTGATCTGCGCTCGAGCCGGATCAGTAAGTTGCAACTACCAGCCTATTGGGGGGTTCATACTCATCCAGTCCTACGCACAGTGGGCTGTAATTACCAGTGGGAAGGGGGGTTTATACCCATCAACCGAAGGATCGGCTACCGTCAGAAGGAGTATCCTGAGGTTCTACCATGTGTCAACCAAAGGGATCGACTACCGTCAGAAGGAGTATCCTGGAGGTGCACAACACAACTTTTCCCTAGAAGATCAACCGCCGCAAGACGGGACGTTTGAAGGGTAACCGGGCAAGAGGGTCAACTCCTTTACCCTCCAGTCAATCTTCTTGGCATGACAGGCCAATAGTCTACTGGTCAGGTAAAGGGGGGGGCAGCTGTAGACCCCAAATCTTGCCTGGCTTCATAATAAAGACCAGAAGACCTCTTATTCGAAGATGGACGAAGCCTAAGAAGCCACTAGGAGAGACTATTAGGCCCCATACTAGGATAGGAAGGACTTTCTGCATTAAAATAAGGATTTTCGCCTTCAGGGATCGAGATCGTTGTCTCGTTTGGCGAGACGGCTGTCTCGCCACCTGCGAATGGCAAGACCCCCTTCTCGTTTGGTGAGACGACCTTCTTGCCATTTTTGCAAGGCGAGACGACCGTCCCGAACGGCGAGACGACCGTCTCGACCTTGTCAGACGAGACGGTCGTCTAGGCCTGACAGGCGTGAATCCCTATAAATAGCAGCGCTTCTCCCCTCATTTCACATAGTTCTTCCACTTTCTCTCTTGCAACCTCTTCAAATTCTCTTCCTCGAACCCCTCCAAAGCATTTCTGGAGTTTATGAGAGTTTCTTAGAGATTCTTATAGCATTTCTGAGAGATTTTCGTTGTTAGAGGGAAGGGCTGCCAAAATGCACCCTAATTTTCAAGAGTATTAATATAAAGCTTGCCTCGAAGGTTTCTTCATTCTCCCTCTCTCTCTTACTATTTTATTTCTATGATTAAATTGCATGATAGACATTAGGGCCATGTATTCGTTATTTTAATTCCGTTAATAAAAGGGTAAAAGCGTCGTTTCAAAAAGTTTATTTACAAAATAGTTGGCCTATCATAGGGAATCTGAAAGGGGCGTCGTAAGGGAACTAACACTTCCCTTACACGTAACTAACTCCCTTACCTAAACTTTGGTTTTAACAACCAAAGTTGGTTTTCGAAAACTAACGCCTTTTTACTCATTTTTTTATGTTTCCGGTAAAAACATCAATGGCGACTCCATAAGAACCCTTCAAAATTAGTTCTTGGGTGAGCCCGGTTATCGGACGATCCAAGAATACTCTTTCAAAAACCTCGCCTCTAGATTCAGCCCGGTTATCGGACAATCTAAAGGCGTTGTAACCACACCCATAAAAAACGCAAAAATTGGAAAGTCAAAACCATCGTGTCGCTCCGACCACCTCGTTTTGACGGTGGCGACAATGCCCTTGATGCATGCAATAGATAATAAATAGATCAGCCAACGTCACCTTTCCTTGGCTTTCCTTCTGGCTATGTATGGTCCCAGCCAGCAGTTTGTGGCATATGCGAAGTGGAGGAGGAAAATCCGCGCCCTTCAGATGCGACGACAGGTTTTGTGTCCCAGTGATGGCTTCCCACATATTGCTGGTAGTGAGAGTAGTGGGTTTCTCATAATATGCGGACCTATATTCTGGCGTCCTTGTACCTGCTTGCTGGAAGAAACCCATTATGACGTTCAAGTCATCCAACATGGTGGTCCGGTATGCCCCATCCATCCAATAGGAGACAGCTTGAGTAGGGTGCACTCCGGGGGTCATAGACGGCATCTCCACCATAGTGACAAAGGCAAGGAATTCCAGAGTGGCGGTGTGGTGAATTCGAGAGGGTGTACTTTCTGGATGTACTTTCTGACATCTTGATCCTAACCAAATGTAGTTAGAATTTCAAAATCCAGGCATAGCATAGGGTGCCAGGAATACTGTTGGATGTTTGCCAGCCTCAGTTGATGCGAATCTGCTAGCTGAGTGTTGACAACGGGAGTTCCTCGATTCTAAATTGTTCTCACCAAGGCCAAAGGTCCCCAAGGTGCCCCCATTATAGGGACCTCTCAATCTTTCAGTATTCGGATCATGCATGGAACTCCGTGTCGACATCCTTGGACCAAAAGAAGAGAGTTATCACTCCCTATAGGTATTCACTCTTGCCCTCGGGTATAAAGGGACTGTTGTGTGCAAGGGTTTTTGTGTACATTTTGTATTTCACAAAATTTGCAGAAAATAGTCATATAGCAGTTAATAAAGCCATACAATAAAACATACAAAGAAGGGTAAAAGCGTAATTTCAAATCTTTACTTAGTTTGAATTTATCCATCACTAAATGGGATCAACTCTCTAGCTTCCTAGTGAAGTCGCCGTCTGTCACCGCCGTCCGTTCCGACGTCTAGGGACATCTCGAACGTTTATGCGAGTGGTCGCGAAAAGATGGTTTAGACTCACGTTTATTTAAAAATGTGATCATTGCTCCCGAGGTGCTCAACAACTGAACTATCCTCTAATAAAAGCAAGGTTTTCGCAAAAAGGTTCTTATGGAGTCGCCACCAATGTTTTGACCATAAACATTGGAAAAGGATAAAAAGACGTTGATTTTAAGAAAAACCAAACTTGGCCATTATAACCAGAGTTAGGTAAGGGAGTTAGTTACGCGTGGGGAAGGTGTTAGCACCCTCACGACGCCCCTTTCGGGTTCCCTATGACGGATTAATTCATAAAGTAAAGATTAAGAGAAATTACGCTATTACCCTATTTTATTATACAATGTTAAAAAATGGCTATCTACATGATTCTATTTTCTATTGCATACATAAAGCAGTAAATAAAGCAATAAAAGAGAAGATAAGTGAAAAGAAACTCCGTAGCAAGCTTTTATTACAAATCTTCAACTATGAGGATGTGTTTTGGCAATCTCCCGCACTACAAAGACTCTCCTCCCTGAATACAGGACCGACACTACAAAAACTTTTAAGAAGAATCGAATTTCGGAAGAAACTTCCTTAATCGATTGTTACCTTATAGGCAATCGGAGAGATCATTCGAAAGAGGGAGAGAAGACAGGGGTGAGGTGTGTGAACAAACGTCATCTAAGGTCCCTATTTATAGTTTTTTCTGCCAGCAAGCTCGAGACGGCCGTCTGGGGCCAACTATCTTGCTTTCTGGGATGACTGTCTCGAGTGTTTTGGTCAAATTTTGTGTTCTGGGACTCCCGGAAAGCTTTCCTTTCTTCAGACGGAAGCCGATTGATGCCGATGGACGTCCACCGAAGCTTTACCCACCTTCAGAGAGAAATCTTCTGGTCTTTACTAAGAGGTCGAGCAAATTTAGGGGTCTACAATGATAATCAATTAATATTCTACATAATCGATTATTACAGTACAATCATGCAAAAATTGATTAGTTAAGCAGAATTTAGGCTATTTCTAATATTCCTAAGTCTTTTCTAAGATCATAGAATCTATCCTTGGGAAGAGGTTTAGTAAAAATATCTGCTAATTGATGCTTTGTATCAACATATTCAATTTTACAATTTCCTTTACTAATATGATCTCTTAAGAAGTGATGTCTAATCTCTATATGCTTAGTTCTAGAGTGCATTACTAGATTCTTGGTGAGATTGATAGCACTTGTATTATCACACATCAAAGGAATATTACTTAGAAAGATACTATAGTCTTCTAATTGTTGTTTCATCCATAAAATTTGAGCACATCAATTACCAGCTGTAATATATTCAGCTTCAGTAGTGGATAAAGCAACACATGCTTGTTTCTTAGAATGCCAAGACACTAAGGATGATCCTAACAAATGACATATTTCACTAGTACTCTTTCTATCTATTTTACATCCACCATAATCAGCATCAAAATATCCTATTAAACTAGGAGAAACTTCAGATGGATACCATAAACCAAATCTCGTAGTTCCTTTTAAAAATTTTAAAATTCTTTTTACTGACTTAAATGAGATTCTTTTGGACATGCTTGAAATCTAGCACACACACAAACAGAATGCATAATATCAGGTCTACTTGCAATTAAGTATAATAGTGAACCTATCATACCTCTATACATAGATTGATTTATTTCCAAACCTGATTCATCCTTGTATAAATAGCATGAAGTTCCCATGGGTGTGTTAGCTTCCTTTGAAGTGTCCATTCCAAATTTCTTGAGAATCTCTTTGCAGTATTTGGTTTGAGACACAAATATGCCAACTTTAAGTTGTTTAATTTGAAGTCCAAGGAAGAACGTTAATTCTCCCATCATTGACATTTCAAATTCACCCTGCATTATCTTAGCAAATTCTACACACAAGGAATTATCAGTTGATCCAAAAATGATATCATCAACATATACTTGAACTAATAAGATATGTTATTTTACTTTCATCATAAACAAAGTGGAATCAATTTTTCCTCTAGAAAAATCATTTGAAGTTAGAAAACTACTTAATCTTTCATACCAAGACCTAGGAGCTTGTTTCAAACCATATAACGCTTTCTTCAATTTAAAAATATGATTGGGATATTTAAAATCTTCAAATCCAGGGGGTTGTTCCACATATACTTCCTCTTTGATAAACCCATTCAAAAATGCACTTTTAACATCCATTTGATATAATTTAAATTTCATCAATGAGGCATAAGCAAGAAGTAGGCGTATAGCCTCTAACCTGGCAACAAGAGCATAAGTTTCATCATAATCAATACCTTCCTCTTGACAGTAACCTTTGGCAACAAGTCTAGCTTTGTTCTTTGTTATATTTCCATCTTCATCAAGTTTGTTTCTAAATACCCATTTTGTTCAAATTACTTGATGAGATTCTTCTCTTGGAATTAATTCCCAGACTTGATTCCTTTCAAATTGATTAAGTTCTTCTTGCATTGCTATGCACCATTGGTCATCTTTAAGAGCTTCTTCAACACTTTTGGGTTCTATTTGTAAAACAAAAGCTACAGACATACAGAAATTTGTCATATTTCTAGTTCTTACCCCTTTTGAGATATCACCAGTTATATTGTCCATTGAAAGTACTTTTGGTGATTGCCACTCTTTTGCTAATTCAGTTGGTTGAGAAGGCTCATTCTCATTCAAGTACATTTATTCTAGAGCCTCTCTTATGTACTCATCATCACCTACAGATTCTTTATTTGACTCAAGAGGATTTCCCTCAAGGTCTACAACTTCATCAAAGGTGACATGCACAAATTCTTCAACATTTAAAGTTCTTCTATTAAACACTCTATATGCTTTTCTAGTTAGTGAATAACCTAAGAAAAGGCCCTCATCGGCTTTTGAGTCAAATTTTCCTAAGTTATCTTTTCCATTATTTAAAACAAAGAATTTGTTAGAAATGTAGGCTGAGATCAAGAAGGGGGGTGAATTGATCTTTGAAAGTTTTTTGTGTTAGAATCGCGCAGCAGAATGTTCGCGTGGACGAAGAAAAACCGAGAGGGGGGTGAATTGGTTTCTTAACAAAAATTAGGTTTTAAAAATTTTCCCCAAATTTTACCAATTAAAAAGCTGTGTAAACGTAAATAAGATAGAGATAGAGTCTTACACAGGAGATTTATATTGGATTGAATCAAAAGACCCTACGTCCAGTTGCTAATCACTCAAACAGAGGATTAATGCTGTCACTATAATCAAAGTTGTTACAAACAGATAATAATTGAAAATACAAAGTAAAGAAAACACCTCTCTTGAAACCCACAAGAGATGAAGAACAGCTTTCCCCAGAGATGGCACAACACACAATCCACTAAGAAATCCACTTAGTGATTCTTATCGCTTCTAGCCCACACCAGGTTCCAAAAGCCCATTTTTCCTCCAATAAACAGTTCTCTGGCACTCACAACACTTAACTTTTGTTTGAAAAAGGTTGTTCTATTTTTCTGAGTGCCATAGAGAAGCTTAAGTAGAGAAATTAGGGTTTGGGAATTGGGATTTTCGGAACTAGGAGTTTTAGGATTAGGGTTTTCGAAAATAGGTTTAATTTGAAGTTGAAAATCAAAATCTGTAATGTAATTTCATTTCTGAAATAAACTGTGTGGTGTTCTTTTAATGCTTTGATTGAGGGGGAGTTATCTCCAAGTTACGCATATTTTGAGGGGGAGCTCTTATGATTGTTATAGAAGGAGCTTTCATTTTTTTTATTATAATCAAAATAGGGGGAGAAATATTTAAAGCCTCTCATGATTGAATTTAAATATTATCTGGTATGTTTAATGTGTTTGTTAGTGTGACAGATAAAACAGGTTATTACAAGGCTTTAAAAGAAAATTTTGATCATCATCAAAAAGGGGGAGATTGTTGAACATTCAAGGACTTGACGTTGAACTTACATGGACATGAAGCTTGTTGATTTTGATGATGATTCAAGAACAAAGAACATAGAGAGTTGAAGACTTGTTTTATAGTGAAATAACTCTATTTTGATTAGTTTGAGTCTATAATATTAGAGTTTAAGATAGTCGGTACATAGTCTGCACTTTAGAAGCTTCAAAAACTCACATTTATCAGTTTGCCTCGGCTTTAATCGATTAAATGGTCAGATAATCGATTATTACAGTGAGAAAAACCATTTTCTATATCTGTTCACTGCAATAATCAATTAACACACCTATTAATCGATTAACAGGCCTGTTAATCGATTAATAGGGCTTTTAATCGATTAAAACAGAGAGTTTTGGGGTTCTATTGATTTTGGCTCTGTAATAATCGATTAACACTTCATTTAATTGATTATTTTAGTACAAAAGAAAATAAAAACAAATTTAAAATTCTTCACTATCATCACTATGAAAGTGTGCATCAAATCTATTTTCTAAATGGCACACTTTATCATCTAGATCAGATATACGGCGAATTATTTCCTCATGTCGTACTCCAGAAAGAGTGAAGAATGCCTGCATCCTCTGATTCATATCAGATAACATATCTTCCATAGATTGATGGGTTTCATGATGAGTAGAGGAAGTTCCAACACTTTGGATTTGATCAGAAGGAAAATCAGCAACAGGAGGCATATCTTCATCAGAATCTTCATTATCGTCATCTTCATTTGGAACGTCATCCTTGTGAACGTAAATGTTGTTGACACGCACCATTTGGAGTTGAGTTAATGTGCTTTCCAGCATGCGATTTAAGTTATTCGTTCTTACTATTTGTTCACCTTCGACATTTACTCCTTTGTATTCAAGAATGCAAGAGACAAGGAGGGCATATGGAATTTTGAAGGTGAGATGGCGTTTGGCTTTTAACATAGTCATGGTGACAAGAATGCCCCAATCTAAAGGCTCATTATTCATTATGGCATGAATAATACGAAGATAGATTGAAGAACATTGAGCATGATTCGTAGCTCGAGGACATAGGATCCAGACAAGTAAATGCAGAATCATGCGTTCCTCCTTCTTCAAAGGTCCAACTAGAAGGAGACGCCCTATTTCCATGGAAGGGTTTCGCAGAAAAGAGCGGTGAGCCATGATCCTGTCAAAATCATCTAACTCACCAAATACGTTAATAGCATCTTCTCTTATAGGAAAATGGGCAACATTCTCCCAAATATCATCATCAAGAATAATTGTTACTCCCTTTACACGAGAGGTAGCAATTTGATCTCTAAATTTGAACCTATAGAAAAAACCCTAACTAAGTCAGGATAATACGTACCTTGTATTTGGATGAAAGGGAGAACTCCTTGAATTTCAAGGAGATTAGGAAAGTTGAATCCCCTATTGATGAACTGATCACCAATAAGGAACTTAGGAGAAATAATACAACGTTCCTTCCAATAAGACAGAAATTCTTGTCGGCCTTCTGCATTAGAGATCCATCCTGAGATGAGGGTGCAGATCTTCTTCTGGTGGGAATTTTAGCACGAGAAGATGAGGCCATTGTAGGATTAGAAGAGTAACAAGAAGATTTAGGAGGACAAGTTAAGTGAGAAGAAGGCAAGATTGATAGAATGAGGCAAGAAAGCTTGATTTCAAGAGATAGAAGTGAGTAGAAGTGAAATGGAGGTCCCTATTTATAACCAAGCATCTCCAATGGTCATATGGAAGTGAATAAGGGTCAAGAGAGTCGTTGGCAACGACTAGGAATCAAAACTTGCCAGGTTTAATCGATTAAATCTTGAATGAATCGATTAAACCAGTACCAGACCCATTTAATCGATTAATTCAAGCTGTTAATCGATTAACACAACATGTTTTTTCGAGTGGTGTATAACGGGTCTCATAGTTTAGAAATTTCTTACTGAGGTAATATATGGCTTGTTCTTTTTTACCCGTATCATCTTGTTGACCGAGCACACATCCCATGGATTCATCGAGTACTGAAAGGTAAAGAATTAGGGGTCTACCTTCCACAGGTGGTTCCAGCACTGGGGGATTGGTTAGGCACATTTTGATCTTTTCAAAAGCTTGTTGACATTCATCATTCCAAACTTTAGGTTGGTTCTTACGCAATAATTTGAAGATGGGCGTGCACTTGTCTGTTAATTGCACAATGAACCGTGCGATGTAATTTATTCGGCCCAAAAACCCTCTGACTTCTTTTCCTGTTCTTGGTGGGGGCATTTCCACAATTGCCTTTGTTTTATCAGGGTCTACCTCAATTCCTTTTTTACTGACAATAAACCCAAGGAGTTTCCCTGATCGTACTCCAAACGTACATTTAGCCGGATTAAGTTTGATCTGGTATTTCCGAAGCCGATTGAATAATTTCTTTAAGTATTGGAGGTGATCTATTTCATTTTTGGACTTGGCGATCATGTCATCCACATATACTTCGATTTCTTTGTGGATCATATCGTGAAATAATGTTACCATAGCCCTTTGATAAGTAGCCCCTGCATTCTTGAGTCCAAAAGGCATTACTCTATAAAAGAATGTACCCCACGGTGTAATGAAGGAAGTTTTTTCTCTATCTTCAATAACCAATTTAATTTGGTTATACCCTGCATATCGATCCATGAAAGAATAGAGAGTATTCGTAGCGGTGTGATCTACTAGAATATCAATATGTGGTAAGGGAAAATCATCTTTTGGACTTGCACGATTTAAGTCCCTATAATCTACGCATACTCTGATTTTTCCATTTTTCTTTATAACTGGCACGATGTTTGCCAACCATTCAGGGTATTTTGACACGATTAGAAAATTGGCATCCAACTGTTTTTCTACTTCTTCCTTAATTTTCAAGGACCATTCTAGCTTTACTCTTCTGAGTTTCTGCTTAACTTGCTGAAATCCCTCTTTTAGTGGTAATCTATGCTCCACTATGCTTTTATCAATTCCAGGCATATCATGGTAGGACCATGCAAACACGTCCACATACTCTCTTAGTAATTATATCAACCTTTCCCTGACATCATCGTCAATTTGGGTACCAATATTTACTTCTTTCTTATTATCTTCTTATCCCAAATTGATGGCCTCAGTCTTTTCCTGATGGGGCTGTATTGATTGAGCTTCTTTTTCCAACAGTTTTTGCATGTCCGGGGAAATGGTCCCCTCCTCACTATCTGACTCAATCCATTCGTCTTCGGCTTTCGGATCTTCCAGAGAGTTTTCAATCACAGACATGACTGTATGATTATGCTTTGTTTTAGATTTCTTTATTAAATGTGTGAGAGGGAAAAGAATGAAAGAGAATATGAATATTATGAAAAATGCCTCGTTGTATTGATAGAAAGAAATATTTACAAAGCCCACTTTAGTCAAAAATCTCGTGATCATGGGCGAGGATCCCGAGAGATACATCGGAAGCTTTTTAATATTTTCATTATTATTTTTTTTGTATTTATTTTTATTATTTTTAGAGATGACGAAAATGATGAGCCCTAATTTGCTTATCTTCCTTATCCCGTCTTTTATTCAAGCTTAGATAAGGTCTAGTCATCCACTTTTGGAGTAGATGCGTCAAAGGTAATCCACCCTGCATCTACTAAATCATGGACCTTATGTTTTAAGGCCATACAGTTATCCACGGACTGTCCCAGAGCATTTGAATGATAATTGCATTTTTCGTTTGGCTTATACCATTCTGGATATGGTGGCTCCATTTTCTTGGGAGGGATACGCACGAGGAGTTTGGCATCCAACAATTTTAACAGCAGACTTCCATAGGAGGTGGGTATTGGAGTGAATTTCCTTTCCGGTCTGCGTGACTTGGTCTGCTGTGAGGAGGAAGAAGGAGTGGCAAAGTTGATTGCATTCACGGTTCCTTCCTTCTTCTTTCCAAAGTTCTTTTTAACATTTGGGGTGGAGGAATTGGAGGAAGTATGTTGTGTAATCCTTCTGCTTTTCAAACCTTGCTCCACTCTTTCTCCTATAATTACCACATCCGCAAAAAGTGTTGATGTGTTCCCTATCATTTTGTCATAATAGGGACTAGTCAGAGAATTGATGAACATGGATGTAGTTTCCTTGTCGGATAGAGGAGGTTCCACTTGTGCTGCTAATTCCCTCCATCTTTGGGCATATGTCTTAAAGGATTCGTCGTCTTTTTTGCTTAGTAATTGTAAATATGCTCTTTCTGGGGTTAGATCAATATTGTATTTATAACGACGAAGAAAGGCATCCGCCAGATGTCTCCATGTTTGGACTTGCCCTCCCTCCAGTTGCATATACCAGTTTAGGGCTGATTCAGCTAAGCTCTCCTGAAAGCAATGGACCAGGAGATTTTCATTGTCAGCATATGCAGCCATCTTACGGCATTACATTGTGAGATGGCTTTTGGGGCAAGTTATGCCCTTCCATGGCTCTTAATCTCTCCTCAAGGGAAGTAATTTGTTGTTTCAATATTTCCCGAGCATGAATATGTACTGCCCTTGTATCAGATTGGGCATGTTCACTGTTAGGTTCCTCTTCCTCTTCTTGGTGAGAGGCTTGTCCACTCTGCGGACCTTCTTTGTGGAGATTTTGTTGATGCATCATTTCCAACATTTGAGCCATTTTCTCTTTCAGCGTATTAAGCTCAGTGGTGAGCTTTCGGTTTTGTTCTTCTAGTTGCTCCATCTTTTTAACTTTTTGAGCACGAGTGAGGACGGGCAGAAGACTAGCCACTTTTTAGATGATTTTAAAGATTTTTATTATAGCTCTTTATTTCAAATGATTAGTGTGGGATTGTCGCCGCCGTCCCTTTCCGACGTCCGGAGGGGGACGTCTTAGAAACGTTTATGCGAGCGGTCGCGAAAAGATGGTTTAGACTCGCGTTTTTGTTTTAAAAGGTTTTCGAAAAGGGGTTCTTATGGAGTCGCCACCAATGTTTTGACCATAAACATTGGAAAAGGAAAAAATGTTGATTTTAAGAAAAACCGCACTTGGCCATTATAACCAGAGTTGGGTAAGGGAGTTAGTTACGTGTGGGGAAGGTGTTAGCACCCCACAACGCCCCTTTCGGGTTCCCTATGACAGATTAATTCATTTAAGTAAAGACTACGAGAAATTATGCGATTACCCTATTTTATTACATAATATTAAATGGCTATCTACATGATTTTATTCTATATTGCATGCATAAAATGATTAATAAAGCTAAATAAAGCAATAAAAGAGACAAAATAGCTATCTACATGATTTTATTCTACATGGCATAAATAAAGCTAAATAAAACAATAAATAAAGCAATAAAAGAGAAGAGAATTGAAAAGAACCTCCGTAGCAAGCTTGATATTGAGAATCTCGAACCGTGAGGATGCGTTTTGGCAACCCCTCTCTCTACACAGACTCTCCTCACCAATACAGGATCGACTCTACTAAAAATTTAAAGAAGAATCGAATGCCTGAATATAATTCCTTAACCGATTGTTACCTATTTAAGGCAATCTGAAAGATCATTCAAGAGAGGGAGAGAAATAGACAAGTGCTCTGAGTTTTAGAAAGTGTTTCGAGCTCTCTGGGATGTCTGGGGTGTGAAAAAGTGACAAATGAGCCTCCTATTTATAGTTTTCGAAGCCGGCGCACTTCGGGACCACCGTCTGGACCGGGACGGCCGCCTCGGACCGGGACGGCCGTCCCAAATGGCAAAATTACACAGGCCGGGACCCCCGGGGACCCGGGACGGCCGTCCCACTTTTCTGGGGCTTGGGACGGCCGTCCCAACCTCGGACGCGCGTCCCAACCGGCTGGAGCAAGTTGGGACGGCCGTCCCACCTTGGGACGGCCGTCTCGACCGTTCCGGCCAGTTCGCGCGTTTCGTGACTCCGGGAAGCTTTCCTTGCCTGTTTTGGACGTCGGCTGATGCTCGATATGCGTCTGTTGAAGCTTTATCTTCATGTAGGAAGTCTCCTTGGCTCTTATTTGTAATGCTAGACGAGCTTTATCTTGTTACGGGTGATCTCTTTTATCTTTATTTGAGAGACCGGGCAAAATTAGGGGTCTACAGCTGCTCCCCTTCTCTCGCCTAGCTAATTTATTGGCCTAATATGCCGATAAAATTAGCCGGTAGGAGAAGGAGTTAACCCTTTTGCCCTGGTTATCCTTCGGATGCTGCTTTGCCGACGTTGCTGATCCTCCTGGATGATGAATAGTTTTGATAGGTACCAACCCCTATCTCGGTTTGATGAGAATGAACCCTCGTCGGGTAAGCTCCTTTTTGTAAGGCTTGATGAGTATACACCCCCATCTGGTGTTTGATGAGTACGAACCCCCATCTAGTTTTTGAGTTTCACTATATAATGTTCTGGTGAGTACTTACCTTCACCTGGTAGGAGTCTGCATTTTGACTAACTCTGATGAGTACTTACCCCCATCTGGTATGAACCCCGTTCTGCAAGGTTTTTGATAAGCCTCGTTCTACAAGGCTTAGGTGAGTACATACCCCCACCCGGTATGAAGTTTTTTGTAAGCCCCGTTCTGCAAGGCTTAGGTGAGTATGTACCCCCACCCGGTATGAAGTTTTTGGTAAGCCCCGTTCTGCAAGGCTTAGGTGAGTATGTACCCCCACCCGGTATGAATTTTTTTGGTAAGCCTCGTTTTGCAAGGCTTAGGTGAGTACGTACCCTCACCCGGTATGAAGTTTTTGGTAAGCCCCGTTTTGCAAGGCTTAGGTGAGTACGTACCCTCACCCGGTATGAAGTTTTTTGGTAAGCCCCGTTCTGCAAGGCTTAGGTGAGTACGTACCCTCACCCGGTATGAAGTTTTTGGTAAGCCCCGTTTTGTAAGGCTTAGGTGAGTACGTACCCTCACCCGGTATGAAGTTTTTGGTAAGCCCCGTTTTGCAAGGCTTAGGTGAGTACGTACCCTCACCCGGTATGAAGTTTTTGGTAAGCCCCGTTCTGCAAGGCTTAGGTGAGTACGTACCCTCACCCGGTATGAAGTTTTTGGTAAGCCCCGTTTTGCAAGGCTTAGGTGAGTACGTACCCTCACCCGGTATGAAGTTTTTGGTAAGCCCCGTTTTGCAAGGCTTAGGTGAGTACATACCCCCACCCGGTATGAAGTTTTTTGGTAAGCCCTGTTCTGCAAGGCTTAGGTGAGTACGTACCCCCACCTGGTATGAAGTTTTTTGGTAGGCCCCGTTCTGCAAGGCTTAGGTGAGTACGTACCCTCACCCGGTATGAAGTTTTTGGTAAGCCCCGTTTTGCAAGGCTTAGGTGAGTACGTACCCTCACCCGGTATGAAGTTTTTGGTAAGCCCCGTTTTGCAAGGCTTAGGTGAGTACATACCCCCACCCGGTATGAAGTTTTTTGGTAAGCCCTGTTCTGCAAGGCTTAGGTGAGTACGTACCCCCACCCGGTATGAAGTTTTTGGTAAGCCCCGTTCTGCAAGGCTTAGGTGAGTACGTACCCTCACCCGGTATGAAGTTTTTTGGTAAGCCCCGTTTTGCAAGGCTTAGGTGAGTACGTACCCTCACCCGGTATGAAGTTTTTGGTAAGCCCCGTTTTGCAAGGCTTAGGTGAGTACGTACCCCCACCCGGTTTCTGGCGACTTATTGTCTCTGATCATGCGCCTATTCCATGAGGAATGATTGATTTTCTTTCTTTTTGACTTTTCTATTTTAGTTATCCGGTTTTACCGGGGATTCTTCGTTGGTTGCCTTTTGGGCAGGAATTTATTGGGGACTTTGATTGTGCCTCTTGATTAGGCAATTGCTTCAGCGATGGTGAAGACTTTTATGCTTTTGGGCTTGCATTACCTCTCGCATAGGTTGATTTCCCATTTCTTTGGGATATTAGCTCTTTGCTTATTTTGAGCAAACAGTAGTTCTGTTGTAAGCTCACCGGTGAAATTTTTTCTTTTGAGAATTTGATTGCTCTGACTGAGATCTCTTTTGAATTGCCCCCTTAGAGGGAAAATGGAGTTTTTGACTCCTTATTGCTTGAACTGGCTTTTGTCTATGCTTTTATTTCTGCTGGAGAATGGGTTTGTATGTGCGCCTTTTATGCACGTTAGATGGAAAGATATATATTTTCTCTTCTCTTTGTAATGATCCCTGGGGAATTTTATTGGCTTCCTGGGGATGGAAATTTCTCCTTTTCTGCTTTTGTAGATTTTTCTTGATGTGTTCTTCCTAGGGATTTTCTTTTGGCTTTTTCATGCAGTGGCCTTTGTTAGAGGATGAAAGGCTTTTCTCTTCTTTCTTTTTGTTGCCCCCCAGTGATTTGGGTGATTTGATTCTGTGCTTTCTTTCGATGGACTCTTGTGTAGTCCTTATTCTTCTTTGGGGAATGAAATGGAGACTCTTGCGTGAGTGTGCTTGGTGATTCATGTGGTGATGAAGCTGAGTCGCGAAGTAATCTTTTTGTCTTGCCTCTGGAGTAAGCAAGGATCCGCTTGGGGATGATCAAGCTTTTCCGTTGGCCATTTTTCGTTTTGATGGCTTCCTTCTTTTATTGGTGCTATTTTTTCTGAAGCTTCTTTATTCTGCTGAGATAGTTTTGATTTCGCCTTTTTCTTTCGCGATCAACGCGAGTTATTTGAAATCTGGCTTTTTGCTATATTACGTGTGCCTTTTTATTTTACACGTAGGCTTTTCAAGATGCAAATGGAAATAACAACTTTTATATATATATTTTTTGGATAATACATTCAAACATTTTTGAACTTCTAGAAAGCATCATAAAACCTCCTAATCGTCTCGCCTCGGACTGGAGTGAGCGGATGGTGCCTGGCGAAGGAAGCGGCGGAGCAAGCGGCGTTGGAACCTCGCCCGGGTCTCGGACCAGATTCTCTATTTGGCGGTCCGTCCTGTCTTGCCTCATGGTCACCGACCAAACTGCCGTCGCATGAACTGGAATTGCCCTTCCATGTAGGCATGCTCATCATCCAGGCGCCTGTATAAGCCGGCGTAGTCGGGGTCGTAAGACTCGCTGCTGGGATTCTCGAAGTGGTGGGGATATCCCGTGGTGTGTCGAAATCCCGCATGTCCATCGAGATAGAGAGGATTGGGTTTAAGATAAACCCCGTACCTTGCCTCGCCGAGGATGTTCATATGGGCCAGCACTCCGCCATTGATCGGCTCCGGTCGAAGACTAGCCGGGATGTCTTCTCCGTCGCTACATCCCCAATACTCAGCTAGAGGGGTGAGAAAGGGAGCTATTATGATCGCTCCTGCTGGACCGCGAGTGCCGCAATCCTTGACGGCTTTGAGAAAGGCATACCCTGGGTTGCACCTATGCCCCTGGTGCATACAGTAAACAATGAAAAGGTCGGCCAGAGTTACCTTTCCTTGGCTCTCCTTCCGGCTGTGTATGGTCCCGGCCAACAATTTATGACATACGCGGAGTGGGGGAGAAAAAGCTGCACCCTTCAGATTTGATGGCAGAATGACAGCCCCGGTGATCTCCTTCCACATGGTAGCAGTGGTGAGAGCAGCGGGCTTCTCCAAATATGCGGACCGGTACTCTGGAGTTCTTGTATCTGCTCGCTGGCAGAAGCCCATAATGACATTAAAGTCATCCAGAAGCAGTGGTCCGAGTAGGCTCCATCCATCCAAGTAGGAGACAGCTTGAGTTGGTGGCACCCCAGGAATTGAAGATGGCATTTCCACCATGTTGACGAAGCAAGAAATTCCATCGTGGCAGGTGCGATGGATCCGAGTAGGTAGCTCGCGGAGCGAAAGTCCCATCCTATGTTGTGGATGTATCTTCTGACATCTTGATCCCAGCCAAATGTAGCTAGGATTTCGAAGTCCAATTGCAGTAGTGGGGTACCAGGAGAATTGCCTGGATATTTACTAGACGTAGTTGGTGCGATTCTCGCTAGTTGAGTACCGATCGTAGTAGTTCCTCTAGCAGGGTTTCTATAGCGTTTTCTCCTGGATGAAGATTCTCCGTGCTCCATACTTGCTTAAGAATGCTAGAAATGTGTAGAAAGGGAGAAGAAGCAAGATAGAAGGCTTGGAATGGGGTGCGAAGCTCAAATCCGCGCCCGGCACTTATAGAGCGCGTCAGGACCATTGGGACGGCCGTCCGGGTTGGGACGGCCGTCTCGATCGAAAAAAACACAGGGGCCATCAGCGGGGAAGTGGGACGGCCGTCCCACTCGGGACGCGCGTCCCAATTGAATTTGGGGACTTGGGACGGCCGTCCCGACTTTGGGACGGCCGTCTCGAGCCGCTGGAGGGGATTTTCGATTTTTTTGAGTTAATTTTCATGTTTTTTTTGATAAGTTTGAAGATAGGATTCCCTTCATTTATGTTTTAATGCATGTAATGCTTCATGATATGCATCCTATGATCTATTTTAGTTAATATTTCGAAAGTTTTAATCGATATGCTTTGATCATGGACGCATTCTTGGTGTTGTTCCTTTTTGTCATCATGTTTCTTCTGATTAACAAGCTTGGTCGTACATAATTTGTCGTCGTGGATTTTTTCTTGCTTTTGCCGAAGAGCAATCCGTTGTTCACAGTGGTAACTGCCATATCAATGCCCCCTTCCTTTCCTTAGGAATTTCAACCTTCCTATTGATCACTATATTTCCACATTCTCCTTATTACTTGAATGCTTTATGATGAAATGGTCAAGAGAAAAGAAAGAAAAGGATTCACAACAAGGGCTTGTGTTTTAAAGGGATATTTTTTATAATAGAGGTCTCTGTAAGAATGGCTGGCCAAGGTTGGTCGGTGTTTAGGCTAGTTTAGATAAACGTTTCATTCTTATGATGTGGCGTCATTGTTTACCGGTTTATGGCGCCTTTTGCGATTGATTAACTTCCCTAGGCCGCCCTTTCGTGTTTTCAGCTCGGGATGTCGTGCTTATGTCCTAACTTTTGTCTAGGTTTTCCCTTTTTATATTTATTTTTAAGGAATACCTAGCGGACTTTTGATAACCCTAACTTTTGCCCAGGCTACCCTTTATTATTGTTCGGGTCTCCTGCCGGGTTTACCCTAATTTTTGCGCAGCCCCCTTTGTGGGTTTCCTGCCGGGTATTTTGCCCTTTTATTTTCTTGTCTTGGTCTTTGACCTTGACGGGCTTTCTTTTTATATGCGTATATATTATTATATTTTTGCACAACATTGTCGAAACTTGACTTTGTGAATATAGATTTCATTTGTGTTTCTAGTTAATCAATCAATTTTACTTTACTTTGCGGCGCTTTAATTATTCGGACGCATTTGGAACAAAACATCTATCTAAATCTTGTTTATTGAAGATGGGGTATAGACATATTTAGCAAGAAGAGAAACAGATAGTAAGAATAGCATTCTTTTTGTAATTTTGGATAAATGTGTGCCCTAGAGATGCTCGGGGGACGGGCATACCCCGAGGAGTGATCTCTAATAGTCATTAGGTTTACATCCCTTAGAATCGAAAGAAGGACACCTAACGACTAACGCTACCCTTTGCGCTAATATCCCTCCTTTTCGAAAAATCGTCTTCGAGGGATAAGACTTCTCTGCTTTCGTATGGTTTGATCTTTCGTAGGGTCATACCCTAACCCATACTTTAGCGGATTATCTTTGAAATCTGGTGGCTCTCTTATTCCTTGAGCGTTCTTTCCAAGCCCCCGTCCTGGGCGATATCCATATCTTTTCATCATATGGGCCACCTTCATGTTACTAGGGAGTCTTTCGATATAGGCAATTTCGAGTGCTTGAAAAGATGTTTCAAGAGCCTCTTCAGCCGCATCCACATATGGTCGGATAGACGGTTTACTAATTAGAAAGTCTTCTTCAACTTGAACCGTGACTAGTTTATCATTTGTCGCAAATTTGACTTTCCTGGTGGAGCGTTGAAGGTATTGCCTTAGCGCTATGAATCCATGGTCTACCAAGGAGACAACTCGTATGCCTGGTGTGATATCCATCACGTGGAAGTCTATGTTGAAGATAGTAGGGCCGATTTGGATTGGTAGACTCGATCTCTCCTACTACTTCTCGTCTTGATCCATCAAAGGCTCGAACAATTGTATTACTTGGACGCATGTGTGTTCCTTGCACTCGTTATCTTGTCGAGTGTACTTTTAGGCATAACATTTAAGGATGATCCATTATCCACAAGAACTTTGGAAATGAGATATTCCTTGCATTTGACAGAGATATGCAAAGGTTTATTATGATTTGACCCTTCCAAAGGGAATTCTTCGTTAGTGAAAGTAAGGTGATTATTGGCCGTGATATTGCCAATAATTCCTTCAAACTTGTCTTGGGATATTGCATGTGGAACGAATGATTCATTCAAAACCTTTAACAACGCGTTTCGATGCGGTTCTGAACTCATTATGAGTGATAACAAAGTTATCTTTGCTCGAGTACGATTGAGTTGATCGATGATGGAGTACTCACTTTGTCTTATGTATTGGAGTAACTCATCCTGTCTCCTCCTTGGATTCTTTTTCCTCTTCGGCCTTATTTTTCACCTTTTCTTTAGAAGTTTTTTCTTGTAATTCCTTGGGGGAATATATTCTTCCACTTCGAGTCATGCCCCCAATACCGGCTATGTTGGAGATGTCTTGATTGATCGGCGATTCTTCCGAATATCTCCAAGGTACAGACTTTATTTGATAAGTAAGGGAAAGGACGAGGCACGAATAAACGTATAGGTGTTATTTCCTTCTCCCTTGGAATGATTAACGGTGCTTGTTTGTTATCGTCTTCGGGTTTATCGACCGTCGTAGAGATTTTGATGACGAAAGGCTTCTTTTCCATTTTTCTCGATTTGTGGAAATCACATCAATTAATCCTTTCTTTTTATTATCTTTATTATTAAAATGAGGAGGGATATATGAATGTATGCAACTTATGAATGCAATAGACAATTTAAGGAGAGAAAAATAAATCCTTTTATTAGAAAGTGTAAATCCTTCTATACAATGCTTTGGAGCAAGTGCCGACAAAAACGGAAAAGCTTGAAGAGTCCTATAGGTAAATTAGGTTTTCTTCGTAATTCGCCTTCAGCTATTCTCACATGGTTTCCGAGTATCTTGATTTGCTCATGTACCGCTTGACTCATATCTTCACTATATCGACGAGCCTCTCTCATCTTTTCTTCTAGATGAACGATCAAAGCGTGTTGTTGGTCAGACCTCTCTCTTATTTGGTCTCTTTCACGAAGTAAATGACCGTACTGAGCTAAACCATCCTTTTCTTTATCATGCAGCTCATTCAGGCTTTTCTTGTATTTTTCAGCGGTTTCTCGCCACTTTTGTGCTTCGCACCGAGTTCCCGCTAGGTCATCCTGCATCAACTTGATCATTTTTGCCTCGCTCCGCAAGTGCCTTCTCAAAACGTGCTATTTCGTCATTCATGTCCTGGAAAAGACTATCTTGTTCAAGCCTCGAACTTTCAGTGTTTGTTTAGCCTCTTCTTGGTAGTCAGCATAATCATTCTTGAGAAGCTCTATCTCATGGTCCTTCTTTTGCATTGCCTTTTTAGACCATCTATTATAATGGTTGATTCTTGCTCTTTTTCTTCAAAAGTCCTCAGCTGAGTTTCCATGACTTCAACCCTTTTGTTTAAGGCATTGACCTGTAATTGTAGCTCTTCGTCGGCTAACGCTTTAGTGAATGCGTAAGATGGTAGGGGTATCCCTCTATTTTTCCTCCATTCTTCATATTCAAGGGATGTAGATACTTGAGCCTTTCCGAGTTCTTTATCCCCCAGGTAGACTGGTCTTTCCCATGCTTTCCGGACAGCAGATACTTCTTCAAAGTTATGGGAATAGTGGCATAGACTCAGCTCTCCGAGCTCTTCTTGGGTTGGCGCAGCTTGAGTTCTCATAAGTTGTCTCATAGCCATTTTAGGAGAGTAGGCTATACAGCCTCTCGAGACCTAGAAGTGGTATACTCATGTAATCTCCGCATCGTATGAGAATATAACCGGGTCTGAGCCAAGGGCAAACCCATGATACATGCTCTATGTTCCAGCTTTTCTAACTCGATTTTCCACTCTAAGGCTTGACGATGTTGAAGAGGGATTTTTGAGAAACTTCTTAAAGGGTCGGAAATACACCCATGTGGCTTGAGGCGTAAAAGTGAGTAACACCCCATATATATAGCAATGGAATACAACATCTCGAGTGTTTTTCCCCGTTTCTGTCGGCAAAATTCTACGTAAAGCGTGGTATCGCCGAGGATCGCAGGTATAGGGCTCTTAGAGTATACATCCCAGGCGAAGAATGCGTCCATTGCAAGCATGATCCACGATGTTTACATGGAATGGGAATAATATGATTCCGAACATTGCTAGTGCTAGAGTTTTGTTGAATGTTGACCAGCTCTTTCTTTTTGGCTAAAGAGACTAAGTGGTCTTCTATTATAGCCATTTTCCAACCTCTCGATATTCCCTTTTCCCTCTAGGATAGATTGATGAGGAGGCAGCCGTATAATAGTAGCAACCTTACTCACGGCCGTATATTCTCCCTGGGACATAAACCCCAACCGATTGAGGCCATCTCACCATAAGTTCGTATTCTTCTAATGTCGGTACCAAGTCAAACTGCGAGAATTCGAGCAGTGTAAATCGGGATTCCGAAGTGGACCAATACTCTAACAAATATTGGATCAATGCCGATTTTCAGGAGGTCAAGAATTCTTCCGTAAGACTTCTCAAAGTTAGCATAGACCTCCGGCGGCATATATGTACACAAATGCCTTAACTTCTCTACACTGCATAGAAGGATCTCCACTTTCTTTAACCGTCTATTACCGGGTCCCTCCATTGTCTAGCAGTAAATGAAAATGCATGATATGAGGATGAATTTTTGTAAATGTGTGTATGCAAGTGTTTGTTTTTCTACGTATTATCATGTTTTGTTCCTAATATGATTCATGGTAGTACTTGGTTTTTCTTGAAAAGAAAACTTATCTATATGAATGTTTATGGATTTTGATGAAGAGAGTCCTGTTTTCTTCCCTTTTTTTATTTTTGATGAAGAAAAGGTGATATGAATTATGAGACTTTTACTAATTTTTATTTTATAACAAGGGTATTTTTATGATTTTTATTTGATTGTATATTTTTATGATTTTTAGGGTTTTTCACTTTTTTTTTTTTGTTGTATGATTACCCTATGCTAATGTATCAATACAAATGCAGCAAACGTATGCACACACAATTCGTACATCCACGAGCGGAGCCACGCTTATTTAATCACGAGGTAGGGTTTTCCCGCAGAAACGTGCTTGGTTTAGGTGGTTCTAACTGTTCTCACCAGGCCAAAGGTCCCCAAGGTGCCCCCATTATAGGGACCTCTCAATCTCTCAATCCTCGGGTCATGCACGAACTCCGTGGCGACACCCTTAGACCAAAAGAAGAGAGTTATCACCTTGAGTTGGTGGTTTTCCGACAACGGCAGTAGCCCCGTGTGCCAACTAACCGATCGTATCTCGCCACCCACTCCCTATAGATATTCACTCTTGCCCCCGGCATAGAGGGACTGTTGTGTGCAAGGGTTTTTGTGTGCAGTTTATATTTCAAACAATTTGCGTAAATAATCATACAACAGCTTATTAAAGCCATACAAGTAAAAACATACAGTAAGGGTAAAGGCGTAATTTCAAATCATTACTTAGTTTGAATTTATCTGTCACTAAATGGGATCAACTCTCTAGCTTCCCCACGGAGTCGCCATCTGTCGCCGCCGTCCCTTTCCGACGTCCGGAGGGGGACGTCTTAGAAACGTTTATGCGAGCTGGTCGCGAAAAGATGGTTTAGACTCGCGTTTTTGTTTTAAAAGGTTTTCGAAAAGGGGTTCTTATGGAGTCGCCACCAATGTTTTGACCATAAACATTGGAAAAGGAAAAAATGTTGATTTTAAGAAAAACCGCACTTGGCCATTATAACCGGAGTTGGGTAAGGGAGTTAGTTACGTGTGGGGAAGGTGTTAGCACCCCACAACGCCCTTTCGGGTTCCCTATGACAGATTAATTCATTTAAGTAAAGACTACGAGAAATTATGCGATTACCCTATTTTATTACATAATATTAAATGGCTATCTACATGATTTTATTCTATATTGCATGCATAAAATGATTAATAAAGCTAAATAAAGCAATAAAAGAGACAAAATAGCTATCTACATGATTTTATTCTACATGGCATAAATAAAGCTAAATAAAACAATAAATAAAGCAATAAAAGAGAAGAGAATTGAAAAGAACCTCCGTAGCAAGCTTGATATTGAGAATCTCGAACCGTGAGGATGCGTTTTGGCAACCCCTCTCTCTACACAGACTCTCCTCACCAATACAGGATCGACTCTACTAAAAATTTAAAGAAGAATCGAATGCCGAATATAATTCCTTAACCGATTGTTACCTATTTAAGGCAATCGGAAAGATCATTCAAGAGAGGGAGAGAAATAGACAAGTGCTCTGAGTTTTAGAAAGTGTTTCGGAGCTCTCTGGGATGTCTGGGTGTGAAAAAGTGACAAATGAGCCTCCTATTTATAGTTTTCGAAGCTCGGCGCACTTCGGGACCACCGCTCCGGACCGGGACGGCCGTCCCAAATGGCAAAATTACACAGCCGGGACCCCCGGGGACCCGGACGGCCGTCCCACTTTTCTCGGGGCTTGGGACGGCCGTCCCAACTTCGGACGCGCGTCCCAACCGGCCGGAGCAAGTTGGGACGGCCGTCCCACCTTTGGGACGGCCGTCTCGACTGTTCTGGCCAGTTTCGCGCGTTTCGTGACTCCGGGAAGCTTTCCTTGCCTGTTTTGGACGTCAGTTGATGCTGATATGCGTCTGTTGAAGCTTTATCTTCATGTAGGAAGTCTCCTTGGCTCTTATTTGTAATGCTAGACGAGCTTTATCTTGTTACGGGTGATCTCTTTTATCTTTATTTGAGAGACCGGGCAAAATTAGGGGTCTACAGGGATAGATATGTCTTAGACAATAGCTTTAGTATCTTCTTAAAAGCCCATGCTTAAGGGGTACCATACCCACCTCAGTGTGATAGTTCCCTTTTTTCAAAGGTTGCCATCATACCTTAGCGCACTTATCTCTTCTAGGAAGATTATAAACACACTTGGGTCTCTTTTGCTATTGTCTAAGGATATCTAATACATTCTAGAATGAATGTGTACATGTATGAGAAATTTTATTATGATGATGTTTATGCATACTTTTCTTAGTGCATTTATTTTCACTCTTAGTTTTACCACTTATTGGATGATGTGGTATGAATGATACGACTTTGTCGAAAATCTTTTTATTGTAAAAGGTATCTTTATTGTTTTAAATTGTTTTTCATATTTTTTATGACCCTTATCTCTTCTGTCGGTCAACGTGATTACTTAGCTTACAAAGAACCTGAATCCAGGCTAGCTTAACTGAAGACTGTCCGAGATAAAGTTGGTTTATTCTTCACTTCCGACGAAGCATCCGCCTACCCAAGGGCACCACCAAAATCAACAAATCCCTAAAGGATTCCTGCCTACCTAAAAGGCACTCACCAAAAATCTCCAACAGCCAACAAAGTCAGATGACAAATGCCAAAAGATCAAAATAAAGAATACCCAGCAATCAACGAGCTGGATGACTATCGAAAAAGTCGAAAATCAAGAGATCCCCGACACATCGGAGGACTTTATAAAGCATTAAAAATCTTGGCGCATGATCGGAATCAGTAAGCTGCCACTACAGCCAAAGGGTCAACTATCGTATCAAAGGAGCATCCTGAGGCACCTAACCTGATGAGGGTTTGTACTCATCAACCAAGGGGTCAGCTACCGCATCAAAGGAGCATCCTAAGGTTTCTCACCTGGCGCATGATCGAAATTAGTAAGCCGCCACCACAGCCAAAGGGTCAACTACCGTATCAAAGGAGCATCCTGATGCACCTAACCTGATGAGGGTTCGTACTAATCAACCAAGGGGTCAGCTACCGCATCAAAGGAGCATCCTAAGGTTTCTCACTCGGCGCATGGGCTAGAACAATAAGCCGACACCACATCCAAGGATCAACCCTGTTACAAAAGGGTATCCAAAAGATACAACTCACCACCACCTAATGGGTCAGCTACTGCATCAAAGGAGAATCCCAAAGGAAAATCTTCATCAATCGAAGGGTCAGCTACCGCATCAAAGGAGCATCCTGAAGCCTCACCAAAATATCGTCCGATGCGTCAGCCTCCGTAGCAAGGAAGTATCCTGAAGACAGCACCAGACTACATTCATCATCCCGAGGGTCAGCTACCACATCAAAGAAGTATCCAGAGGATAGCCGGATAGGAGGGTTAACTCCTTTACCCACCAATTGACCTTATGGCAAGAAAGCCCATAGTCAATTGGTCGAGTAAAGGGGGGAGGGGGCAACTGTAGACCCCAAATCTTGGTCGGTCTCAAAATAAAGAGCGAAAGACCTCTAATTCGAAGATGGGAAAGTCCTAAAAGGTCCCTAGGATAGACTAATATGCCCCATATTAGAGTAGGAAGGTTTTTTGTACAGAAAAAAATAAGGAATTCCACCTAACAGGTCGAGACTGCCGTCTCACTTAGCGAGATCGTCATCTCGCCATCAGCAAAGGGCGAGATGGCCGTCTTGTTTAGCGAGACGGTCATCTCGCCACTTGCCATGACGAGACCACCTTCTCGTTTGGTGAGACGACCTTCTCACCATTTGACAAATCGATACTGCTTTCTCGATTGGCGAGACCGCCGTCCCGTTTGGTGAGACGGAAGTCTCGACCTTGCTAGGCGAGACAACCGTCTCAACTTGATAGGTGCAAATCCTTATAAAAGGAGGGCGCTCTCCCCTTCCTTTCACACAGTTCTTCAACTTTCTCTTCTACCATTTCTTCAAATTCTCCTCCTAGAGCCCCTTCGAAGCATTTCTGGTGTTTTTTGAGTGCTCTTAAAGGGTATTTTATAGCGTTGCGAGAAAGAGCGATCAACGTTGTAGAGTGAAGGAATGCCAAAAAGTGTCCTATTCCAAGAATATTAATCAAGAAAGCTTGCTTCAGAGGTTTCTTCACTTTCTCCCTCTCTTTTATCACTTTTTTATTTACATTTATTTGTACATTAGCTGCTAGGGCCATGTAGTCATTACTTTTTAATTCCACAAATAAAAGGGTAAAAGAATCATTTTAAAGTTTATTTATGAAATAAACGACCAATTGTAGACCCCTAATTTTGCCCAGCCACTCAATAAAGGCTAAGAATACTTTCCATCTGAAGATAAAGCTTTGGTGGACGTTTATCGGCATCAATCAACTTCTGAATAAAGAAAGGAAAGCTTCCCGGGAGTCCCAGAACACAAAATCTGGTCAAAATAGTCGAGATGGTCGTCCCAGAAGTCAGGATGGTCATCCCAGTCAGCCCAGACGGTCGTCCCACATGTCAGACGATCGTCTCAGCCAGTTTTGTTACTTGGGACGGCCGTCCCAGATCCCAGACGGCCGTCCCGGCCTCTGCAGACGGCCATCCCTGTTTTTTGCACCCCAGACGGTCGTCCCCAGCTGCCAGGCCGGAAAAACTATAAATAGGGGCTCATTTGAGCATTTTTTTTCACACTCCAAACACTTGCCTTCTCTCCCTCTTTCGAATGAACTCTCCGATTGCCTAAAAAGGTAACAATCGGTTAAGGAAGATTCTTCCAGCATTCGATTCTTCTTAAAATTTTGGTAGAGTCGGTCTTGTATTCGGGAAGGAGAGTCTTTGTAGTCCAAGGGATTGCCAAAACGCATCCTCATAGTTAAAGATTTGCAATAAAAAGCTTGCTATGGAGGTTCTTTTCACTTCTCTTCTCTTTTATTGCTTTATTTATTACTTTATGTATGCAATAGAAAATAAAATCATGTAGATAGCCGTTTTTAAAATATTGTACAATAAAATAGGGCAATAGCGTAATTTCTCTTAATCTTTACTTTATGAATTAATCCGTCATAGGGAACCCGAAAGGGGCGTCATGGGGGTGCTAACACCTTCCCCACACGTAACTAACTCACTTACCCAACTCTGGTTATAACGGCCAAGTTTGGTTTTTCTTAAAATCAATGTCTTTTTATCCTTTTCCAATGTTTATGGTCAAAACATTGGTGGCGACTCCATAAGAACCCTTTTTGCGAAAATCTTGCTTTTATTAGAGGATAGTTTAGTTGTTGAGCACCTCGGAAGCAATGAACACATTTTTAAAATAAAACGCGAGTCTAAACCATTTTTTCGGGACCGCTTGCATAAACGTTCGAGATGTCCCTAGACGTAAGAACGGATGGCGGCGACACCCATCATAGGGAACCCAAAAGGGGCATCGTAGGGAGGCTAATACCTTCCCTATAGGTAACTAACTCCCTTACCCAACTCTGGTTATAACGGCCAAGTTGGTTTTTCAAAACCAACGCCTTCCTTTCTCCTCTTCCAATGTTTCCGGATAAAACATTGGTGGCGACTCCAAAACGCATTTTTTTAATACCTCACCCTTAGGTCCAGCACGGTTATCGAACAACCTAAAGGTGTTGTAACATCACATTTTAAAACGTGAAGTGGAAGTCAGAAACCATCGCATCTCTTCGACCGCCTCTTTTGACGGCGATGACAGATGGTTTCCAACTTTGGCTCGCATTTTAAAGTGATGTTACAACACCTTTAGCTTATCCGATAACCAGGCTAGACCTAAAGGCGAGGTTTTCGAAAAATGGGTTCTGGAGTCGCCACCAATGTTTTATCCGAAAACATTGGAAAAGGAGAAAAAAGAAGGCGTTGGTTTTGGAAAACCAACTTTGCCCATTATAACCAGAGTTGGGTAAGGGAGTTAGTTATGTGTAGGGAAGATATTAGCTTCCCTACGACGCCCCTTTCGGGTTCCCTATGATAGGTCTGTTAGAATCGCGCAGTAGAATGTTCGCGTGGTCGGACAAAAACCAAGAGGGGGGGTGAATTGGTTTCTTAACAAAAATAAGGTTTTCAAAATTTTCCCCAAATTTTACCGATTAAAAACTGTGTAAATGTAAATAGAGACAGAGATAGAGTCTTACACAGGAGATTTATACTGGTTCGGATCAAAAGACCCTATATCCAGTTGCTAATCACTCAAACAGAGGATTAACGCTGTCACTATAATCACAGTTGTTACAAACAAATTACAATTGAACAAGACAAAGTAAAGAAAACACCTCTTTTGAAATCCACAAGAGATGAAGAACAGCTTTCCCTAGAGACGGCACAACACACAATCCACTAAGAACTCTACTTAGTGATTCTTATCGCTTCTAGCCCACACCAGGTTCCAAAAGCCCCTTTTTCTTGCAACAAACAGTTCTCTGACACTCACAGCACTTAACTTTTGTTTGAAAAAGGTTGTTCTTATTTTCTAAGTGCCAAGGAGAAGCTTAAGTATAGAAATTAGGGTTTGGGAATTGGGAATTTCGGAATTAGGGTTCTTGGAAATAGGGTTTTCGAAAATAGGGTTGATTTGAAGTTAAAATTCGAAATCTGATTGAAATAATCGATTAAATCAAGAGTTAATCGATTATTACAGAGCCAAAATCAACAGAACCCCAAAACTCTCTGTTTTAATCGATTAAAAGGGCTGTTAATCGATTAACAGGCCTGTTAATCGATTAACAGGTGCTTCAATCGATTAAACTAGTGAGCAGATACAGAAAATGGTTTATCTCACTGTTTTAATCGATTATTTCCCTATTTAATCGATTAAAGCCGAGCCTGGATGATAAATTTGAGCTTTTTGAAGCTTCTAAGGTGCAGACTATGTACCGGCTATCTTAAACTCTAATATTACATACTCAATCTAATTGAAACAGAGTTATTACAATACAAAACAAGTCTTCAACACTCTAAGTCTTTGAGCTCTTGAATCATCATCAAAATCAACAATCTTCATGTTCATCAAGTGCAACATCAAGTCCTTGAATGTTCAACAATCTCCCCCTTTTTGATGATGATCAAAATTATCTTTTAAAGCCTTATAATAACCTGTTTTATCTGTCATACTAACAATCACATTAAACATACCAGATAATATTTAAAAACAATCTTTTTAGGCTTTAAATATTTTCTCCCCCTATTTTGATTAGAATCAAACATAATTCCTCTATTACAAACATAAGAGCTCCCCCTCAAAATATGCATAACTTAGAGAAAACTCCCCCTCAATCAAAGCAATAACAGAATACCATATTTATTTCAGAGATAAGAAATCATTACAATATAGGAAATAACAACAAATTTAAAATTCTTCACTATCATCACTATGAAAGTGTGCATCAAATCTTTTTTCTAAATGGCACACTTTATCATCTACATCAGATATACGGCGAATTATTTCCTCATGCCGTACTCCAGAAAGAGTGAAGAATGACTGCATCCTCTGATTCATGTCAGATAACATGTCTTCCATGGATTGTCGGGTTTCATGATGAGTAGATGAAGTTCCAACACTTTGGAATTGATTAGAGGGAAACTCAGCAGCAGGAGGCATATCTTCATCAGAATCTTCATTGTCACCACCTTGATTCGGAACGTCATCCTTGTGAACATAAATGTCGTTGACACGCACCATTTGTAGTTGGATCAATGTGCTGTCAAGCATGCGATTCAAGTTATTTGTTCTTACTGCTTGTTCACCTTCGACATTGACTCCTTTGTATTCAAGAATCTGAGAGACAAGGAGAGCATATGGAATTTTGAAGGTGGGATGACGTTTGGCTTTTAACATAGTCATGGTGACAAGAACGCCCCAATCTAAAGGCTCATTATTCATTATGGCATGAATAATCCTAAGATCAATTGAAGAACATTGAGCATGATTTGTAGCCCGAGGACATAGAATCCAGACAAGTAGATGTAGAATCATGCGTTCCTCCTTCTTTAAAGGTCCAACAAGAATGAGATGCCCAATCTCCATGGAGGGATTTCGCAGAAAAGAACGGTAAGCTAAGAACCTGTCAAAATCATTTAACTCACCATAAATAATAATAGCATCTTCTCTAATTGGAAAGTGGGCAACATTCTCCCAAATATCGTCGTCAAGAATAATTGTGACGCCTTTTACTCTAGAGGTAGCAATTTGATCTCTAAATTTAAATCTAGAGTAAAATACCCTAACAAGGTCAGGATAATACGTACCTTGCATTTGGATGAAAGGGAGAACTCCTTGAATTTCAAGAAGGTTGGGAAAGTTGAATCCCCTATTGATGAACTGCTCACCAATAAGGAACTTTGGAGAAATAATAGCACGTTCCTTCCAATAGGTCAGAAATTCTTGTTGGCCATCTGTATCAGAAATCCATCCTTTTACAGAATTAGGACGGGGACGAGATGAGGGTGCAAATCTTCTTCTAGTAGGGATCTTAGCACGAGAAGATGAGGCCATTGAAAGATTTGAGGAATAACAAGAAGATTTAGAAAGCTAAATGTATTGAGAAGAGGGCAAGATTGCTAGAATAAGGCAAGAAAGCTTGATTTCAAGAGATAAAAGTGAGTAGAAGTGAAATGGAGGCCTCTATTTATAATCAAGCATGTCTAACGGTCATATGGAAGAGAATATAAGTCAAGAAATCCGTTGGCAACGGCTAGGAAGCCAAACTTGCCAGGTTTAATCGATTAAAACTCATATTAATCGATTAAACCAGTGCCAGAACCATTTAATTGATTAAATTGTGCAGTTAATCGATTAATGTTGTATTTAATCGATTAATTGGCGAATTAATCGATTAATCCAGAGAGGAATGCCCTGTTTTGAGTGTTTTGGATGCAAATAATCGATTATAACTCCAATTAATCGATTATTCCAGAGAGTACATCAAATTTTTAAGGTTTTAACACATGATAAACTATTAACATTCTGTATAATGAATTTTAACATTACAATCATCCAAAAACTGTCTAAATAAGCAGAATTTAAGCTATTTCTAATATCCCTAAGTCTCTTCTAAGATCATAAAATCTATCCTTGGGTAGAGGCTTAGTAAAAATATCTGCTAATTGATGCTTTGTATCAACATACTCTATTTTACAGTTTCCTTTGCTGATATGATCTCTCAAAAAGTGATGTCTAATTTCTATGTGCTTAGTCCTAGAGTGCATTACTGGATTCTTAGTAAGATTAATTGCACTCGTATTATCACACATCAAAGGTATGTCATTTAAAAATATACTATAATCTTCTAACTGTTGTTTCATCCACAGAATTTGAGCACAACAACTACCAGCTGCAATATATTCAGCTTCAGTGGTAGATAAAGCAACACAAGCTTGTTTCTTAGAATGCCAAGATACTAAGGATGAACCTAACAAATGACATGTCCCACTAGTACTTTTCCTATCAATTTTGCATCCACCATAATCAGCATCAGAATATCCTATTAAACTAGTACAACCATCAGATGGATACCATAAACCAAAACCAGTAGTTCCTTTTAAATATTTTAAAATATGTTTTACTGCAATTAGGTGAGATTCTTTTGGACAAGCCTGAAATCTAGCACACACACAGACAAAATGCATAATATCAGGTCTACTTGCAGTTAAGTATAATAGTGAACCTATCATACCTCTATACATAGATTGATTAACTTCCAAACCTGATTCATCCTTGTCTAGATAGCATGAAGTTCCCATGGGTGTGTTAGCTTCCTTTGAGGTGTCCATACCAAACTTCTTAAGGATCTCTTTGCAGTATTTGGTTTGAGAGATGAAAATTCCATCTTTAAGTTGCTTGATTTGAAGTCGAAGGAAGAATGTCAATTCTCCCATCATAGACATTTCAAAGTCTCCCTGCATTATCTTAGCAAATTCTACACATAACGAATTATCAGTTGATCCAAAAATAATATCATCAACATATACCTGGACCAATAAGATATGCTCTTTTACTTTCTTTATAAATAGAGTAGAATCAATTTTTCCTCTAGTAAAATCATTTGAAGTTAGGAAACTACTTAGCCTCTCATACCAAGATCTAGGAGCTTGTTTCAACCCATATAAAGCTTTCTTTAATTTAAAAACATGATTAGGATAACTAAAATCTTCAAATCTAGGGGGTTTCTCTATATAAACTTCTTCTTTAATAAAACCATTCAAAAATGCACTCTTAACATCCATTTGATATAATTTAAATTTCATCAAATATGCATAAGCAAGAAGTAGGCGTATAGCCTCTAACCTGGCAACAGGAGCATAAGTTTCATCATAATCTATACCTTCCTCCTGACAATAGCCTTTGGCAACAAGTCTGGCTTTATTCTTTGTTATGTTTCCATCTTCATCAAGTTTTTTTCTAAATACCCATTTGGTTCCAATAACTTGATGTGATTCTTCCCTTGGGATTAATTCCCAGACTTGATTCCTTTCAAATTGGTTAAGTTCTTCTTACATAGCAATGCACCATTGTTCATCTTTAAGTGCTTCCTCCACATTTTTGGGTTCTATCTGAGACACAAAAGCTACAAACATACAAAATTTAGTCATTGTCGCCGCCGTCTAAAAAGAGAAGGCGGTCGGAGCGATGCGATGGTTTCGACCCTCTTGATTTTCGCGTTTTTTATGGGTGGTTACAACGCCGTTAGGTTGTCCGATAACCGGGCTAACCTAGAAGCGAGGTTTTCGAAAGGGCGTCCTTGGGTTGTCCGATAATCGGGCTAACCCAAGGACTAATTTTTGTAGGGTTCTGTGGAGTCGCCACCGATGTTTTTACCGGAAACATCGGAAAAGGGGTTTTAAAAGGCGTTGGTTTTCGAAAACCAACTTTGGTCATTTGAACCAGAGTTGGGTAAGGGAGTTAGTTACGTGTAAAGGGAGTATTAGTTCCTTTACTACGCCCCTTTCGGGTTCCCTATGATAGGCCAACTATTTTGTTAATAAATAAACCGGAAAAACACGCTTCTACCCTTTTTATTTTGCGGAATTTAAAATTATGACTACATGGCCCTAATCTATTGCATAATTTAAAATTAAAGCAGTAAAAGTAGAGAGGGAGAATTTAAACCTCCGAAGCAAGCTTTCTTTTTATTTCTTTTAAAAAAAGAGGGTGCTTTTTGGCAGCCCTTCACTCTACACGACGCTGGAAACTCTTCTAGACGCCGAAAAACGCTCACAAAGGCACTCAGAAGCTCCGAAAATGCGTCGGAGGGATTCTAGAGAGAAGTTTTAGAGAGAAGGGAGAGCAAAAGCTGTGTGGTGTGTGGAAATGAAGGGGGGAGATCCCCTATTTATAGGTTTTCGCGCCTGACAGTGGCGAGATCGCCGTTCTCGTCTGACAGGGTCGAGACCGCCGTCTCACCATGCCAAAGTGGCGAGACCGCCGTCTGGAAAAGCGAGACCGCCATCTCGCCATTCGCAGGTGGTGAGATCGTCGTCTCGTTCGCCGTCTCATCATTTGCATGAGGCGAGACGGCGGTCTCGATTTCGAGATGGCGGTCTCGTCCCCAAAAGGCGAGAAACCTTATTTTTGTGCCGAAAATCCTTCCTATCCTTGTATGGGGCCTAATAGTCTTTCC
Source organism: Sphenostylis stenocarpa (assembly GCA_963425845.1). Classification (NCBI taxonomy): domain Eukaryota; kingdom Viridiplantae; phylum Streptophyta; class Magnoliopsida; order Fabales; family Fabaceae; genus Sphenostylis; species Sphenostylis stenocarpa. The sequence continues at coordinate 21,403,369 of OY731401.1, read as the reverse complement.
TAGTGGCTTGTTAGGCTTCGTCCATCTTCGAATAGGAAGTCTTTTACTCTTTATTTGGAGGTCGGACAAGATTTGGGGTCTACAGCTGCCCCCCCTTTACCTGACTAGTCATCTGTTGGCCTGTTGTGCTAGATAGATTGACAGGAAGGTAAAGGATTTGACCCTCTTGCCCGGTTAGCCTTCGGATGTCCCGTCTTGCGGCGGCTGATCTTCTGGGGAAAATGTTGTGTTGTGCACCTCTAGGATACTACTTCTGACGTAGCCGATCCCTTTGGTTAACACGTGGTAAAACCTCAGGATACTCCTTCTGATGGTAGCCGATCCTTCGGTTGATGGGTATAAACCGCCCATCAGGATAGTAGTTGTAGTCCGTTGTGTGGGACTGGATGGGTATGAACCCCCCATCAGGGTGGTAGTTGCAGTCCGTTGCGTGGGACTGGATGGGTATGAACCCCCCATCAGGGTGGTGGTGCGACTTACTGATCTGGCTCGAGCACAGATCAGGCGCAACGCGTGCGCAGGTTGATAGGTATAAACCCCCTATCAGGCTGGTACAGTCCACTGCGTAGGACTGGTGGTAGTGGCGACTTACTGTTCAGGTGGCCCATGCGCCGGTTCCTTGGGGAGTGATTTCTGTGTTGGTAGGTGTACTTGGACCTCTTTGAACGGTCATCCGGGTTGTGCCGGGAATTTTGTGGGTGCTCATCCAGCTTGCTTGTTTGTTGGGGATTCTTTGTGTTTTGATCTTTGGTGGTGATTATCCGATTCTTGCAGGTTGATCGGATGATTCTTGTTTGTTGTTTGACTCTGATTTGGTAGTCAAAGTTTTGTTGGTTAAGGTGATGGCTTGTCTTAATCCTGCCTTTTTCTCGCGGTTTTATCTCTTTTTTCTCGCGATTTAGGATTTTGGCTTTTCTTATTGAGCGTATGCTTTTTTCCTTTTTTTTAAGCTTTTTTATTACGCTAGCTTTTGCAAAGGGTGGCAAAGAGATGCATAAAATTTTATTTGTAGGGAAATTTTATTACAACCACTTTTTATTTACGCAAGTACCATCCCTAAGGGCTATCATCTGGAGATGATCCACGGGAAAATTGCTGGTAGAGGTGATATCGGAAGTCCGCTTGCTCTCGGACTTCGTCGCGGTACTCTTGTTGGAATGTTGTCCATTCCTACCGCATCACCTGCTGATGCTGGTACATCTCCTCTTGCCGAGTGTGGTAGGCTTCTTGCCGCACCGTCATTTGGTCGAACTGCCGGCGCAGATCGTTCATGTTGCGGTTCATGCCGGTGAAATCGTCTGTGTATGGTGGTGGTTGTTGCTATTGCTGCTGCTGGAATTCGGGGGGCGTGGGGATATCCTGCATCGCCACCAGCCCCTAGAGATCTAGTGCGAAATCCAGTGTGGGATGGAGGGCCAACTGGGTCCCTCGACGTATCAACATTCCCATGCTGACCAGGACTGACCCGTTGATGGTCTCGGGTCGCAAGTTGGAGGCCAGCTCTTCCCGGCCAGGGCACCCCCATCTTTCTGCCAGGGGAGTGATGAGAGGGGCCACGAGCACAACCCCCGCTGATCTGTTCCCAAAGTCCTTGAGGGATCTCAGGAAGAAGTAGCCGGGGTTGCAGCGCCACTTCTGGCTCATGCAATAAAGTACGAAGAGGTCAGGGAGGGATACCTTACCCTGACTCTCTTTCCTCCCATGGATGGTTCCTGCCAGCAGCTTGAGGCAGATGCGGAGTGTTGGGGGCAGCGCGGAGCCCCTCATCAGCGTGGGCAGCGTGGTGGCTCCTGTGAGCTCATGCCACATTTCGACGGCAGTGAGGTTGGTGGGCCGGGAGCAGATGGCCTCACGGTATCCCTGGGTCAATGTGTCCTCGGGGCGGACGAACCCGATGGCCATGTTGAACTCGTCGAGGGTGGTGGCCTGGTATCTTCCACCCATGAAATAGGTCACCATCTTAGTGGGCTGCAGGCCCGGGACTGTGGAGGGGACCTCGGAGTAGGAGACAGAGGCCAAGAATTCTAGTACCGCTTGTGGGTACACATGTGTAGGTGGTGGCTGCAGCAGAAAGCCCCACCCGATGCTGTCTATGTGGGCTCGGACGTCGTCCTCCCACCCAAATTCAGCCAGGATGCTGAAGTCAAGTCTGAGCATCGGGTGCCACTGATAAGTCCGGATGTTGTCGAGGCGGGCCTGGTGCTGAGGCAAAAACTGGGAGGGATCCTGGGGTGGCGGTGTCGCAGAACTGTTGGCACCGACAATGCTCCTTCTCTTTCTGGAAGCGCTTCTACCAAACATTCTGACTAGGGGGGCTTGGGAGTGCAAGATATGAGCAATGGAGGTTCTGGAGGCAAGGAGAGTTGTGAAGAAACCCTTCAAGCGCGCCCCCTATTTATAGGAAATTTTTCCAATTTGAGACCGCCGTCTAGGAAGGCGAGACGGCGGTCTCGTGTCTCCTTCAAGTCGAGACGGCGGTCTGGACCATCGAGATGGCGGTCTCGACGTTGGGCTTAAGTGAGATGGCGATCTCGTCAAGCGAGACGACAGTCTCATTTTTGCCTGAGTCGAGACGACGGTCTCGTTGGTCGAGACGGCGTTCTCGTCTTACCAGGGGACCGAGACGGCGGTCTCGAATTATGGAAGTTTTTTTTTTTTTTTTTTTGAAAGAGGAAATAGGACCTGGTCTAAAAACATTTTATGCATGTAATGTTTTTATGTTTTGATGTCCTATAATGCCTACTTTGATTTAAATTTTCAGAAGGATTTAACCAACGTGTCTCGTTGCACTGAATGCCCTCTGATCTGCCATGTTTACTTTTGGCTGTACCATGCCGGACTTCTTGTGACCGAAGGATAATTTTTTCTTTCTTTTCTTTCTTTTTTTTTCTTTTTGTAGAGCACCCTTTGTCATATAGTGTCCCTTTTTCTTTGCTTTAGGGATTTCAATCCTCTTGTTGACTATACGCCTCCATATTCCCAAATTAATTATTAGAATATTGTTGTGAGGGTCAAGAGGAAAGAAGTAAAGAGGTAAAAATCAATGGTTTGTGTTTTAGAGGGTTAATTTTTATTGATACAGGGTTTTGTAAGCATGGCTGGCTAAGGTTAGGCTTAGGTGTTTAAGCTTTGTCTAAGCAAACATTTTTCTTTCTTTTTGTATTTGCGCTCTTTGGTTTTATTCCCATAGCTTTTTAATGGCTAGCTGATTTCCCTAGATCGCCCTTTGGTTTTTTGAACTAGGATACTGTGTTTTGGCCCTAACTTTTGTCTAGGTTCCTCCTTTTGGCATTTTTTTTTGGGAAATCCTAGCGGACCTTATTTGTAACCCTAACTTTTGCCTAGGCTACCCTTTATTGTTGTTCGGGTGTCCTATCGGGTCGACCCTATCTTTTGCGTAGCCCCCTTTGTGGGTTTCCTACCGGGTAATTTGCCCTTTTCTTTGGCCTTTGGCTTCTCTGGGCTTTTTTTCTTATTATTTTTTTTGTGTATTTATTTTTGTTCACAATATTGGCGAAGCATGACTTTTCTTTTATGGATGAGGTGGTCTTATTTTTATGTGCTTCTAATCAACTAGCTTGATGATGATAGCAATGGTAAATGTTGATTATTTGAATGCGCTTTTTACTCTTCTTCTTTTTTTTGTTTACTTAGACAGGGTTATTCATGAGGTCTAGTCAAAAATAGAGAGAAGAGAAGCATATAGTAAGAATTATTCTTTATTAATTAATAAGGGAATATGTGCCCTGAAATGCCCAGGGGTCGGGCTCGCCCCGGGGGATAATCTCTAACAATCATGGGGTTTACATCCCTTAAACGAAGAAAAAGATTTCCTAATGACTAAGGTGGCTCTTGACGCTTGCACCCCTTCACTTGAGAAAATTTGCTTGAGTGTGCGGAGGGGAGACTTCCCTTTTCTTCTTTCCGCCTGGCCCTTAGTAGGGTCATATCCTAGACCATACTTGCAAGGATTATCTTTGAATTCTGGGGGTTCCCTCATGCCTTGGGAATCTGCCCCCAGTCCTTGGTCAGGATGGTAACCATGCTTCAACATCATGCGGGCTGCCTTTGTGTTTTTGGGAAGTCGCTCTATGTTGGCAATTTCGAGCGCTTGAAAAGATGTTTCAAGGGCCTCTTCAGCCGCATCCACATAAGGCTGGGTGGACGGTCCACTGATCAGGATATCATTTTCTGCTTGGACCGTGACCAATTTGTCGTCCACTATGAACTTGACTTTTTGGTGGAACGTTGAAGGTACTGCCTTAGCATCATGAATCCAAGGCCTGCCGAGGAGACAGCTATACGCTGGAGTAATATCCATTACATGGAAATCGACGTCAAAGATAGTGGGTCCGACTTGAATTGGCAAATTGACCTCCCCCACTACTTCTCGTTTGGATCCGTCGAAGGCTCGAACGATGGTGCTGCTTGGGCGCAGACGGGTTCCTTGGATAGTCAACTTGTCTAACGTGCATTTGGGCATCACGTTCAAGGATGACCCGTTATCCACAAGAACTTTGGCGATGAGGTACTCCTTGCATTTAACCGAGATATGCAAGGGCTTGTTGTGGTTTGACCCCTCCAGGGGGAGTTCCTCCTCTGTGAAGGTGAGGTGATCGCTTGCCGTGATGTGACCAATGATCCTCTCGACCTTTTCTTGGGATATTGTATGAGGTACATGCGCCTCGCTCAAGACCTTCAGCAGAGCGTTTCTGTATGGTTCCGAGCTCATTATCAAAGATAGCAATGTAATCTTTGCAGGTGTGCGATTGAGCTGGTCTATAATGGAATACTCACTTTGCCTTATGAACTGGAGTAATTCCTCTGTCTCCTCCTTGGATTCCTTATTTTCTTTTTCTTCTTCGGTCTTTTTATTTTTTCCTTTATTTTGGAGGACATCTTCCTGTGTGTCCTTGGGGGAGTAGATTCTTCCACTTCTAGTCGTGCCCCCAATGCCGGCTATATTTGTTATTTCTTCTTTTATTGGTGGAGATTCTCCATATCTCCATGGTACAACTTTATTCGATTCGTAGGGGAAAGGACGTGGCATAAATAGTCGCACTGGTGTCCTTGCCCCCTCTTCTTTATTCTTGAGGACCAACGGCCGAGGCTTATTTTCCTCTTGCGGCGAGTCGACCGTTGGGGTAAGCTTTATTAGGAGTGGCTTTCTCTCCATTCTTATGATTTAGAAGACGTGTTAGTTAATCCTTCCTTTTTATTATCTTATTTATTAAACGTGAAGGAGAGGAAAATAAATATGCAAATGAATGCTTATGCATGCAAGTAGACAGTCTTTGAATAAAGAAGAAAATTTTATTTATTCAACAGAAGTTGTACATTCCCCTATTCTATACTGCGAAGCAACTTTTGGCAAAAAGCGGAAAACTTTAAAGAAACCCACAGGCGGGTCTTGATCCCTCTGTAGTTCTCTCTCAGCTTCCCAGACGTGATGAGCAAGTGCTTCGCTTTGCTTGCGGATCGCCTGGCTCATGTCTTCACTGTACTTCTGAGCCTCTTTGATCTTCGCCTCTTGATGAACGACCAAGGCTTGTAGTTCATCGAGCTTTTCAACGGCTCGATCTTTCTCTTGTAGTAGCTGGCCGTACTGAGCTAGCCCATCTCTTTCTTTGCAGCGTAGCTCAGCGAGACTTTTGTTGAGTCTCCGGTTGGCCTCTCGCTCTTGGCGGATATCTAACCGAGTCTTGGTGAGCTCTTGCGACAACTCCTTGATCGTTTGAGCCTGCTTTGATGATTCGGCCTCAAGGCATGCTGAGTTGGCGGTTATTTCTTGAAGTCGGCTATCCGAACTTGTTCTGGCAGTTTTGGATGCTCGGATAGCTTGTTCATTGGAGTCAGCACACTGGTCCTTGAGGTGCTCTATTTCATGGTCCTTTTTCTTGCCTTGCCTTTGCAGACCGTCAATTGTGAGGATGGATGCTTGCTCTCTTTCCTCAAGGGCCCTCATCTGGGCTCCCATGATTTCCATCCTCTGGGTCAAGGCATTAATTTGAGCCTGCAGCCCTTCATCATTGGCGCTTGTAGTGGGTGTGGTGGATGGTTGAGTCATCCCTCTTTTCTTTCTCCACGCCTCATAGTCACTAGTGACAGCCACCCGATCTTTTCCTAGCTCTCTGTCCCCCATATAGACTGGCCTCTGCCATGCTTTTCTCACAGCTAGTGAGTTGGCGATTGTGCACGGGTCTCCAAAGAAACATAGTCCTCCGAGCTCTCCCCGAGAGATAGTAGTTTGGGTCCTCATAAGCTGTCTCATAGCTACTCTAGGTGAGTAGGCTATGCAACCCCTGAGTCCTATCAAGGGTACGCTCGGATAGTCCCCACATCTGATAAGAACTGGGCCGGGTCGGAACCAAGGGCAGACCCAGGATAAACTGTTGGCGTCCTTTCGTTCCCACTCGTCCCTCCATTCTGAAGTCAGGCGTCGTTGGAGGGGGATCTTGGAGAAGCTCCTTAAAGGGTCGGGGAATATCCCCATGTGGCTGGAGGCGTAAAGGTGCGTGGCACTCCACACAAATAGTAATGAAGAGCAACAGCGGAGTGGTTTTCCTTGCTTCTGGTGGCAGAACTCCACCGAGAGCAAGGTGTCGGCAAGGATTGCAGGCAGGGGACTCTTCGAGTTCACGTCCCAGGTGAAGAAGGCATCCATGATGGCCTGATCTACTGTGTCGAAGTGGAAGGGGAACAAGATTGTTCCAAAAATGATAAGGGCCAGGGTTTTGTTGAAGGCGACCCACTCTGCCCTTTCAGCCAGGTAGGACAGGTGGTCTTCTAGCATTGATACTTTCCAACCCTGGCTGTTCCCCTTCCTTATCAGGGTACTCTGCCGGAGTGGTAGTTGAATAAGGGCAGTGACTGGTGCCGCAGGAGTATATGCCTCGTGGCGGACATGAACCCCGACTGATTTGGGCCATTTCAACATGGTCTCATACTTCTCTAGGGTGGGCACCAGGTCGAACTGTGGAAATTCGAAACACCGCAGACTAGAATTCCAGAAGTGGATTAGTGCCCTTAGGAACACCTGATCGACACAGATCTTTAGCAGGTCCAAAATCCGTCCATAGGATTTTTCAAAGTCAGCGCGGACCTCTGATGGCATTGCCACGCTTAGCCGTTCCAACCTCTCAGTATGGAAACGGGGAATATCCACCTTCTTTGGCTGCCTACTTGTCCCCTCCATTTCTAAAACTAAAATGCATGTTTGATGAAAAGGATGCTTATTTGAATGTATGTAAGTGTTTATTTCCCTATTTATCATGTTTTTCTACATGATGTATGGTAATTGCGTATATTTTTATTGAAGGATAAACTATCTATATGAATGTTTTATGAGTGTAACATTTTTGGACCAGGACTTATTTATGGTTTTGGAAATGGACTTTTGATTTTTATTTGATGTTTATTTGTTTATTTTATAGCCTTTTATCTCTTCTGTCGGAACTGCGTGGCTACTTAGCTTACAAAGAAACTGAAACCAGGCCAGCTAAAAGGCAAACTGTCCGAGATAAAATGTGGCTTTATGCGAAAGAATATTTAGCGTCCCTTATCTCTTCTGTCAGAACTGCGTGGCTACTTAGCTTACAAAGAACTTGAAACCAGGCTAGCTAAAAGGCAGACTGTCCGAGACAAGGGTGTTTATTTGCGAAAGTATTTTTTGTGATTTTTGTTTTGTTGTTTGTTTATGCTATGCAACAGACAAATGCAACAAACATATGCACACACAATTCAGTCATCCGCGAACAGGCGAGAATTCGTTTTTATCACGAGGTAGGGTTTTCCTGCAGAAAAGTGCATTGGCAAGGGTTGGTTCTAACTGTTCTCACCAGGCTAAGGCCCCCAAGGTGCCCCCATTATAGGGTCCCCACTCTCCAACCGTCCGACCATGCTTAGCACTAAGGCCATAGTCAGTCTTGTTGCCAAAAGAGGAAGGTTATCACCTTGAGTGGTGGTTTCCGATCACACTGGTGGACTCAAGGCCCTCACTACAGCGAACCGTACCTGCCACCCACTCCCTATGGATTTCTCACTTGCCCCCGGGTATAGAGGGAACTGTAGTGTGCAAGGGTTTGTGTACAGTTTGTATTTCACACAATTGCGTAAGTATAAACAAGCAACAGTTATTAAAGCCAAACCGTAAAACATGTTATAATACAAGTTAAGGGTAAAAGCGTTATTTTCTTGGTTTATTTATTTTTAAGCCAGCCCATCACTAAATGGGATCAACTCTCGAGGCTTCCCCAGTGGAGTCGCCATCTGTCGTCGCCGTCTAAAAAGAGAAGGCGGTCGGAGCGACGCGATGGTTTCGACCCTCTTGATTTTCGCGTTTTTTATGGGTGGTTACAACGCCGTTAGGTTGTCCGATAACTGGGCTAACCTAGGGCCGAGGTTTTCGAAAGGGCGTCCTTAGGTTGTCCGATAACCAGGCTAACCCAAGGACTAATTTTTGTAGGGTTCTGTGGAGTCGCCACCGATGTTTTTACCGGAAACATCGGAAAAGGGGTTTTAAGAGGCGTTGGTTTTCGAAAACCAACTTTGGTCATTAGAACCAGAGTTGGGTAAGGGAGTTAGTTACGTGTAAAGGAAGTATTAGTTCCTTTACTACGCCCCTTTCGGGTTCCCTATGATAGGCCAGCTATTTTGTTAATAAATAAACCGGAAAAACACGCTTCTACCCTTTTTATTTTGCGGAATTTAAAATTATGACTACATGGCCCTAATCTATTGCCTAATTTAAAATTAAAGCAGTAAAAGTTGAGAGGGAGAATTTAAACCTCCGAAGCAAGCTTTCTTTTTATTTCTTTTAAATAAAGAGGGTGCTTTTTGGCAGCCCTTCACTATACACGACACTGGAAACTCTTCTAGACGCTGAAAAACGCTCACAAAGGCACTCAGAAGCTCCGGAAATGCGTCGGAGGGATTCTAGAGAGAAGTTTTAGAGAGAAGGGAGAGCAAAAGCTGTGTGGTGTGTGGAAATGAGGGGGGGAGAGCCCCTATTTATAGGTTTTCGCGCCTGATAGTGGCGAGACCACCGTTCTCGTCTGACAGGGTCGAGACTGCCGTCTCGCCATGCCAAAGTGGTGAGACCGTCGTCTGGGAAAGCGAGACTGCCGTTTTGCCATTCGCAGGTGGCGAGACCGCCGTCTCGTTTGGCGAGACGGCGGTCTCGATTTTGAGACGGCGGTCTCGTCCCCAAAAGGCGAGAAACCTTATTTTTGTGCCGAAAATCCTTCCTATCCTAGTATGGGGCCTAATAGTCTCTCCTAGTGGCTTGTTAGGCTTCGTCCATCTTCGAATAGGAAGTCTTTTACTCTTTATTTGGAGGTCGGGCAAGATTTGGGGTCTACAGTCATGTTTCTAGTTCTTACCCCTTTTGAGATATCACCAATGATATTGTCCATTGAGTGTCCTCTTGGTGATTGCCATTCTTTTGCTAATTCAGGTGTTTGAGAAGGCTCATTTTCTTCCAAATACAACTCATCAAGAGCCTCTCTTATATATTCATCATCACCTGCAAGTTCTTTATTCGACTGAAGAGGATTTCCCCCAAGGTCTACAATTTCATCAAATGTAACATGAATAGATTCTTCAATATTTAAGGTTCTTCTATTAAACACCCTGTAAGCCTTACTAGTTAATGAATAACCTAAGAAAATGCCCTCATCGGCTTTAGAATCAAATTTTCCTAAGTTGTCCTTTCCATTATTTAACACAAAGCACTTACATCCAAATATTTTCAAATGAGCAACATTAGGTTTTCTACCATTTAACAATTCATAGGGAGTTGATTTTATAATTGACCTAATGAGCATTCTATTTAAAACATACTAAATGATCAATTTTCTTTGAATAAATACAAGAGACAAACAATTCATTTAACTATAGGAACTCAAATATATTTTCCTTTAGGAACACCAAAATGTTTAATTTTACATCTATTTGAGGTATGACCATGTTTCATACAATAAAAGCATGCATTTGATGTAACTTTTGAATATGATGAATCTTTAACCATAGATGTTTTAGTTCCTTTTTGTACCCATACTCTTTTATTTTTCCTTTTAAACTTTTTAAAGGGAACTTGATTATTTACACTATTTTGAGCTAACACACTTTCATGCTTCTTAAGATCATCTATCTCCTTTTCGGCTTTGTCTAGCAAATGGTTAAGAATATCTATATCATATTCATGCTCTTTACAAGTTGCACATGCCAAGTTCCTATCATCATTCTCATATAAACATACAATTTTCGTTTCTAAAGATTCCTTTTCTTCTAAACATGCAATTTTTGTTTTTAAAAACTCAATTTCCTTTTCGGATCTACTTAAACTCTTCTTCACAACTTTGTATTCATTTTTCAAGTCCTTAAAGGCACTAAACAATTCATTATATGCATTTTGTAATTCATCAAAATCATTTTCATTATCACTTGAGGATGAGTCGGAATCACTAACCTCAAATTCGGAAGATATATTGTCTTTTGCCAACAAGCAAATGTTAGCTTCTATTTCTGAGTCACTTGATTCCGAAATCGAGTCACTATCATCGGTTCCTTCATAAGTTACTCTTAGTTTATCCCACATTTCTTGAGCACTCTTACAAATGGATATTCTGTAAAACTCATCAAGGGTTAAAGCAGATGAAATTATATTTCTAGCCCTAACATCATATTGGGCTTTCCTATTTTCTTCATCCGACCATCTGTAAAATTGTTTTGGTACTTCTACTCCATTTTCAAAAACTTTAGGAATAAAAGGACCGTTTAAAATAGCATCCCAAACGCCTCTATCAACAGAGTCTAAAAAGATTTGCATTCTTACTTTCCAGAAAGGATAATTTTGACCTGCAAAAAGTGGGGGTCTGTTGATAGACGCACCTTCGGCAAAAGTTTGATTTTGTCCGGCCATTTTCGAAAAGTTTGAATGACTATCAAAGCAAGCTCTGATACCACTTGTTAGAATCGCGCACCGGAATGTTCGCGTGGTCGGACAAAAACCAAGAGGGGGGGGTGAATTGGTTTCTTAACAAAAATTAGGTTTTCAAAATTTTCCCCAAATTTTACCGATTAAAAACTGTGTAAATGTAAATAGAGAAAGAGATAGAGTCTTACACAGGAGATTTATACTGGTTTGGATCAAAAGACCCTACGTCCAGTTTCTAATCACTCAAACAGAGGATTAACGTTGTCACTATAATCAAAGTTGTTACAAACAGATTAAAATTGAACAAGACAAAGTAAAGAAAACACCTCTCTTGAAATCCACAAGAGATGAAGAACAGCTTTCCCTAGAGACGGCACAGCACACAATCCACTAAGAACTCCACTTAGTGATTCTTATCGCTTCTAGCCCACACCAGGTTCCAAAATCCCCTTTTTCTTGCAACAAACAGTTCTCTGGCACTCACAACACTTAACTTTGGTATGAAAAAGGTTGTTCTTATTTTCTGAGTGCCAAGGAGAAGCTTAAGTAGAGAAATTAGGGTTTGGGAATTGGGAATTTCGGAATTAGGGTTCTTGGAAATAGGGTTTTCGAAAATAGGGTTGATTTGAAGTTAAAATTCGAAATCTGACTGAAATAATCGATTAAATCAAGAGTTAATCGATTATTACAGAGCCAAAATCAACAGAACCCCAAAACTCTCTGTTTTAATCGATTAAAAGGGTTGTTAATCGATTAACAGGCCTGTTAATCGATTAACAGGTGGTTTAATCGATTAAACCAGTGAGCAGATACAGAAAATGTTTTTTTCTCACTGTTTTAATCGATTATTTCCCTATTTAATCGATTAAAGCCGAGCCTGGATGATAAATTTGAGCTTTTTGAAGCTTCTAAGGTGTAGACTATGTACCAGCTATCTTAAACTCTAATATTACAGACTCAATCTAATTGAAACAAAGTTATTACAATACAAAACAAGTCTTCAACACTCTAAGTCTTTGAGTTCTTGAATCATCATCAAAATCAACAATCTTCATGTTCATCAAGTGCAACATCAAGTCCTTGAATGTTCAACAAGGTCATTTATTTCATAAATGAACTTTTAAAATGACACTTTTACCCTTTATTTATTTGCGGAAATTAAGGTATCAACTACATGGCCCTAACAATTAATGCACGGATAAATGTAAGTAAAAAGCGGTAAAAGAGAGGGAGAAAGTGTGGAAACCTTTGAAGCACGCTTTCTTAATTAAAATTCTTGAAGTAGGATGATTTTTGGCAAACCCTCACTCTACAACGTTGGTCGCTCTTCCTCGCAGTGCTACAAAATAACCTCTAAGAAAGCTAAGAAACTCCGAAAATGCTTCGGAAGGATCCTAGGAGAAGAATTAGAAGAAATTGTAGAAGGGAAGGTTGAAGAAATGTATGAAAAGAAGGGGAGTGCACCCTCCTTTAATAGGGATTCGCGCCTGTCAGGTCGAGACGGCCGTCTCGCCTGGCAAGGTCGAGACCATCGTCTCGCCAAACAGGATGGTGGTCTCGCGCTTTGGCAAATGGCGAGACGGTTGTCTTGCTAATCAAGAAGGTGGTATCGATTTCATAAATGGCGAGAAGACCGTCTCGCCAAACAGGAAGGCGGTCTCGCCATTGGCAAGTGGCGAGACGGCCGTCTCACCAAACGAGACGGTCGTCTCGCCCTTTGCTGATGGCGAGACGGCGGTCTCAACCTTCTAAGTGGTCCTCCCTATTTTTCTGTACAAAAAACCTTCCTATTCTAATTTGGGGCCTTTTGGTTTATCCTAGGGACCTCTTAGGCCTTGTCCATCTTCGAATTGGTGGTCTTCTGCCCTTTATTTTGAGACCGGGCAAGATTTGGTGTCTACAGCTGCCCCCCTGTAGACCCCTAATCTTGCCCGACCTCATAATAAAGACCAGAAGACCTCGTTTTCGAAGATGGATGAAGCCTAAGAAGCCATTAGGAGAGACTATTAGGCCCCATACTAGGATAGGAGGGATTTTTGGCACAAAAATAAGGATTTTCGCCTTTTAAGGTCGAGACCGCTGTCTCACCTTGCGCAAATGGCAAGACTGTCGTCTCGTTTGGTGATTCTTGATGAATGCCTCTTAGGTAGGCAGGAATCCATTGGGGATTTTGATGATGCCTCTTGAGTATGTGGATGCTTCATTTGAATTGAAGACTTTAGTGTTTGCACTATTTTGCCTCTAAATAGGCTGATATTCCACTTGGGGTTGCTGGCTCTTTGCCCGCCAGGTCTTGCCTATGTACGGGCAAGCGACTCTCTGAGGATGTGAATTTGTAAACTGCCTTTGTAGTAGGCTCACTGGGGATGATGCTTTCTCTTTTTAATGATCCACCAGGGATTGATTTGCCTTCCCGGGGATCTGATTTTGGTTTGCCCCCTGGGGTATGGAGTTTTGACTCCTTGTTAGGTACTGGTGTGAGCTGGTTTTGTGATGCTCTTATTTGTTTGGGGAATGGGCATTCTGTTTACCTAAAATTTAGGATTTCAATTTCGCCTTTTTTCGCGATTTACCTCTTTTTTATCACAATTTTGAAATATGGCTTTTTTATGGGGATAATGCGTAAGCCTTTTTACTTTTTAGTTTCTTTTATGCACGCAGACTATTTTTCTTTTTGGGGATCCATAGGGGATAAAGTTTTCTCTAGCGGATTATTGACTTCTTGGGGATCTGATTTTTCTTTTCTGGGGGATGGAGTCTTGGCTCCTTGATTGATGCGAGTTGTCCTTGTGAAACTCTTATTGTACTGAGGGATGAGAATTTTCTGATTCATTCTTTTTTGTAACTTTTCTAGGGAGGTCCACTTGGGGATTTTTATTCGGCCTTCTTTGTTGCGGCCCTTTCTTTTTGATATCTACTGGGTGTCGCCGCCGTCTGAAAAAAAAGGCAGTCGGAGTGACGCGATGGTTTTTCGACCCTTTTGATTTTTTGCGTTTTTCATAGGTGGTTACAACGCCTTTAGGTTGTCCGATAACCGGGCTAACCTAGGGGCGATGTTTTCGAAAAGTGTCCTTGGGTTGTCCGATAACCGGGCTAACCCAAGGACTTATTTATTTTGGGTTCTGTGGAGTCGCCACCGATGTTTTTACCGGAAACATCGGAAAAGGGTTTTTAAAAGGCGTTGGTTTTCGAAAACCAACTTTGGTCATTAGAACCAGAGTTGGGTAAGGGAGTTAGTTACGCGGTAAAGGAAGTATTAGTTCCTTTACTATGCCCCTTTCGGGTTCCCTATGATAGGCCAACTTTTATTGTTAATAAATAAACCGAAAAAATACTCTTTTGCCCTTTTTATTGTGTGAAATTTAAAGTGATGACTACATGACCCTAATCTATTGCATAATTTAAATTAAAGCGGTAAAAGTAGAGAGGGAGAACTTAAACCTCCGAAGCAAGCTTTGTTTTTATTTCTTTAAAAGAAATGGGTGCTTTTTGGTAGCCCTTCACTCTACAAGACGCCGGAAACTCTTCTGGACGCCGAAAATTGCTCTCAAAGACACTCAGAAACTCCGAAAATGCGTCGGAGGGATTCTAGAGAGAAGTTTTTAGAGAGAAGGCAGAGCTAGAAGCTTGTGGTGTGTGGAAATGAGGGGGGGAGGACCCCTATTTATAGGTTTTCGTGCTGTCAGGTGGCGAGACCGCCGGTCTCGTCTAACAGGGTTGAGACCGCCGTCTCGGCCTATCAAACACGGCGAGACTGTCGTCTGGGGGAACGAGATCGCCGTCTCGCCCTTCACAGGTGGCGAGACCGCCATCTCGTCCAACGAGACGGCGGTCTCGCCACTTGCATGAGGCGAGACGGCGGTCTGGGAAGTCCAGAGGGCGGTCTCGTCCCAACAAAGCGAGAAAACTTATTTTTTTTGTACAAAACTCCCTCCTATCCTAGTATGGGGCCTAATAGTCTCTCCTAATGGCTTGTTAGGCTTCATCCATCTTCAAATAGGAGGTCTTTTGGTCTTTATTTGGAGGCCGGGCAAGATTTGGGGTCTACAGCTGCCCCCCCTTTACCCGACCAGTCGACTGCTGGCCTTTTGTGCCAGGGTGATCGACTGGAGGGTAAAGGAGTTGACCCTCTTGCCCGATTTCCCTTCAGATATTCCGTTTTTGCGGTGGATGATCTTCTGGGGAGATGTTGTGTTGTGTGCTTCCGGGATGCTCCTTTGACGCGGTAGCTGACCCCTTCGGCTGATGAGTACGAACCCCCATCTGGTTTGGCGAGTATGAACTCTCGCCCGGTAAGCCCCCTTTTGTAAGGCCTGATGAGTACACACCCCCATCTGGTGTTGGACGAGTATGAACCCCCATCTGGTAAGCCCCCTTCTGTAAGGCCTGATGAGTACACACCCCCACTTGGTGTTTGGGCTCCGAATGCTCCATCTTGCGGTAGCTGATCCTTTGGCTATGGCGGCTTACTGCTCTAGCTCATGCGCCGATGTGAAACCTTGGGATGCTCCTTTGACGCGGTAGCTGACCCCTTGGCTGACGAGTATGAACCCCCGTCTAGTTATGCGCCTCTGGATGCCCCTTCTTGCGGTGGTTGATCCTTTGGCGATGGTGGCGGCTTACTGATTCTGATCATGCGCCGGTGTTAAGATGTGTTCTCTTGTCTTTGTACTTTCTGAGATTTGGTCGTCCGGTCTACGCCGGGAATTCTGTTGGTGTTCATCCAGCTTGTTGGTTGCTGGGGATTCTTTGTTTTGATCTTTTGGTATTTGCCGTCCGACTTTGCTGGTTGTCAGGGATTTTTGATGAGTGCCTCTTAGGTAGGCAGGAATCCTCTGGGGATTTGTTGATCTTGGTGACGCCACTTGAGTAGGCGGATATCCATTGAGTTTCTGGTAATGCCTCTGAGTAGGCAGATTGCTTCATCGGAAGTGAAAACTTTTGACTGCATTTGTTTTGCCTTTGACTAGGCTGATATGTGAATGACCTTTTTGGTGATCCACCGAGGAATTGATTGCCTTCCTGGGGATCTAATTTTGATTTTCCCTCTGAGGGAATGGAGTTTTGACTCCTTGTTGGATGTTGTTGGTATGAGATGGCTTTGCCGATGCTCTTGTTGTATTTGGGATTTCCGATTCCTTTTTTTTCGTTGATTTTCCCTTTTCTGAGGTGACCCACTTAGGGATTTTATTGATTGCCTAAAAGTTAGGATTGATTTCGCCTTTTTTCGCGATTTATCTCTTTCTTATCGCGATTTTGAAATCTGGCTTTTTCTTGAGCGTACGTCTTTTTACTCTTAGTTTTTTTTAGTTTAGTTTTTTTTTTTGCTGACTTTTGGAAAGGATGGAAAAAGGTCGGCGAAGTCGAACCGGGATACCCTTTTTTGGTTGTTCTTTATGAATGCAAGCATGAGGCTGATCTTCCTATATGAATGCCTTTTATTTGTCTACTATATTTTTGTTTGTTTTATTTTTGACAAAGTCATTTTTGTGCAACTATTTGTGTGTGAATGCTGTTGATGCAATTTTATTTTAGTTGAGGACATCTAGAAGGTGACTGATACTTTCCTTATTTTTGTTCTCTCGTGACTATTCTTTTTGTACTTTTGTTTTAACCCTGTCTTTTGCCTAGACCGCCCTTTGCGGGTTTTCGATCTAGCGGGTTTTGATCTTTTCCTGAGATATTTTGATGGGCTTCTTTTTTTCTTTATGAAAGCCTTATCTTTTGCCTAGACCGCCCTTTGCAAGTTTTCGATCTAGCAGGCTACCCTGTACTTTTTACTTGGGACGACCCCGGTTGGTGATGTTCGTCTTTTGTTTTTATGCTTTCTCGAATTGCTTGTTTTATGCATGCTCATATTTCATTAATACAGAGGCATTTACACAAGTAGGTAAAGAGAGGAAGAGACAATTTTTATTGATATAAACAGATGGTTTATTTTTACATGGGGGTGTCGCCGCCGTCCGTTCCGACGTCCTGGGACATCTCGAACGTTTATGCGAGCGGTCGCGAAAAGATGGTTGAGACTCGCGTTTTTTGTTAAAAATATGTTCATTGCTTCTGAGGCGCTCAACGCTGAACTATCCTCTAATAGAAGCAAGGTTTTCGAAAAGGGTTCTTCTGGAGTCGCCACCAATGTTTTGACCATAAACATTGGAAAAGGAGAAAAAGACATTGATTTTAATAAAAACCAAACTTGGCCATTATAACCAGAGTCGGGTAAGGGAGTTAGTTACGTGTGGGGAAGGTATTAGCACCCCACAACGCCCCTTTCGGGTTCCCTATGACGGATTAATTCATTTAAGTTAAGATTACAAGAAATTACGCGATTACCCTTATTTTATTGCATAATGTTAAGAATGGCTATCTACATGATTTTATTTCTTATTGCATACAGAAAGCAATAAATAAAGCAGTAAAAGATAAGAGAATTGAACAGAACCTCCGTAGCAAGCTTTGTATATCGAATCTTGAATCACAAGGATGCGTTTTGGCAATCCTTCACTCTACAAAGACTCTCCTCTCCAAATACAAGATCGACTCGACTCAATTTTACAGAAGAATCGAATGTTGGAATATGATTCCTTAACTGATTGTTACCTTATAAAGGCAATCATAGAGTTCATTCGAAGAGGGAAGAGGATAGACAAGTACTGGGAGTTGTCTGGTGTGTGGAACAGTGCCAAATGAGCTTCCAATTTATAGTTTTCGCTGCCTGCACCCTTGGGACGCGCGTCTGGAGTGGGACGACCATCTGGGTTGGGATGGCCGTCCCAAATGCACCATTTGCACTGACTGAGACCACCTGGGGAGCTGGGACTGGCAGTCCCATTTGGGACGGCCGTCCCACTTGGCCAGGGAAGGTTGGGACGGCCGTCTCGACCTGTTTTGGCCAGCTTTCGTGTTCTGGGACCCCCGGGAAGCTTTCCTTTGTGTATTCAGACGTCATTTGATGCCGATAAATGTCCGTTGAAGCTTTATCTTCATATAGGAAGTCTTCTTGGCCTTTTATAGAGATGGCAGGCGAGCCTTGTCTTTGTTGTAGGAAGTCTTTTTAGCCTTTATTGAGACCGTCTGAACTCCGAGTTTGTTGTAGGAGGTCTCCTTGGTTTTTATTATTAAGAAGCCGGACAAACTTTATCTTCTTGTGAAGTTTCCCTAACTTTTATTGAGAGGCCGGGCAAAATTAGGGGTCTACAACTGCCCCCCCTTCACCTGCCTAGCTAATTTGTTGGCTTGATATGTCAACAAAATTAGTTGGTAGGGGAAGGAGTTAACCCTTTTGCCCGGTCATCCTTCGGATGCTGCCCCTTGCTGATCCTCCGGATGATAAATATTTTGATAGGTACCAACCCCTATCTGGTTTGAGTCTTATTTTGTAAGGCTCTGGTGAGTACTTACCCTCACCCGGTATGAGTCTTCATTTTGCTGGACTCTTGTGGGTACCTACCCCCACTAGGTATAAACCTTGTTTTACAAGGCTTTGGTGAGTACCTACCCTCACCCGGTATGAGTTCGCATTTTGCTAAACTCTTGTGGGTACTTACTCCCGAGGTGCTCAACACTGAACTATCCTCTAATAGGAGTAAGGTCTTTGCAACCCATTTTTGTAATGCTTAGGTGAGTATTTTACTCCACCTAATGCATTCTGCTAAGTTTTTGATGAGTACTTACCCCCATCTGGTACAAACCTTATTTTATAAGGTTTTGGTGGGTACCTACCCACACCTTGTACGAATCTGTATTTTGACAGATTCTGATGAGTACCTACCCTCATCCGGTATAAACCTCATTTTATAAGGTTTTTGGTGGGTACCTACCCCCACCTGGTCCGAATCTGTATTTTGACAGATTCTGATGGGTACCTACCCCCACCTGGTCTGAACCCCGTTTTGCAAGGCTCTAGTGGGTACCTACCCCCACCTGGTCCGAACCCCGTTCTGCAAGGCTCTGATGGGTACCTACCCCCACCTGGTCTGAACCCCGTTCTGCAAGGCTCCGATGGGTACCTACCCCCACCCGGTCCGAACCCCGTTCGCAAGGCTCGATGGGTACCTACCCCCACCCGGTCCGAACCCCGTTCTGCAAGGCTCCGATGGGTACCTACCCCCACCTTGTCCGAACCCCGTTCGCAAGGCTCGATGGGTACCTACCCCCACCCGGTCCGAATCTCGTTCGCAAGATTCGATGGGTACCTACCCCCACCCGGTCCGAACCCCGTTCCGCAAGGCTCCGATGGGTACCTACCCCCACCTGGTCCGAACCCCGTTCTGCAAGGCTCGATGGGTACCTACCCCCACCCGGTCCGAATCTCGTTCGCAAGATTCGATGGGTACCTACCCCCACCCGGTCCGAACCCCGTTCTGCAAGGCTCGATGGGTACCTACCCCCACCCGGTCCGAACCCCGTTCCGCAAGGCTCCGATGGGTACCTACCCCCACCCGGTCCGAACCCCGTTCCGCAAAGCTCGATGGGTACCTACCCCCACCCGGTCCGAATCTCGTTCGCAAGATTCCGATGGGTACCTACCCCCACCCGAGTCCGAATCTCGTTCTGCAAGATTCTGATGGGTACCTACCCCCACCTGGTCCGAACCCCGTTCTGCAAGGCTCTGATGGGTACCTACCCCCACCCGGTCCGAATCTCGTTCTGCAAGATTCTGATGGGTACCTACCCCCACCTGGTCTGAACCCTGTTCTGCAAGGTTCTCAGGATGTACTTTTTGGTAGTTAATCCTGTGATTATCTGTTTTTCGAGATATGTTGGCGACTTATTATTTCTGTTCATGCGCCCATTCCGTGGGGAATATTTGATTTAACTTTTTTACTTTTCTTTTAGTCATCCGGTTTTTGTCGGGGATTCTTTGTTTTTGGCTTTTTCGTTTAGCCATCCGGCTTTGCCGGGGATTTCTTGGTTTGGTTGCCTCTTTTTAGGCGGGAATCCATTGGGGATTTATTGATTTTTGTCGATTTTGCCTCTTTGGTTAGGCGAATGCTCCACTTGAGGATATTTGCTCTTGATAATACCTCTGAGTAGGCGGAGTGAAAGTTTTGCAGTTCACTGGGGATATCCATATTGGACGATTAACTCCCTGTGGATTTGATTTTGTAATTTGCCTTTGCTTATAGGCTTAATGGGGAAAATTTTTTCTTTTGGGTGATTCCACCGGGGGATTGATTTGTCCCCTAGGGAGGAATGGAGTTTTTGACTCCTTGTTGGATGTTTGCTGTTTTGAGCTGGCTTTGCCTATGCTCTTATTTGAAATCTGGCTTTTTATCACGTGTGCCTTTTATTTTATAATTTTTGTACACGTGGGCTTTTGGAATGTAAACAGAAATAACAATGTTTATTCATTACTTCTTTTTTTATGATACATTCAAAGCATTTTCAAATTACTAGAAAATAAAAAAAAAGGAAGCTATCTCCTAATCATCTGCCTCTGGACTGGAATGGGCAGATGGTGCTGGCGAAGGTATGCGGCGGAGCAGGCGACACTAGAACCTTGCCTGGGTCTGGACCAGATTCTCTATCTGTCGGTCTGTCCTGTCCTGCCTCATAGTCAACTGATTAAACTGCTGGCGTATGAACTGGAACTCTCCTTCAATATAGGCGTGCTCGTCGTCTATTCGTCGGTACAGGCCGGCGAAGTCTGGATCATATGACTGCTGCTGTGAGTCTGTAGTCGAAGGGATGTCCTGAGGCATGTCGAAATCGCGCATATCTAGCGAAATCGAGATAATGGGGTTTAAGATAAACCCTGATCCCTATCGACTGAGGATGTTCATATGAACCAACATTCCCCCGCTAATTGGCTCTGGTCGGAGGCTAGCTGGGAGATCTTCTCCGTCAGTACATCCCCAAAATTCCGCTAAAGGGGTGAGAAAGGGAGCTATTATGATGGCTCCTGCTGAGCCGCAGGTTCCGTAATCTTTTACGGCTTTCAGGAAGGCATAACCTGGGTTACATCGCAGCCCTTGATGCATACAATAGACAATGAAGAGGTCGGCCAGTGTTACCTTCCCTTGGCTCTCCTTTCGGCTGTGTATAGTCCCAGCTAGCAATTTGTGGCATATGCGAAGCGGGGGAGGGAAAGCTGCGCCCTTCAGGTTCAACGGCAGAGTGTGTGCTCCAGTGATCTCTCTCCACATGCTAGTAGTGGTGAGAGTAGCAGGCCTTTCCAGATATGCGAACCGATATTCTGGTGTTCTCGTATCTGCTCTTTGGCAGAAACCCATTATGACATTAAAGTCATCCAGAGCAGTGGTCCGGTAGGCTCCATCCATCCAGTAGGAGATGGCCTGAGTTGGTGGCACTCCGGGAATTGCAGACGGCATTTCCACCATGTTGACGGAGGCAAGAAACTCTAGCGTAGCAGTGCGATGGATCTGAGTAGGTGGCTCTCGGAGCAGAAAGTCTCATCCTATGTTGTGGATGAACCTTCTGACATCTTGTTCCCAGCCAAACGTGGATAGGATTTCAAAATCCAGTCGCAGTGTAGGATACCAGGAATATTGTTGGATATTTGTCAGTCGCTGTTGATGCGATTCTGCTAGTAGAGTACTGGTAGTAGGAGTTCCTCTGACAGGGTTTCTAGTGCGTTTTCTTCTAGATGAGGCTTCTCCATGCTCCATTGTATGTAGTACTCACTTAAGAATGCTTAGGAGTGTGTAAAAAGGGAAAAGAAACAAGGTGGAATGCTTGGAATGGGGTACCAAAGGCCAAATCCGCGCACAACATAAATAGGGGATGCCAGGGGATTTGGGACGGCCGTCTGGGTTTGGACGACCGTCCCAACTGTAAAAAACCTTCATGCTCCATCAGTAGAGAAGTGAGACGGCCGTCCCACCTGGGACGCGCGTCTCAACTGAAAATAGGGATTTGGGACGGCCGTCTGGACTTTGGGACGGCCGTCCCGAGCTTCCTGAGTGGGTTTTTGATTTTTTTGAGTTAATTTTCGTGTTTTTTGATGAAACTGAAGATAGGGATCTCTTCATTTATGCTTTAATGTATGTAATGCTTCATGTTATGCATCCTAGGATCTATTTCAGTTAATATTTCGAAAGTTTTAACGGATGTGCTTTGACTTTGGGCGCATTCTTGCTGTTGTGCCTTTATGTCATCTTGTTTCTTGATCAATAAGCTAAGCTGTACTGATTTGCCGTCATGGACCTTTCTTGTTATAGCCGAAGAACAATTCTTTTGTTCGTAGGGTGACTGCCATGTCAATGCCCTCCTTCCTTTCCTTAGGGATTTCAACCTTCCTATTGATCACTATGTTTCCACATTCCCCTTTATTACTTGAATGCTTTATAGTGAAATGGTCAAGAGAAGAGAAAGAAAAGGATTTACAACAAGGGCTTGTGTTTTAGAGGGATATTTTTTCTGTAATAGGGTTTTCTGTAAGAATGGCTAGCCAGGGTTGGTTTGTATTTAGGCTAGTTTAGATAAACGTTTCATTCTTATGATGTGGCGTCGTTGTTTACTGATTTATGGCGCCTTTTTGTGATTGACTAACTTCCCTAGTCCGCCCTTTCGGGTTTTCAGCCTAGGATGCTGTGCTTTTTGTCCTAACTTTTGTCTAGGTTTCCTTTTTGTATTTATTTTTTAGAAATACCTAGCGGACTTTTCATAACCCTAACTTTTGCCCAGGTTACCCTTTATTATTGTTCGGGTTTCCTACCGGGTTTACCCTAACTTTTGTGCAGCCCCCTTTGTGGGTTTCCCGCGGGGTATTTTGCCCTTTTATTTTCTTGTCTTGGCCTTTGGCCTTGATGGGCTTCTTTTAATAATAATTTCTTTTCTCAAACCATTGTCGAAACACGATTGTAGACCCCTAATTTTGCCCGGTTTCTCAAATAAAGACAAAAAGATCACCCATAACAAGATAAAGCTCATCCAGCATTACAAATAAGAGCCAAGAAGACTTCCTGTATGAAGATAAAGCTTCAACAGACACCTATCGGCATCAACTGACGTCCGAAACAGGAAAGGAAACCTTCCCGGGGTCCCGAAACGCGAAAACTAGGCAAAACAGGTCGAGACGGCCGTCCCAACCTGCCAGAATCAAGTGGGACGCGCGTCCCGGGTTCCCAGGTGGTCTCGCCCTGTGTAAAATTGCCATTTGGGACGACCATCCCAGTCCAGACGGCCGTCACAACCCAGACGGCCGTCCCAAAGCGCGCCAGCTGCGAAAACTATAAATAGGAGGCTCATTTGCCACTTTTTGACACCACAGACACTCCAGAGAGCTCTGAAGCACCTTAAAAAACTCAGAGCACTTGTCTACTTCTCTCCCTCTCTCGAATGATCTTTCCGATTGCCTTAAATAGGTAACAATCGGTTAAGGAATTATATTCCGGCATTTGATTCTTCTTTAAATTTTTAGTGGAGTCGATCTTGTATTGGTGAGGAGAGTCTGTGTAGAGAGAGGGGTTGCCAAAACGCATCCTCACAGTTCGAGATTCTCAATATAAAGCTTGCTACGGAGGTTCTTTTCAATTCTCTTCTCTTTTATTGCTTTATTTATTGTTTTATTTAGCTTTATTTATTGTTTATGCCATGTAGAATAAAATCATGTAGATAGCCATTTTAATATCTCTTTTATTGCTTTATTTAGCTTTATATAAAATTATGTAGATAGCCATTTCAATATTATGCAATAAAATAGGGTAATCGCGTAATTTCTCGAAGTCTTCTCTTAAAACGAATTGATCTGTCATAGGGAACCCGAAAGGGGCGTTGTGGGGTGCTAATACCTTCCCCACACGTAACTAACTCCCTTACCTAACTTTGGTTATAATGGCCAAGTTTGGTTTTCATTAAAATCAATGCCTTTTATCCTTTTCCAATGTTTATGGTCAAAACATTGGTGGCGACTCCATAAGAACCCTTTTCGAAAACCTTGCTTTTATTAGAGGATAATTCAATTGTCGGGCACCTCGGAAGCAATGAACACATTTTAAAACAAATACGCGAGTCTAAACCATCTTTTCGCGACCGCTCGCATAAACGTTCGAGACGTCCTCAGACGTCGAAACGGACGGCGGCGACAGATGGCGACTCCGCTGGGGAAGCTAGAGAGTTGATCCCATTTAGTGACAGATAAATTCAAACTAAGTAAAGATTTAAAATTACGCCTTTACCCTCCGTATGTTTTTACTGTATGGCTTTAATAACTGCTATATGATTACTTCTGCAAATTGTTTGAAATATAAACTGCACACAAAAACCCTTGCACACAACAGTCCCCCTATACCCGGGGGCAAGAGTGAATACCTTTAGGGAGTGGGTGGCAGATACGACCGGCTTGTTGGCACACGGGGCTACATCCGTTGTCGGAAACCACCAACTCAAGGTGATAACTCTCTTCTTTTGGTCCAAGGATGTCGACACGGAATTCCGTGCATGACCCGAGGACTGAGAGATTGAGAGGTCCCTATAATTGGGGCACCTTGGGGACCTTTGGCCTTGGTGAGAACAGTTTAGAACCACCCAAACAAAGCACGTTTCTGCAGGAAAACCCTACCTCGTAATAGCGTTGTCGTCGCTGTCCCTTTCGACGTCCGGGGGACGTCTCGAAACGTTTGTGCGAGCGGTCGCGAAAAGATGGTTTAGACTCGCGTATTTGTTTTAAAATATTTTCATTGCTTCAACATTGAAAAGCAAGGTTTTCGAAAAGGGGTTCTTATGGAGTCGCCACCAATATTTTGACCATAAACATTGGAAAAGGATGAAAAGGCATTGATTTTAATAAAAACCAGACTTGGCCATTATAACCAGAGTTAGGTAAGGGAGTTAGTTACGTGTGGGGAAGGTGTTAGCACCCCACAACGCCCCTTTCGGGTTCCCTATGACAGATTAATTCATTTAAATAAAGACTACGAGAAATTACGCGATTATCCTATTTTATTACATAATATTACATGGCTATCTACATGATTTTATTCTATGTTGCATGCATAAAATGATGAATAAAGCTAAATAAAGCAATAAAAGAGATATTAAAATATCTATCTACATGATTTTATTCTACATGGTATAAACAGTAAATAAAGCTAAATAAAACGATAAATAAAGCAATAAAAGAGAAGAGAATTGAAAAGAACCTCCGTAGCAAGCTTTATATTGAGAATCTCCAACTGTGAGGATGCGTTTTGGCAACCCCTCTCTCTACACAGACTCTCCTCACCAATACAAGATCGACTCTACTAAAAATTTAAAGAAGAATCAAATGCCGGAATATAATTCCTTAACCGATTGTTACCTATTTAAGGCAATCGGAAAGATCATTCGAGAAAGGGAGAGAAATAGACAAGTGCTCTGAGTTTTAGAAAGTGTTTCAGAGCTCTCTGGGATGTCTGGGGTGTGAAAAAGTGGCAAATGAGCCTCCTATTTATAGTTTTTCGCAGCTGGCGCACTTTGGGACGGCCGTCTGGGTTGGGACGGCCGTCTGGACTGGGATGGCCGTCCCAAATGGCAAAATTACATAGAGCGGGACCCCCAGGAAGGCCGGGACGGCCGTCCCACTTAAAATGGGTTTGGGACGGCCGTCCCACATACGGGACGCGCGTCCCAACTGTAAAATGACAGTTGGGACGGCCGTCCCACTTTTGGGACCGTGGTCTCGGCCTGTTTTGTCAGTTTTTGTGTTCTGGGACCCCGGGAAGCTTTCCTTTCCTTTTTCGGACATAGATTGATGCCGATGTGTGTCCGTTGAAGCTTTATCTTCATATAGGAAGTCTTCTTGGCCTCCAATAAGATGTCGGGCGAGCTTTGTCTTTGTGTAGGAAGTCTCTTTTGGCTTTTATTGTGCGAGTGAGTGAACTCCGTCTTTTGTTGTGGGAGGTCCTTCTCGTTTTGGGAAGCCGGATGAACTCCATCTTCGGGTGAAGTTCCTCTAGCTTTTATTTTGAGAGGCCGGGCAAAATTAGGGGTCTACAAGCGTGACTTTGCTCGTGGATGTATGAATTGTGTGTGCATCCGTTTGTTGCATTTGTATTGATACATTAGCATAAGA
Source organism: Sphenostylis stenocarpa (assembly GCA_963425845.1). Taxonomy (NCBI): domain Eukaryota; kingdom Viridiplantae; phylum Streptophyta; class Magnoliopsida; order Fabales; family Fabaceae; genus Sphenostylis; species Sphenostylis stenocarpa. The sequence continues at coordinate 21,377,417 of OY731401.1, read as the reverse complement.
TAATCATACAACAAACAAAATAATGAAAAACCCTAAAAATCATAAAAGTGATAAGATAAACCACCTTTTTCTTGGACAGTCTTCAGTTAAGCTAGCCTGGTTTCAAGTTCTTTGTAAGCTAAGTAGCCATGCTGACCGACAGAAGAGATAAAGGGTCATAAAAAAGGTAAAACCAGTTAAAACCATAAAAATACCTTTTGTAAAAAATTTTTTCTTGACAAAGTCGTATCATTCATACCATATCATTCAATAAGTGTAAAACCAAGAGAGAAAACCAATGCATTAAGAAAAGTATGCATAAACATCATCATAATAAAATCTCTCATACATAAACACATTCATCCTAGGGCATATTTATTCCACACTAATCATTTAAAATAAAAAGTTATAATAAGAATCATTAAAATCATTTAGAAGGTGGCTGGTCTTCCGCCCGTCCTCACTCGTGCTCAAAAGGCTAAGAAGATGGAACAACTAGAAGAACAAAACCGAAAGCTCACCGCTGAGCTTACTACGCTGAAAGAACAAATGGCTCAAATGTTAGAAATGATGCATCAACAGAATCTTCATCAAGAGGGTCCTCAGAATGGACAAGCCTCTCACCAGGAAGAAGAAGAGGAACCTCAGAATGAGCACGATCAATCTGACACAAGAGCAGTACATATTCATGCTCCTGAAGTATCAAAACAACAAATCACTGCTCTTGAAGAGAGGCTGAGAGCCATGGAAGGACATAACTTTGATATAAAAGAGGCGGCTGATATGTGCCTCGTTAAAAACATCCAATTCCCTAACAAGTTCAAAACTCCGGACTTCCCGAAATACATAGGGCTAACTTGCCCTAAAAGCCATCTTACGATGTACTACCGTAAGATGGCTGCATATGCTGACAATGAAAAGCTCCTGATCCATTGCTTTCAGGAGAGCTTAGCTGAATCAGCTCTAAATTGGTATATGCAATTACAAGGAGGACAAGTCCAAACATGGAAACATTTGGCAGATGCTTTTCTTCGTCGCTATAAATACAATATCGATTTAACCCCTGAAAGAGCAGATCTACAATTGCTAAGCAAAAAGGACGATGAACCATTTAAGGCATATGCCCAAAGATGGAGAGAATTGGCAGCACAAGTAGAACCTCCTCTATCTGATAAGGAAACCACATCCATGTTCATCAATTCTCTAACTGGTCCCTATTATGACAAAATGATAGGGAACACATCAACACTCTTTGCGGATGTGGTAATCATAGGAGAAAGAGTAGAGCAAGGTCTGAAAAATGGGAGAATCGCACAGTACACCTCTTCTGATTCTACCATTCCTAACTTTAAGAAGGGTTTTGGAAAGAAGAAGGAAGGAACCGTGAACGCAATCAACATTACTACTACTCCTTCCTCCTCGCAGCAGAGCAGATCACGCAAACAGGAAAGGAAATTTACACCAATACCTACCTCCTACGGAAGTCTGTTGATAAAATTGTTGGATGCTAAACTCCTTGTGCGCGTCCCTCCCAAAAGAATGGAGCCACCATATCCAGAATGGTATAAGCCAAACGAAAAATGCAATTACCATTCGGATGCTCCGGGACACTCTGTGGATAATTGCATGGCCTTAAAACATAAGGTCCAAGATTTAATAGATGCAGGGTGGATTACCTTCGATGCATCCACCCCAAAAGTGGATGACCAACCCTTATTAAAGCCCGAGTGAAAGACGGGATAAGGAAGATCAGCAAATTAGGGGCTCATCAAATTTTTTTTCTTCTCCATCTCAAAAAAAATGATACTACAAAAATGTAATAAAAATATATCAAAAAGCTTTCGATGTATCTCTCATGATCCTTGCCCGTGATCATGAGATTTTTTTAGGTGGGCCTTGTGAATATTTGCATTTATCAGTACAATGAGGCATTTTCCATTTCTCTTTCGTTCCTTTCTCTCTCATTCCAAAATAATTAAATAAAATCTAAAACAAAGTATAACCATACAGTCATGCCTGTGATTGAAAACTCTCTGGAAGATCCGAAAGCCGAAGACGAATGGATTGAGTCAGATAGTGAAGAGGGGACCATTACCCCGGACATGCAAAAACTGTTGGAAAAAGAATCTCAACCAATACAGCCCCATCAGGAAAAAACCGAGGCCATCAATTTAGGACAAGAAGATAATAAGAAAGAAGTAAATATTGGTACCCAAGTTGATGATAATGTCAGGGAAAGGCTGATACAATTACTAAAAGAGCATGTAGACATATTCGCATGGTCCTACCATGATATGCCTGGAATTGATAAAAGCATAGTGGAGCATAGATTACCACTTAAAGAAGGATGTCGGCCCATTAAGCGAAACTCGGAAGAGTAAAGCCGAATGGTCCTTAAAAGTTAAGGAAGAAGTAGAAAAACAGTTGGATGCCAATTTTCTGATTGTGTCAAAGTACCCTGAATGGTTGGCAAACATCGTGCCAGTTGTCAAGAAAAATGGAAAGATCAGAGTATGCATAGATTACAGGGACTTGAACCGTGCAAGTCCGAAAGATGATTTTCCCTTACCACATATTGATATGCTCGTAGATCACACTGCTACAAATACTCTTTATTCTTTCATGGATGGATATGCAGGGTATAATCAAATCAAATTGGCTGTCGAAGACAGAGAAAAAACTTCCTTCATTACGCCATGGGGGACATTTTGTTATAGAGTAATGCCTTTTGGACTTAAGAATGCAGGGGCAACCTATCAAAGGGCTATGGTTACACTATTTCACGATATGATCCACAAAGAAATCGAAGTATACGTGGATGATATGATTGTCAAGTCCAAAAATGAGACAGATCACCTCCTACACTTAAAGAAACTATTCAATCGGCTTCGAAAATATCAGATTAAGCTTAATCCGGCTAAATGCACGTTCGGAGTACGATCAGGAAAACTCCTTGGGTTTATCGTCAGTAAAAAAGGAATCGAGGTGGACCCTGATAAAACAAAGGCAATCCTAGAAATGCCCCCACCAAGAACAGAAAAAGAAGTCAGAGGGTTCTTAGGCCGAATAAACTACATCGCACGGTTCATTGCGCAATTAACAGATAAATGTACGCCCATCTTCAAGTTATTGCGTAAAAACCAATCGACAGTTTGGAACGATGAATGCCAACGAGCCTTCGAAAAGATCAAAACATGCCTAACTAATCCTCCAGTACTGATACCACCTGTGGAAGGGAGACCCCTAATTCTTTACCTATCAGTACTCGACAAATCCATGGGATGTGTGCTCGGTCAACAAGATGATACTGGTAAGAAAGAACAAGCCATATATTACCTCAGTAAAAAATTTCTAAACTATGAGACCCGTTATACACTACTCGAAAAAACATGTTGTGCATTGGTGTGGGCAACTCAACGCCTTCGACAATATATGGTCAGACATACAACTTGGTTAATTTCCAAAATGGACCCAATCAAATACTTGTTTGAAAAACCCATCTTGACCGGAAGGATAGCTAGATGGCAAGTACTCCTCTCAGAATTTGATATCATTCATGTCACTCGAGAAAGCTATCAAAGGCGGTCCTTTGTGCAGACTACCTGGCACATGGGCCAACAGACGAATATCAATCCCTCCAAGATGATTTTCCAGATGAGCATATAATGCATATCCAACATGAAGAGCTTAAAAATGATAAGTGGATCATGTTTTTCGATGGAGCTTCAAACTTACTGGGACATGGGATCGGAGCTATTTTAATATCGCCTGAAAAGAAGCATATCCCGATAATGACTAGATTAACCTTTGACTTGTACAAACAATATGGCGAGAATATGAGGCCTGTGCTCTAGGTATTCAAGCGGCCTTGGATCACGGGGTAACCAAACTCAAAGTATTCGGTGACTCATCCCTTGTTATTTACCAGCTCAAGGGTGAATGGGAAACTAGAAACTCCAAATTAATCCCTTATCCGGAGCATATCCGTAAGATGACTTCACAACTGGAAAACATTAGTTTCGAGTATATCCCTCGGGAGGATAACTAGATTGCGGATGCGCTGGCAACATTATCATCCATGTTCGCACTAGGGCAAGAACATGAGATGCCCATCATCCAAGTCAAAAGGCATGACAAACAAGCCTTTTGTATGATGGTGGATAGTGAAAAAGATAAAGCCCCTTGGTATCAGGACATAAGGCGATACTTGACAAAGGGTGAATACCCGGAGGGAATCGAGTGACAATGATAAAAGGACCATTCGGAAAAGGGCTATAGGATTTATGTTGATAGGAGAAACCCTCTATAAAAAGAATTGTGATTCTACTTTGTTAAGATGCGTTAATCCAGAAGAAGCCCGAGATATTGATCAAAGAAATACATGAAGGAACCTTTGGGACTCATGCACCGGGGCATATCATGGCTAGGAAAATCCTCGGAGCGGGATACTTTTGGTCCACAATGGAAAAGGACTGTTATCAGTATGCTAGAAAATGTCACAAGTGTCAAATACACGCAGATAATGTACATGTTCCACCGATACCTCTCAATGTTATGGCTATCCCTTGGCCGTTCGCTATGTGGGGCATAGATGTCATAGGACCTATTGAGCCTAAGGCATCCAATGGTCACCGATTCATTTTGGTGGCCATTGATTATTTCACTAAGTGGGTAGAAGCTGCATCTTATGCACATGTGACTAGAAAAGTAGTGGTCACCTTTGTTAAGAAAAATATCATATGTCGATACGACATTCCACATCGTCTTATTACTGATAACGGGACCAATCTGAATAATAAAATGATGGAAGAACTATGTTATGACTTCAAAATTCAACATCATAATTCTTCTCCTTATAGGCCTAAAATGAATGGCGCAGTGGAAGCAGCCAATAAAAACATCAAGAAGATTGTTCAAAAGATGGTTAAAACCTATAAAGATTGGCATGAAAAGTTACCTTTTGCTCTTCATGGATATCGAACGTACGTACGAACCTCAACAGGAGCCACTCCATTCTCCCTTGTATATGGAATGGAGGCCGTATTGCCAATAGAGGTCGAAATACCTTCCCTGCGAATTATTATGGAAGCAAAATTAACAGAAGCCGAATGGGTTCAAAGTCGATACGATCAATTGAACCTTATCGATGAAAAACGGCTGAATGCCATATGCCATGGACAAGCCTATCAAAAGAAGATAAAAAAGACTTATGATAAAAAGGTCCGCCCTCATACTTATCAAGAAGGGGATTTAGTGGTAAAGAAACTGCTTCCAGCCCAGAAGGATAAAATTGGAAAATGGGCGGCAAATTATGAAGGACCCTTTGTGGTCAAACGAGCTTTCTCAGGAGGGGCACTTATTCTCACTAATATGGATGGAGAGGAGCTTCGACACCCAATCAATTCTGACGCGGTAAAGAAATATTATACTTGAAGACATTGCTCATGAACCGCCAAGAATGAAAACTCGCAAAGGGCATCCCTGGGCAAAAGATAAGGTCCATATCCCTCGCTAGGATACGTCCTAGGCAAAAGGTAGAGGTAAAAAAAAAAAAAAAAAAAAAAAAAAGAGAGAGAGAGAGAGAGCAATGGTTACTTCAGTCGAAAATCGAAAGGCGGCTAAAGTAACATTCTTCCGGAAGCAAGCAGTCTGCATAGTCTTCACTCTGAGCTCAAGCATCTCAACTGAAGCAATTAGGAGAACCAGGGGGCAGATATCACAGACATGACTGTTTAAGCCTATACAGTATAGCCAACCCCAGCCATCCATTCTTCTAAATACCTTTTGAAATCCTTCTATAAAAGAAATAAAACGTTTGATCATTTATCAATAAAATTTCTGTTCATTTCCTTTCTCTTGACCAAATATTATGGAAATACCTCTTTATTGATAAATCATAAATATGTGCAAAGTCCTTTAATCAAAGATCAAGCATACATCTAAAAAAGGGAAGCACAAAAAAAAAAAAAAAAAGGGGTGGCCTGCTAGATCGGGAATTCCAAAAGAACGATCTAGGCAAAAGATAAGGAAAAAGCCCCTAAGATATTATAGGCAAAAATTAAGGCAGCCCGCTAGATCGAAAACCCGTAAAGGGCAGTCTAGACAAAAGATAGGGCTAAAACCAAGAGATGGATAAAAGAAGAGCCCAGCATCATGGTCATAGAAGAGGAGCCCACCGGCGTATTCATAAGAAAGCCAACGGGAGAAGGCCAGTCACTTTCTAAATGCATCGAAAATAAACAAACATTAGATTGCATCTAAGACATCCACATACAAAGTAGTTGCATAATACGACTTTGTCAAAATCAATAAATAAAATAAAATAAAATAATTTTTCAAATAAATAAAAATGCATATAAGGAGTCTAGCCTCCATACTTGTAATTGAAAAGCAGGAGGCGCCAAAATCCAGTCTCCATATGAAAATCGGAGTCGCGAAAGAAAAAGGCGAAATCAAAACTACTTCAGCAGAATAAAGAAGCTTCAAAAAAAAAAAGTAGCTTCGATAAAGGTACACAAAAGCCAATAGAAAAATCCGATCGGGCAAATCAAAAAGATTACCTTATGACTCGAAGACATCACCGCATGAGTCATCAAGCACACTCATTAAAGAGTCGCCGCCTCGAAGAGTCCATCAAAGAAAGCACAGAATCAAATCAACCAAATCACTAAGGGGCAACAAAAAGAAAGAAGAGAAAAGCCTTTCATCCTCTAACAAAGGCCACTGCATGAAAAAGCCGAAAGAAAATCCCCAAGAAGAGCACATCAAGAAAAATCTATAAAAGGAGAAAATGAGAAATTTCCATCCCCAGGAAGCCAATAAAATTCCCCAGGGATCACTACGAAGAAAAAAGAAAAATATATATCTTTCCATCTAACGTGCATAAAAGGCGCACATATAAACCCATTCCCCAGCAGGAATAAGAACATAAACAATAGCCAGTTCAAGCAATAAGGAGTCAAAAACTCCATTTTTTTCCCTTAGGGGGCAATTCAAAAGAGATTTCAGGCAGAGCAATCAAATTCTCAATGAGTCATCCAAAAGAAAAACTATCACCGGTGAGCCTACAACAGAGCCTATGTTTGCTCAAAAAAAAAAAAGAAAAAAAATAAGCAAAGAGCTAATGTCCCAGAGAAATGGGAAATCAACCTATGCGAGAGGTAATGCAAGCCCAAAAGCATAAAAGTCTTCACCATTGCTGAAGAAATTGCCTAATCAAGAGGCACAATCAAAGTCCCCAGTAAATTCCTGCCTAAAAGGCAACCAACAAAGAATCCTCAGTAAAACCGGATGAGTAAAATAAAAAAGTCAAAAAGAAAGAAAATCAATCATTCCTCATGGAATAGGCGCATAAGTCGCCAGAAACCGGATGAGGGTTCGTACTCATCAATCAAAAAGGATATACCAAAAAGAGCATTCCAAGGATCTGTCAAAATGCAGATTCATACCAGGTGGGGGTAGGTACCCATCAGGGTCGGTCAAAATGCAGACTCATACCAGGTGAGGGTAAGTACTCACCAGAGCATCATACAGTAAAACTCAAAACCAGATGGGGGTATGTACTCATCAGGCCTTACAAAAGGGGGCTTACCAGACGAAGGATTATACTCGTCAAAACACCAGATGGGGGTGTGTACTCATCGAGCCTTACGAAGGGGGTCTACCGGGCGGGGGTTCATACCCGTCAAACACCGAGATGGGGGTGTGTACTCATCGAGGCCTTACAAAAGAGGGTCTACCATGGCGGGGGTTCATACCCGTCAAACACCAGATGGGGGTGTATACTCATCGGGCCTTACGAGAGGGGTCTACCATACAGAGGGTTCGTACTTGTCAAACACCGGATGGGGGTGTGTACTCATCGAGCCTTACGAAGGGGGTCTACCGGACAGAGGGTTCGTACTCGTCAAACACCGGATGGGGGTGTGTACTCATCAGGCCTTACGAAGGGGGTCTACCATGACAGGTGGTTCGCACTCGTCAAAACACCGGATGGGGGTGTGTACTCATCAGGCCTTACGAAGGGGGTCTACCACGACGGGGGTTCGTACTCGTCAAAACACCGAGATGGGGGTGTGTACTCATCGAGCCTTACGAAGGGGGTCTACCATGACAGGGGGTTCGTACTCGTCAAACACCGGATGGGGGTGTGTACTCATCAGGCCTTACGAAGGGGGTCTACCACGACAGGGGGTTTGTACCCGTCAAACACCGAGATGGGGGTGTGTACTCATCGGGCCTTACAGAAGGGGTCTACCGGGCGGGGGTTCGTACTCGTCAAACACCGGATGGGGGTGTGTACTCATCGGGCCTTACAGAAGGGGGTCTACCGGGCGGGGGTTTATACTCGTCAAACACCGGATGGGGGTGTGTACTCATCGGGCCTTACGAATTACCGGGCGAAGGATTATACTCGTCAAAACACCGAGATAGGGGTTGGTACCTATCAAAAATATTTATCATCCGGAAGATCAGCCAAGGAACATCTGCAGGATAACCGGGCAAAAGGGTTAACTCCTTCCCCTACCAGCTAATCTTATCGGCATATTAGGCCAATAAATTAGCTAGGCAGGTGAAGGGGGGGCAACTGTAGACCCCTAATTTTGCCCGGTTTCTCAAATAAAGACAAAAAGATCACCCATAACAAGATAAAGCTCGTCCAGCATTACGAATAAGAGCCAAGAAGACTTCTTGTATGAAGATAAAGCTTCAACAGACACCTATCGGCATCAACTGACGTCCGAAACAGGAAAGGAAAGCTTCCCGGGGTCCCGAAACGCGAAAACTGGGCAAAACAGGTCGAGACGGCCGTCCCAAAGTTGAGACGGCCGTCCCAACCTGCCAGAATCAAGTGGGACGCGCGTCCCGGGTTCCCAGGTGGTCTCGCCCTGTGTAAAATTGCCATTTGGGATGACCATCCCAGTCCAGACGGCCGTCCCAACCCAGACGACCGTCCCAAAGCGCGCCAGCTGCGAAAACTATAAATAGGAGGCTCATTTGCCACTTTTTGACACCATAGACACTCCAGAGAGCTCTGAAGCACCTTAAAAAACTCAGAGCACTTGTCTACTTCTCTCCCTCTCTCGAATGATCTTTCCGATTGCCTTAAATAGGTAACAATCGGTTAAGAAATTATATTCCGGCATTTGATTCTTCTTTAAATTTTTAGTGGAGTCGATCTTGTATTGGTGAGGAGAGTCTGTGTAGAGAGAGGGGTTGCCAAAACGCATCCTCACAGTTCGAGATTCTCAATATAAAGCTTGCTACGGAGGTTCTTTTCAATTCTCTTCTCTTTTATTGCTTTATTTATTGTTTTATTTAGCTTTATTTATTGTTTACGCCATGTAGAATAAAATCATGTAGATAGCCATTTTAATATCTCTTTTAATGCTTTATTTAGCTTTATATAAAATTATGTAGATAGCCATTTCAATATTATGCAATAAAATAGGGTAATCGCGTAATTTCTCGAAGTCTTCTCTTAAAACGAATTGATCTGTCATAGGGAACCCGAAAGGGGCGTTGTGGGGTGCTAATACCTTCCCCACACGTAACTAACTCCCTTACCTAACTCTGGTTATAATGGCCAAGTTTGGTTTTCATTAAAATCAATGCCTTTTATCCTTTTCCAATGTTTATGGTCAAAACATTGGTGGCGACTCCATAAGAATCCCTTTTCAAAAACCTTGCTTTTATTAGAGGATAATTCAATTGTCGGGCACCTCGGAAGCAATGAACACATTTTAAAACAAATACGCGAGTCTAAACCATCTTTTCGCGACTGCTCGCATAAACGTTCGAGACGTCCTCAGACGTCGAAACGGACGGCGGCGACAACGATTTTCTTATTCGTGTCTCTAGCTAATCAATCATATTAACTTTGGCTTCATTTTGTCTATGGTATTTTGACGCATTTTGGAACAAAACGTTTGCCTAAACCTGATTATTTATGGGGTATAGATATGATTAGCGAGAAAAGAAGCAGATAGTAAGAATAGCATTCTTTTGTAATCCAAAGGGAAATACGTGCCCTAAAGATGCTCGGGGGTCGGGCACACCCCGAGGAGTGATCTCTAATAGTCATTGGGTTTACATCCCTTAGAATTAGAAGAAGGACGTCTAATGACTAATGCTACCCTTGATGCTAATATCCCTCCTTTTCGGAATATCCTCTTTAAGGTATGGAGGGGAGACTTCTCTTTTCTTTGTACGACTTGATCTTTTGTAGGGTCGTACTTTAAAGGATTATCCTTAGAATCTGGTGGCTCTCTTATTCTTTGAGCATCCTTTCTAAGCCCTTGTCTGGGCTGTATCCATATCTTTTCATTATATGGGCCACTTTTAAATTGCTAGGAAGTCTTTCCATATTCTCAAATGTTCTCTGCGACCGCATCCATTTAAGGTATGGTGGACGGCTTGCTGATTCGAATGTAGTCTTTAACTTGAACCATGATCAACTTGTTGCCTACCACGAATTTGATTTTTGGGTGGAGCGTTGAAGAAACTGCCCTATCATCGTGAATCCAAGGTCTACTTAATCTTCCCTTTAGATTCTTTTTTCCTTTTCCTCTTCGGTTTCTTTATTTTTCCTTTGTTTTGAGGAGCATTATCTTGTAGCTCCTTGGGTGAATAAATTCTTTTGCTTCTTGTCGTGCCCCCAATGCCAGCTATATTGAAGACATCTTCATCGACGGACAATTCTTCTGTGTATCCACAATACAACTTTATCCGATGTATAAGGGAAAGGATGAGGCATGAATAAGCGCAAAGGTGTTATTACCCCTTCCCTGACATTATCAATTTGGGTACCGGTATTTATTTTTTTCTTATTATCTCTTTGTCCCAAATTGATGGCCTAAGTTTTTTCCTGATAGGGCTGTATTGATTGAGCTTCTTTTTTCAACAGTCTTTGCATGTCCGGGGAAATGGTCCCCTCCTCACTGTCTGACTCAATCCATCCGCCTTCGGCTTTCAGATCCCGTAGGGAGTTTTCAATCACAGACATGACTATTTATATGGTCCTTATTTGGGTCTAGATTTTATTTAATTATTTTGGAATGAGAGAGAAAAGAATGAGAAGCATATGAATATTATGAAAAATGCCTCGTTGTATTGATGAAAAGAGAAATATGTACAGAGCCCTTTTAATCAAAAGATCTCACGGTCACGGGCGAGAGACTGCGAGAGATGCATCGGAAGCTTTTTATTATTATTTTTATTTTTTATTTTTTAATCCAAAAGATACACAAAATGAGGGGCCCTAGTTAGATGGCCTTCTCTACCCAAGCTCACTATTCTGGTTGTGATAAAGGCTTGATGTTTACGTTTGGGTCAGGAGCATCGAAGGTAATTTTCCCGGTATTCAATAATTCTTGGACCTTATACTTCAAGGCCATACAATTCTCCACTGAATGCCCAGGAGCGCCTGAATGGTAATCACAGTTCTCATTAGGCTTGTACCATTCTGGGTATGGTGGCTCCATTTTCTTTGGAGGGACATATGCTAGGAGATGGTCCTTTATCAATTCTTGCAGCAGACTTCCATAGGAGGTTGGAATTGGAGTGAATTTCTTCTCTTGTCTACGTGACTGCCTAGATGGTTGTGAAGAGGAAGAAGGGGTAATGAGGTTGATGACATTTACGCTCCCCTCTTTCTTCTTGCCAAAGGACTTTTTGAATGATATGTGGGATTTCTTAAACTTGGGAGGGAATCGAGTATTTTTGACATCGGTTACCTCCTTTACATCAAAGTTGTATCCCTCTAATGCCCTTAATTTCTCTTCTAGGGCAGAAATTCGTTGCTTGGAAACCTCATTGTGGAGGTATTGTTGGCGTATTAGTTCCATTAAATACGCTATCTGCTCTTTTACGTAGTTAAGCTCAATGGTGAGTCTGTGGTTTTGTTTCTCTAACCACTCCTTTAATTGCGGCACCTGCTCCTTTATGGCGTTAAGCTCAGCAGTGAGCATACGGTTCTGCTCCTCTAATTGCTCCATCTTCTTGGCTTTTTGAGCGCGAGTGAGAACAGGTAGAAGACCAGCCATTTTCTAAATGATTTAGAGATTTTTATTATAGCTTTTTAAATGATTGGTGTATCCTGGAATGAATGTGTTTATGTATGAGAGATTTTATTATGATGATGTTTATGCATACCTTTCTTAGTGCATTTATTTTCTCTCTTAATTTTGCCACTTATTGGATGATGTGGTATGAATGATACAACTTTGCCAAGAATCTTTTTATTGCAAAAGGCATTTTTATGGCTTTAACTTGTTTTTATATTTTTTATGACCCTTTATCTCTTCTGTCGGTCAACGTGGCTACTTAGCTTACAAAGAACCTGAAACCAGGCTAGCTTAACTAAAGACTGTCCGAGATAAAGTTGGTCTTATATCTTATCACTTTTTGTGATTTTCAGGGTTTTTATTTTTTGTTTGTTATATGATTACCCTATGCTAATGCATCAATACAAATGCAGCAAACGAATGCACACACAATTCATTCACCCACGAGCAGAGTCACGCTTATTTAATCACGAGGTAGGGTTTTCCTGCAGAAACGTGCTTGGTTTAGGTGGTTCTAACTGTTCTCACCAAGGCCAAAGGTCCCCAAGGTGCCCCCATTATAGGGACCTCTCAATCTCTCAGTCCTCGGGTCATGCACGGAACTCTGTGGCGACATCCTTAGACCAAAAGAAGAGAGTTATCACCTTGAGTTGGTGGTTTCCGACAATGGTTGTAGCCCCGTGTGCCAACAAGCCGGTCGTATCTGCCACCCACTCCCTATAGGTATTCACTCTTGCCCCCGGGTATAGAGGGACTGTTGTGTGCATGGGTTTTTGTGTGCAATTTGTATTTCAAACAATTTGCAGAAGTAATCATACAGCAATTATTAAAGCCATACAATAAAACATACGAAAAAGGGTAAAGGAGTAATTTCAAATCTTTACTTAGTTTGAATTTATCCGTCACTAAATGGGATCAACTCTCTAGCTTCCCCAGTTGAGTCGCCATCTGTCGCCGCCGTCCGTTCCGACGTCCTGGGACATCTCGAACGTTTATGCGAGCGGTCGCAAAAAGATGGTTGAGACTCACGTTTTTTGTTAAAAATATGTTCATTGCTTCCGAGGCGCTCAACGCTGAACTATCCTCTAATAGAAGCAAGGTTTTCGAAAAGGGTTCTTCTGGAGTCGCCACCAATGTTTTGACCATAAACATTGGAAAAGGAGAAAAAGGCATTGATTTTAATAAAAGCCAAACTTGGCCATTATAACCAGAGTCGGGTAAGGGAGTTAGTTACGTGTGGGGAAGGTATTAGCACCCCACAACGCCCCTTTCGGGTTCCCTATGACGGATTAATTCATTTAAGTTAAGATTACAAGAAATTACGTGATTACCCTTATTTTATTGCATAATGTTAAGAATGGCTATCTACATGATTTTATTTCTTATTGCATACAGAAAGCAATAAATAAAGTAGTAAAAGATAAGAGAATTGAACAGAACCTCCGTAGCAAGCTTTGTATATCGAATCTTGAATCACAAGGATGCGTTTTGGCAATCCTTCACTCTACAAAGACTCTCCTCTCCAAATACAAGATCGACTCGACTCGATTTTACAGAAGAATCGAATGCTGGAATATGATTCCTTAACTGATTGTTACCTTATAAAGGCAATCAGAGAGTTCATTCGAAGAGGGAAGAGGATAGACAAGTACTGGGAGTTGTCTGGTGTGTGGAACAGTGCCAAATGAGCTTCCAATTTATAGTTTTCGCTGCCTGCACACTTGGGACGCGCGTCTGGAGTGGGACGATCGTTTGGGTTGGGATGGTCGTCCCAAATGCACCATTTGCACTGACTGAGACCACCTGGGGAGCTGGGACTGGCAGTCCCATTTGGGACGGCCGTCCCACTTGGCCAAGGAAGGTTGGGACGGCCGTCTCGACCTTGGGACGGCCGTCTCGACCTGTTCTGGCCAACTTTCATGTTCTGGGACCCCTGGGAAGCTTTCCTTTGTGTATTCGGACGTCATTTGATGCCGATAAACGTCTGTTGAAGCTTTATCTTCATATAGGAAGTCTTCTTGGCCTTTTATAGAGATGGCAGGCGAGCCTTGTCTTTGTTGTAGGAAGTCTTTTTAGCCTTTATTGAGACCGTCTGAACTCCGAGTTTGTTGTAGGAGGTCTCCTTGGTTTTTATTATTAAGAAGCCGGACAAACTTTATCTTCTTGTGAAGTTTCCCTAGCTTTTATTGAGAGGCCGGGCAAAATTAGGGGTCTACAGGGGGTTTACAAAGGAATTTGTAAGCATGGCTGGCCAAGGTTGGTTGAACTGTATGAGGGTGCCACAATCATGTCTGTGATCTTTGTTTCCCCATTTTTCCTGGTCCCTTCAGTTGAGATGCCTGAATCCGGAGTGAAGATTATGCGAAGTCTGCTTGCTTTCGGAGGTATTGCCTTAGTCGCCTTTGCGGTTTTCGGCTAAGGTAATCATTGCTCTATTTTCATCATCATTATTTTTTATTATTATATTTTTTTGAACCTCTAATTTTTTCCTAGGACGTGTCCTAGCGAGGAATGTAGACCCTATCTTTTGCCCAGGACGCTCTTTGCGAGTTTTCATCCTGACGGGTCATGGGCAATGTCTTTTAGGCGTAGTATTTTTTCACCGCATCTGAGTTGACAGGATATCGGAGCTCTTCTCCATCCATATTGGTTAGGATAAGGGCTCCCCCTTGTCGCCGCCTCCCATGAAAGGGGCGGTCGGAGCGACGCGATGGTTTTTTCGACCCTCTTGTTTTCGCGTTTTTTATGGGTGGTTACAACGTCCTTAGGTTGTCCGATAACCGGGCTAACCTAGAGACGAGGTTTTCGAAAAGTGTCCTTGGGTTGTCCGATAACCGGGCTAACCCAAGAACGGGTTTTGAAGGGTTCGTGGAGTCGCCACCGATGTTTTTACCGGAAACATCGGAAAAGGTGTTAAAAAGGTGTTGGTTTTTGAAAACCAACTTTGGTCATTAGAACCGTAGTTGGGTAAGGGAGTTAGTTACGTGTAAAGGAAGTATTAGTTCCTTTACGACGCCCCTTTCGGGTTCCCTATGATAGGCCGGCTACTTTGGATAAATAATTAAACTAGAAAATTACGCTTTTACCCTTTTATTGTGTGGTATTTAAAGACTATGACTACATGGCCCTAACGTCTATTGCATAAATTTAAATGAAAGCGGTAAAATTAGAAAGAGAGAGGGTGCACCTCCAAAGCAAGCTTTTTATATTTCTCTTTAAAGAGTGGGTGCTTTTTGGCAACCCTTCACTCTACAACTCTCAGAAACTCCAGAAATGCCTCGGAGGGATTCTAAAGAAGATTTAAGACGCTCAATTTATACCTAGAGACACTCAGAAACTCCGGAAATGCTTCGGAGGGGTTCTAGAGAGAGAGAATCTAGAGAGAAGGAGGAGCTACTGTGCTTGGTGTGTGGAAATGAGGGGAGGGAGCCCCTATTTATAGGTTTTCGCGCATGATAGTGGTGAGACCGCCGGTCTCGTCTGACAGGGTCGAGACCGCCGTCTGGACAATCCAGACCGCCGTCTCGACCATGGCAGGGGGTCGAGACCGCCGTCTAGAAAACCCAGACCGCCGTCTCGACCTTTGCAGTGGCGAGACCGCCATCTGGACAAGCGAGACGGCGGTCTCGTCCCTGGCGTGAGGCGAGACGGCGGTCTGGTCCTTCCAGACGGCGGTCTCGTCCCTTCAGGGCGAGAAACTTTATTTTTCGGGCCAAAAAACCCTCCTATCTTAGTACGGGGGCCTAATAGTCTCTCCTAGTGGCTTGTTAGGCTTCGGCCGTCTTCAAATAGGAAGCTTTCTGACTTTATTCGGAGGTCGGACAAGATTTGGGGTCTACAGCTGCCCCCCCTTTACCCGATCAGTCGACTGCTGCCTTTTGTGCCAGGGTGATCGACTGGAGGGTAAAGGAGTTGACCCTCTTGCCCGGTTGCCCTTCAGATGTTTCGTCTTGTGGCGGATGATCCTCTGGGGGAAATGTTGTGTTGTGCGCTTCCGGGATGCTCCTTTGACGCGGTAGCTGACCCCTTCGGCTGATGAGTACGAACCCCCATCCGGTTTGACGAGTACGAACCCCCGCCCGGTAAGCCCCCTTTTGTAAGGCCTGATGAGTTTACACCCCATCTGGTGTTTGACGAGTACTAACCCCCGCCCGGTAAGCCCCCTTTTGTAAGGCTTGATGAGTTTACACCCCCATCTGGTGTTTGACGAGTACTAACCCCCGCCCGGTAAGCCCCCTTTTGTAAGGCTTGATGAGTTTACACCCCCATCTGGTGTTTGACCTCCGGATGCTCCATCTTGTGGTAGCTGATCCTTTGGTTGACGAGTACGAACCCTCGTCTGGTTTGGTGCCTCTGGATGCCCCTTCTTGCGGTAGCTGATCCTTTGGCGGTGGTGGCGGCTTACTGATTCTGATCATGGGCCGTTTCTCTGGGAGTGTTTTCCGTGTTGGTAGATGTGTTCATCCGGGTTATGCCGGGAATTTTGTGTTTCATCCAGCTTTGTTGGTTGCTGGGGATTCTTTATTTTTGGTGGTCATCCGATCCTTGCTGGTTGGTCGAATGAATCTTAGTTTTGTTCGACTCTTGTTTGGTAGTCGACAATTTTTTTGGTTGATGTGATGGCTTATTCCTGCCTTTTTCTCACGGTTTTAACTCTTTTTTCTCGCGATTTTGGATTTTGGCTTTTTTCTTGAGCGTATGTCTTTTTCCTTTTAAGTTTTTTTTGTTACGCTGACTTTTGTAAGGGAAGGCAAAGAATGCATGGAATAAAATTTTATTCATGGGAAATTTTATTACAACACCTTTTATTTAGGCAAATGCAGGCCCTAAGGGCTATCATCAGGGGAATCGGAGTAAGGAAACCCTTTGTACATATGATAGCGGAAATCTATTTGCTCTTGGATTTCATCATGGAAATCCTCTTGGAATGTCGTCCATTCCTGCCGCATCCTCTGCTGCTCCTGGTAGATCTCGTCCTGGCGAGCCTGGAAGGCCTGTTGGCGAGCATCCTAGGCCTGCTACCACTGGGTCTGCTGCTCTCGCCACACCGCTATTTGGCTGAACTGCTGGCTCAGATCATTCATGTGTTGGTGCATGCCAGCAAAGTCATCCGTGTACAGTAGTGGTTGCTGCTGCTGCTGTTGTTGCTGCTGGGGGCCGGGAGATGTGGGCATATCCTGCATCGCCACTAGCCCCTGGATGTCCAGCTCGAAGTCCAGGGAGGGGTGCAGGGCGAACTGGTGTCCCCGACGTATCAGCATTCCCATGCTGACCAGCATTGGCCCATTGATGGGCTCGGGTCGGAGGTTGCGGGCCAGCTCTTCCCGGCCAGGGCACCCCATTCTCTCTGCCAGAGGGGTGATGAGGGGAGCTACGAGGATGGCCCCCGTGGATCTACTCCCGAAGTCTTTAAGGGCCCTCAGGAGGAAGTATCCAGGGTTGCAGCGCCGCCTCTGATGCATGCAGTAGAGGACAAAGAGATCAAGGAGGGAAATCTTACCCTGGCTCTCCTTCCTTCCATGGATTGTGCCTGCCAGCAGCTTGTGGCAAATGCGGAGCGCCGGTTGCAGTGCGGAGCCTCTCATTAAAGTGGGCAATGTGGTTGCTCCTGTGAGATCATGCCACATATCCGCGGAGGTGAGGTTGGCGGGCCGAGAGCAGATGGCCTCTCGGTATTCCCGGGTCAGTGCTTCCTCGGGTCGGATGAATCCAATGGACACATTGAATTCTTCCAGGGTGGTGGTGTGGTATTGCCCACCCATGAAATAGTTGACCATCTTAGTGGGCTGCATGCCCGAGGCCATGGAGGGGATCTCGATGAGGGAGACAGAGGCCAAGAATTCTTGTACTGCTTGGGGGTACACATATGTGGGTGGGGGTTGTAGTAAAAAGCCCCACCCAATGCTGTTGATGTGGGCCCTGACGTCCTCCTCCCATCCAAACTCGGCTAGGACGCCAAAGTCCAGTGTCAGCATGGAGTGCCACTGGTAGTTCCTGATGTTGTCCAGGCGGGCCTGGTGCTGTGGCGACAACTGGGAAGGGTCTGAGGGTGGCGGTGGTGCAGAACTACTAGCACCAGCGGCGCTCCTTCGCTTCCTGGAGGCGCTTCTTCCGAACATCTTGGGCAGGGAAGGCTTGGAGGAGTAGAAATATGAATTTTGGAGGCTCTGGAGGCTTAGGAGGCAAGGAGAGTTGTGAGGAAACCCATCCAGGCGCGCCCCCTTATATAGGGAAATTTTTCAGTTTGAGACCGCCGTTTGGGAAGTCGAGACGGCGGTCTCATTTGGGTTGCTGGTCGAGACGGCGGTCTGGGGGTTCCAGACGGCGGTCTCGACTTTGCTTAAGTCGAGATGGCGGTCTGGAATGTCTAGACGGCGGTCTCAAATTGCAGGGGGATCGAGATGGCGGTCGCGAATGTCCAGACGGCGGTCTCGAATTTCTGTTTTTTTTTTTTTTTAATAGAAAATAGGACCTTGTTCAAAAACATTTTATGCATGCAAATGTTTTTATGTTTGATGTCCTATAATGCCTACTTTAATTAGTTTTTTAGAAGGATTTAACCGACACGTCTTGTTGTGCTGAAAGCCTTCTGATTTGCCATGTTTACTTTCGGCTGTACCATGCTGGACCTCTTGTGACTGAAGAGTAATTACTTTCTTTCTTTTTTCATTTTTTTTCTTTTGTAGAGCACTTTTGTCATGTAGTGTCCCTTTTTCCTTGCTTTAGGGATTTCAATCCTCTTGTTGACTATACGCCTCCATATTCCCAAATTAATTATTAGAATATTGTCGTGAGGGTCAAGAGAAAAGAAGTAAAGGAGGTAAAAATCAATGGTTTGTGTTTTAGAGGGTTGATTTTTATTGATGAAAGGATTTTGTAAGAATGGCTGGCGAAGGTTAAGCCTGGGTGTTTAAGCTTTTGTCTAAGCAAGCATTTTTTCCTTTCTTTTTTGTATTTGCGCTCTTTGGTTTCATTTCCATTGCTTTTAAATGGCTAGCTGATTTCCCTAGATCGCCCTTTGGGTTTTCGAACTAGGATACTGTGTTTGGCCCTAACTTTTGTCTAGGTTCCTTCCTTTGTAAAATTTTGGAGAAATCCTAGCGGACCTTATTTGTAACCCTAACTTTTGCCTAGGCTACCCTTTATTGTTGTTCGGGTGTCCTACCGGGTCGACCCTATCTTTTGCGTAGCCCCCTTAGTGGGTTTCCTACCGGGTACTTTGCCCTTTTCTTTGGCCTTTGGCTTCTCTGGGCTTTTTTTCTTTTTTGTGGATTTATTTTTTTGTTCACAGTATTGGCGAAGCATGACTTTCTTTATGGCTTAGGTGAAGTCTTATTTTTATGTGCTTCTAATCAACTAGTTTGATGGCAATAACAATAGTAAATGTCGATTATTGGATGCGCTTCTTATTCTTCTTTTCTTTTTATGTTTACTTAGACAAGGTTATTTATGTGGTCCAGTCAAAAGTAGAAGGAAGAGAAGCAGATAGAAAGAATCATTCTTTATTAATTAATAAGGGAATATGTGCCCTAAGATGCCCGGGGGTCGGGCTCGCCCCGGGGGATAGTCTCTAACAATCATGGGGTTTACATCTCTTAAGCAAAGAAAAAGATTTCCTAATGACTAGAGTGGCTCTTGACGCTTGCACCCCTCCACTTCGGAAAATTTGCTTGAGTGTGCGGAGGGGAGGCTTCCCTTTTCTCCTTTCTGTGCGGCCCTTAGTAGGGTTATATCCTAGGCCATACTTGTAAGGATTGTCTTTGAATTCTGGGGGTTCCCTCATGCCTTGGGAATCTGCCCCCAGTCCTTGGCCAGGATGGTAACCGTGTTTCAACATCATGCGGGCTACCTTTGTGTTTCTGGGAAATCGCTCTATACTGGCAATTTCGAGCGCTTGAAAAGATGTTTCAAGGGCCTCTTCAGCCGCATCCACATAAGGTTGGGTGGACGGTCCACTGATCAGGATATCGTCTTCTGCTTGGACCGTGACCAGTTTGTCACCCACTATGAACTTGACTTTCCGGTGGAGCGTCGAAGGTACCGCCTTAGCGTCATGGATCCAAGGCTCGCGAGGAGACAGTCGTATGTCTGGAGTAATATCCATTACATGGAAATCGACATTGAAGGTAGTGGGTCCCACTTGGATTGGCAAATTGATCTCTCCCACTACTTCTCGTTTTGATCTGTCGAAGGCTCGAACGATGGTGCTGCTTGGGCGCAGACGGGTTCCTTGGATAGTCAACTTATCCAGTGTGCACTTGGGCATCACGTTCAGGGACGACCCGTTATCCACAAGAACTTTGGCGATGAGGTATTCCTTGCATTTAACCGATATATGCAAGGGCTTGTTATGTTTTGGCCCCTCGAGGGGGAGTTCTTCCTCTGTGAAGGTGAGGTGATCGTTTGCCGTGATGTGACCGACGATCCTCTCGACCTTTTCTTGGGATATTGTGTGAGGTACATGCGTCTCGTTCAAGACCTTCAACAAGGCATTTCTATGCGGTTCCGAGCTCATTATCAAAGATAACAACGTGATCTTTGCAGGCGTACGGTTGAGCTGGTCAATAATGGAATACTCACTCTGCCTTATAAACTGGAGTAATTCCTCTGTCTCCTCCTTGGATTCTTTTTCGTCTTCGGTCTTTTTATTTTTTTCTTTATTTTGGAGGACATTTTCCTGTGTGTTCTTGGGGGAGTATATTCTTCCACTTCTAGTTGTGCCCCCAATGCCGGCTATGTTTGTTATTTCTTCTTTTATTGGTGGAGATTCTCCATATCTCCATGGTACAACTTTATTTGATTCGTAGGGGAAAGGACGTGGCATAAATAGTCGCACTGGCGTCCTTGCCCCCTCTTCTTTATTCTTGAGGACCAACGGCCGAGGTTTAATTCCCTCTTGCGATGATTCGACCATTGGGGTGCGCTTTATTAGGAGTGGCTTTCTCTCCATTCTTCTGAGTCGGAAGACGTGTTAGTTAATCCTTCCTTTTTATTATCTTATTTATTAAGCGTGAAGGAGGGGAAATTAAATATGCAAATGCATGTTCATGTATGCAAGTAGACAATTGTTGAATAAGGAAAAAGATTTCATTAATTCATTGGAAGGTGTACATTCTCCTATTCTATACTGCGAAGCAACTTTTGGCAAAAGTGGAAAACTTTGAAGAAACCCACAGGTGGTTTTTGATTCCTCTGTAGTTCCCTCTCAGCTTCCCGGACATGGTGAGCGAGCTCCTCGCTTTGCTTGCGGACCGCCTGGCTCATATCTTCATTGTACTGTTGAGCCTCTTTGATCTTCGCCTCTTGATGAACGACCAAGGCTTGTAGTTCATCGAGCTTTTCAACGGCTCGGTTTTTCTCTTGGAGTACTTGGCCGTACTGAGCTAGCCCATCTTTCTCCTTAAGGCGTAGCTCAGAGAGACTTTTGGTGAGTCTCCTGTTGGCCTCTCGCTCTTGGCGGATGTCTAACCGAGCCTTGAGGAGCCCTTCCGACAACTCCTTGATCGTTTGCGCCTGCTTAGCTGACTCGGCCTCAAGGTGCGCTGTTTTGGCGGTTATTTCTTGTAGTTGGCTATCCGAACTGGTTTTAGCAATTTTGGATGCTCGGATAGCTTGTTCATTAGCGTCAACACATTGGTCCTTGAGGCGCTCTATTTCATGATCCTTTTTCTTGCCTTGCCTTTGTAGACCGTCAATCGTGAGGATGGATGCTTGCTCTTTTTACTCAAGGGCCCGTATGTGGGATCCCATGATCTCTACCCTCTGGGTCAAGGCATTGACTTGTGCCTGCAGCTCTTCGTTGTTGGCGATTGGCACGGGTGTGGTGGATGGTCGAGTCATCCCTCTTTTTCTTCTCCACGCCTCGTAGTCACTGGTGACAGTTACCTGAGCTTTTCCTAGCTCTCTGTCTCCCATGTAGACTGGCCTCTCCCATGCTTTTCTCATGGTTGATGAGTTGATGATCGTGCACGGGTCTCCAAAGAAGCACAGTCCTCCGAGCTCCCCTCGGGAAATAGTAGTTTGGGTCCTCATGAGTTGCCTCATAGCTACTCTAGGTGAGTAGGCTATGCAACCCCTGAGTCCTATCAAGGGTATGTTCGGATAGTCCCCACATCTGATGAGAACGGGGCCGGGTCGGAACCAAGGGCAGACCCAAGATATACTGTTGGCGTCCTTTTGTTCTAACTCATCCCTCCATTCTATAGTCAGGTGTCGTTGGAGGGGGATTTTGGAGAAGCTTCTCAAAGGGTCGGGGAATATCCCCATGTGACTGGAGGCGTAAAGATGCGTGATGCTCCACACGTATAGTAATGAAGAGCAGCAGCGGAGTGTTCTCCCTTGCTTCTGGTGGCAGAAATCCACCGAGAGCAAGGTGTCGGCAAGAATAGCAGGCAAGGGACTCTTCGAGTACACGTCCCAAGCGAAGAAGGTGTCTATGACGGCTTGATCTATTGTGTCGAGGTGGAAGGGGAACAGGATTGTTCCGAAGATTATTAGTGCCAGGGGTTTGTTGAAGGTAACCCACTCTGCCCTCTCAACCAGGTAGGACAGGTGGTCTTCTAACATCGATACTTTCCACCCCTAGGTGTTCCCTCTTCCTATCAGGGTACTCTGTCGGAATGGCAGATGGATAAGGGCAGCGACTGGTGCTGCAGGAGTATACGCCTCATGGCGAACATGGACCCCGGCTGATTTAGGCCATTTCAACATAGCTTCATACTCCTCTAAGGTGGGCACCATGTTGAACTGCGGAAATTCAAAGCACCGCAGACTGGAGTTCCAAAAGTGAATCAGTACCCTGAGGAAGACTTGATCGACACTGATCTTTAGGAGGTCCAAAATTCGTCCATAGGACTTTTCAAAATCAGCGCGGACCTCTAGTGGCATTGTTGCACTAAGCCGTTCCAACTTCCCAGTATGGTTTCGGAGAATATCCACCTTCCCCACTTGTCTACTTGTCCCCTCCATTTTCTAAAATCAAAATGCATGATTTGATGAAGATGATGTTTATTGTATGAATGTGAGTGTTTATTCTTCTATTTATCATGTTTTTCTACATGATGTATGGTGTATATATATATATATATATATATATATATATATTTTTTTAAAGAATAAACTATCTATATGAATGCTTTATGAGTGTAATTTTTGGACCATGTCTTATTTATAAACGTTGGAAAAATGGATTTTTTTATTTTTATTTATTTATTTTATAGCCTTTTATCTCTTCCGTCGGAACTGCGTGGCTACTTAGCTTACAAAGAACCTGAAACCAGGCTAGCTAAAAGGCAGACTGTCCGAGATAAAATATGGCTTTATGTGAAAAAATGTTTAGCGTCCCTTATCTCTTCTGTCGGAACTGCGTGGCTACTTAGCTTACAAAGAACCTGGAACCAGGCTAGCTAAAAGGCAGACTGTCC
The DNA here is from genome assembly GCA_963425845.1 of Sphenostylis stenocarpa. NCBI lineage: Eukaryota > Viridiplantae > Streptophyta > Magnoliopsida > Fabales > Fabaceae > Sphenostylis > Sphenostylis stenocarpa. The sequence continues at coordinate 21,353,950 of OY731401.1, read as the reverse complement.
GAGATAAGGGTGTTTATTTGTAAAAGTATTTTTGTGATTTTTGTTCTGTTGTTTGTTTATGCTATGCAACATATAAATGCAACAATCATATGCACACACAATTCGATCATCCCCGAATAGGCGAGATTTCATTTTTATCACGAGGTAAGGTTTTCCTGCAGAAAAGTGCATTGGTCAGGGTAAGTTCTAACTGTTCTCACCAGGCTAAGGCCCCCAAGGTGCCCCCATCATAGGGTCCCCACTCTCCAGCCGTCCAACCATGCTCAGCACTAAGGCCAGAGTCGGTCTTGTTGCCAAAAGAGGAAGGTTATCACCTTGAGTGGTGGTTTCCGATCACACTGGTGGGCACAAGGCCCTAACTACAGCGAACCGTACCAGCCACCCACTCCCTATGGTTATCTCACTTGCCCCCGGGTATAGAGGGAACTGTAGTGTGCAAGGGTTTGTGTGAAATTTATATTTCAATCAATTGCGTAAGTATAAACAAGTAACAGTTATTTGAAAGCCAAACAATAAAGCATGTTATAATACAAGGCAGGGTAAAAGCGCTATTTTCTTGGTTTAATTGTTTTTAAGCCAGCCCATCACTAAATGGGATCAACTCTCTAGGCTTCCCCAGTGGAGTTGCCATCTGTCGCCGCCTCCCATGAAAGGGGCGGTCGGAGCGACGCGATGGTTTTTTCGACCCTCTTGTTTTCGCGTTTTTTATGGGTGGTTACAACATCCTTAGGTTGTCCGATAACCGGGCTAACCTAGAGACGAGGTTTTCGAAAAGTGTCATTGGGTTGTCCGATAACCGGGCTAACCCAAGAACGGGTTTTGAAGGGTTCGTGGAGTCGCCATCGATGTTTTTACCGGAAACATCGGAAAAGGTGTTAAAAAGGATTCTAAAGAAGATTTAAGAAGATTTAAGACGCTCTACAACTCTAAGAAGATTTAAGACGCTCTAAAGAAGATTTAAAAAGGATTCTAAAGAAGATTTAAGAAGATTTAAGACCCTTCACTCTACAACTCTCAGAAACTCCGGAAATGCCTCGGAGGGATTCTAAAGAAGATTTAAGACGCTCAATTTATACCTAGAGACACTCAGAAACTCCGGAAATGCTTCGGAGGGGTTCTAGAGAGAGAAAATCTAGAGAGAAGGAGGAGCTACTGTGCTTGGTGTGTGGAAATGAGGGGAGGGAGCCCCTATTTATAGGTTTTCGCGCCTGACAGTGGCGAGACCGCCGGTCTCGTCTGACAAGGTCGAGACCGCCGTCTGGACAATCCAGACCGCCGTCTCGACCATGGCAGGGGGTCGAGACCGCCGTCTGGAAAACCCAGACCGCTGTCTCGACCTTTGCAGTGGCGAGACCGCCGTCTGGACAAGCGAGACGGCGGTCTCATCCCTGGCATGAGGCGAGATGGCGGTCTGGTCCTTCCAGACGGCGGTCTCGTCCCTTCAGGGCGAGAAACTTTATTTTTCGGGCCAAAAAACCCTCCTATCTTAGTACGGGGGCCTAATAGTCTCTCCTAGTGGCTTGTTAGGCTTCGACCATCTTCAAATAGGAAGCTTTCTGACTTTATTCTGAGGCCGGACAAGATTTGGGGTCTACACCCCTGAGAAGGCTCGCTTGACCACAAAGGGTCCTTCATAGTTTGCTGCCCATTTCCCGACTTTGTCTTTTTGGGCTGGAAGCAGTTTCTTCACTACTAGATCTCCTTCTTGGAAGGTGCGGGGATTGACCTTCTTGTCGTAGGCTTTCTTGATTTTCTTTTGATAAGCCTGCCCCCGACATATGGCGTCCAACCATTTTGCTTCGATTCGGTTTAATTGATCATACCGGTTTTGGACCCATTCAGCTTCTGTCAATTTTGCTTCCATGACAACTCGCAGGGAGGGTATTTCGACCTCTATTGGTAGTACGGCCTCCATTCCGTATACGAGGGAAAACGGGGTAGCCCCTGTGGAGGTTCGTACCGATGTTCAGTAACCATGTAAGGCAAAGGGGAGCATTTCATGCCAATCTTTGTAGGTGACCACCATTTTCTGGATAATTTTCTTGATATTTTTATTGGCTGCCTCTACTACACTGTTCATCTTTGGTCGATACGGAGAGGAATTGTGGTGCTAGATTTTGAAGTCTTGGCATAATTCCTCCATCATCTTATTTTTGAGATTGGTCCCATTATCAGTAATGAGCCTATGAGGGATGCCGTACCGACATATAATGTTTTTCTTGATGAAGGTGGTCACCACTTTCCGGGTTACATGTGCGTACGATGCTGCCTCAACCCACTTGGTGAAATAGTCGATTGCTACCAATATGAAGCGATGGTCGTTAGACGCTTTGGGTTCAATGGGTCTGATGACGTCCATGCCCCACATAGAAAATGGCCATGGTGTAGCCAGGTTACTGAGAGGTGCGGGTGGCACATGAATGTTATCGGCGTATACTTGGCACTTATGACACTTCTTGGCATATTGGTGGCAATCAGCTTCCATCGTGGACCAATAGTACCCTGCCCTGAGGATTTTCTTTGCCATGACATGCCCGGGTGCGTGGGTTCCGAAAGTTCCCTTGTGGATTTCTTTTATCAGGGTTTGGGCTTCTTCTTGGTTTACACACCTTAGGAGGGTGGAATCGGGGCTCTTTTTGTAGAGGGTTCCTTCAATCAACGTGAACCCTGCAGCCCTTTTTCGAATGGTTCGCTTATCATTATCACTGATTCCCTCGGGGTATTCGCCCTTCATGAGGTACCGCTTGATGTCATGGTACCAGGAGTTTTGATCGCGCTCGCCGTTTACTGTCATGCAGAAAGCTTGTTTATCATGCAGTTTAACTTGAATGATTGGCATCTCATGTTCCTGGTCCAGGGCAAACATGGATGATAGAGTGGCGAGGGCGTCGGCAATTTGATTGTCCTCCCTAGGGATGTACTGGAAAGTGATGCTTTCCATTCTCGAGACCAGCTCGCGGATGTACTCTAGATATGGGATCAATTTGGTGTTTCGGGTTTCCCATTCACCTTTAAGTTGATAGATGACTGAAAGAAGTTAAATTGATATGTTGCAGTTTCAACACTTTCAAATGAGTTCCCCTAAAACAGTAATAATGCAGTACAATGGGAACCAGAATATCAATCCGTGGAAGTAATAAGAGTATATGATTGAGTTATGAATGATTCAATGGGGAACTAAACTAAAAAATGAAATTTACAATCTTAGACTAAATTAAAATGAGGTAAAATCCTAATATGCAGTGAATGAAAATACTGCAGAAAGCAAAAATGGCTAAAAATATGGAAAATCACAAATCTGACCCAAAATCACAAATCTGACCGTAATGAACAGTAACCAAGGTCAGTATCGTAAATCTGACCGACGTGAACAGTAATAACAGTCAGGAATCACGGTCAGAATTTTGTGCTCTCGGTCAACATACAAAAACTAATGAGTTGTCTCGGTCAAAAATGGAAATTAGTGAACAAAATATATGATTGACCTATAAGAATGTAGACAGAAATGAAAAAAATTCAGATGAATGAAGTTAAACGAAATTCATAAATCTGACCACAATGAATAGTAACCACGGTCAGAAACCACAGTCAGAAATGTGAACTCTCGGTCAGAATGAAATGAAAAAACAATTTCTCAGTCAATAATCAAATTCGAGGTGTAAAATATATGAATGACCGAGTGAAGTGTAATTATTTTTTGAGTTTTGAGTTTTTAAAATGGAAAATGACCGTAGTGAACAGTACTGGTGGTCAGAAAAGTGGTCAGAAAATCAACAAAATAAAAGGTCTCGGTCAAAATGAATATATGAAGAAATGCCTCGGTCAAGAATCGAATGAAGTGTATAAAATTTATGTTTGACCGATGTAAATGCAAATATTTTTGTATTTGGAGTTTTAAAAATGTGAGATGACCGTGTGAGAGTGTTTTGGTGCGTGTGGCTGAAAACCTGACCGAGTGACAGTGGTCACTTCGGTCAAAATGTTCAAAACAGTGGTAAATGTGTGATGTGAATGATATAATGAGTGAATTAATGTATATTTATGAATTTTTCAGTATTCAAGGGGAATTTGTAGTGCAGAAAATTAAAATGAGAACTTAGCTACACTTAAACTATTCTAATCTTATGCTAATCTATGACAGAACCTAAAACAATGCAGTAAAATCTATCTAAACCTAAAACTAAGCTTCTACAGAGATTAAAGCAAGTAAACAAAGCAATAAAACCTAGCTACCGTGACTGTAAAGCAATTAAAACATCAAAACAGTAAAGTAAAAGCAGTAAAATGCAGAAAATTAAAGAAAGCAAGAACAAGAACTGTGGAGCAGATTCGGTGTGAGCAAAACTGCAAAACTACTGCGTTTTTGACATTGTGAAAACCTAATTAATCAATCAAGCATTCACCATACAGTTCAACTAAGTGATTGCAAGCTTCAATCCTCAACCGAGAGACATCCACAAGCTAAAACAAGTCAAAAACACAAGTCTTAAACAAGTTGTCACATGCAATTCAGTTCCAGCAGATTTTGTTCGGTAAAAACCTAATCTAATTCATGAATTCAGTAAAGAAAAACAATTAAAGATGATAGAGGAAGGAAATCCAGATCCAATTCGTGAAGAACAATGAAGAAGAATGAACACATACATGGAAGATTGAGATGCAAGCAAGGAGAAAGAGCCATGGTGCAGTGGAGAGAACAACTGAGAGAATTCTGATCGATTTGATTGAATCTGAACTTGAAAACTTCGACTATATGTTATTACATTAAGTTAATTTACTATATACTTCAACTAATGTACAATTACAACTTACAAGGCCCATAACCGGACCTAATCCAATAAGATATTGAAGAGTCGCACTGCCTTCGTTTCAGTGCAGTACCGCGCGATTCGAAGCTTGCAGTTTTCTCAATTATTCTTCAAATGGAACGATTATGGTCTCATTAGAAAGCTTGTTAAGTTATATTTCAAACGCCACCGTTTTGACTAATTTTGGCGGTCTATCGATTTTATGATAATTATTTTACTGAGGCATGCCCGGTGGACCGACTCTGTGCGCGTAACCTCCCTTAACTAATTTATATAAAATTCAATTTAGCTCCGAATTGAGTGTTTCTTGATCCGCTGGAAAGATGAATTTGTCTAGCTTTCAATTCTTCAAGAATCATGATTTTAGGATCTCTGTAGAAAAAATAATAAATAAAACAGTAAACTAATATCAGTACCCGTATACAATAAAATACAGCCAATTTATTGTTTTTATGCAGAATTTTATATTACGGCTTCTAAAGGCCTAGTAATACAAATTATAGTTAATTAAGCTTTATTAACATATTATAAACAATAATATAACATTATAAGCTACTTAAGATGTGCTAAAAATCAGTCACATCAAATACCCCACACTTAGCCCTTTGCACTCCTGGGCAAAGCTTAAGTTCTACAGTTCCATGTTTTATAAATCAATTAAGTAAAGTGAGCATATAAAAATTCATATCCAAGCCTCATGCATCTAAGTTACAGCATCAAACACTTGACTCCTTAATTAATAGGCACTCATGAATAATTTAAACAAAAATCTATCCAGCTTTACTTGAGAATTTCCTCACTAAGTCAAGTGTTTCACTCATCTCTCAACTTGTTTAAATATAGGTGCTCGTTTCACTCAAATATTCTCAATGCAAAACCATTATCATAGGCTTGAATAAATTCTAATTTCAATCATCCTAATTACCATGCATCCAAAGAATCAAAAGGACTTTAATTAAGCTTATAACGTGGCCATGGGTTATAACTTTTAGGTATGGATAACAAAGGGATGCAAGGCTTTAAATAATGGAACTTTGATAAAAGAAACATGGTTTTAAATACTGCATAAGTGTGGTGGAAATCTTTAATACATAATGTTTTCAATGCCTTCGGCTTCATAATTTATCATTCCTCTTTTTTTTTTCTTTTTTCTTTTTTTTTTTTCAATACAATCCAGCTTTGCTGTTTTTAGCTTTTCAACTTTTTTTTTTTTAAACCTTACATAATTTAAACACCACCCCACACTTGAGCTTTGCTCAATCTATGAATTAAAACCTCTTTCCTTCACCAAAGTCCAGGGTTAAAACTGGTTTTTTTTTTCTGGCTTCAGGCTTGTAATGTACAGGTTATAAACAAAGAAAAGATAAATCAGGCTCAAGGGGGTGACTAGGGTCAATAATATTTAAAGGTTGGCTTTATTTGGTCAGTGGCTGCAACAAAGATGGCCTTGATCATTTTCAACGGATGCATAGAACCAGATAATTTACTCAGAGAATAAAGTCAAGTTCTGCAATAGTTAAAACATCAAGAATAAATCACACATCAAAGAATGAAGGCTCAAATCTCACGGCTTTTAAACTCAATTCAGCTGGAATCAATCCTGTTTTAACTTATCATGGCATCCACTAATTCAGTCATCAAAATGTCTAAATACCTCACTTAAATAATCATAAAGCAATGAATAAATCAAGGTTGTAGCTCACATAATTTAGAAAATCAGATTATATAAAACAGATTATATAAAACATAATACTGCATCAGCTTGCCCAACTCAGAATTACAAAGCTCAAGTATGAACAAATCAAAGTCATTAATTAATTTAGAAATCTCCCTAAATACCCCACACTTGAAAGACACATTGTCCTCAATGTGAGTCAAATAAGTTTAGAAAAATAATACCTGAAAAAAAAACTTTAATCTGCATAATTAATCAGCACATAACTTATTGCTGCACAACTGGGTTAGCTAAAGAAATTATATGATTATCCATATGTGAAACCGGTTGACTTTCATGGAATATCTTAAGTCTATGACCATTAACTGTAAATATATTACCTATTTTTGGATCAGAAATTTCAACAGACTCCATGGGGAAATACTTTAGTAATAACATAAGGACTCGTCCATTTGGATTTTAATTTACCTGCAATAAGTTTAAGTCTAGAATTAAATAAGAGTACCTTTTGTCCTTCTTTAAATTGCTTCCTACATACGTTATCATCATGGAACCTCCTTGCTTTTTCTTTATATATTCTGCTATTTTCATAAGCTTGAAGTCTTATCTCTTCTAGCTCCTGAAGTTCCAATTTCCTTTGTTGTCCAGCTTCCTCCATGGATAAGTTACAAGCTTTCACTGCCCAATATGATTTGTGCTCTATTTCCACGGGCAAATGGCAAGATCTGCCATAAATAACTCGAAATGGGGACATGCCTAATGGTGTTCTGTAAGCAGTCCTTTGAGCCCATAATGCATCTTCTAGATGTTGGCTCCAATCTTTCCTATTTGGTTGTACAAGTTTCTGCAATAAATTCTTTACCTCTCTGTTAAATACTTCTGCTTGGCCATTTGTTTGTGGATGGTAGGCTGTGGATACGTTATGTGTAACCCCATACTTAGCAAATAAGGCAACCATAGTTTTATTACAGAAGTGGCTCCCTTGGTCACTAATGATGGCCTTAGGCACTCCAAACCTGCAAAATATATTAGAACGAATAAACTTAACCATAGTCTTAGAATCATTATCCTTAACTGCTTTAGCTTCCACCCACCTGGATACATAATCAACGACCAATAATACATAATTAAATCCATTAGAAACAGGAAAGGGGCCCATAAAATCAATACCCCAAACATCAAATACTTCACGGAATAAAATAGCTTGCTTGTGGCATCTCATCTCTTTTAGAAATGGCATGCCCAGACTCTTTGGCATTGTTCACAATTTAACACATAATGATAGGAATCTTTAAATATAGTAGGCCAATAGAATCCACATTCCAGGACTCTTATAGCTGTCCTTTTTGAACCAAGGTGTCCTCCAACTGGTGAGTTGTGACACAATTGTAAAATGTGAATACTATCTTCATAAGTTACACATCTGCGAATAATTTGATCAGTGCACAATTTCCATAAATAAGGTTCTTCCCGAAATAATACTTAGCATCAGATTTTAATTTATTCAAATAATTCTTATACTGCATTAATAGGTAAAACAGAAGAAGAAATATAATTAGCCAAGTCAACAAACCAAGGAATAGATTTAACTTCATACAAATGCTCATCAGGAAATAACTCATTAATGTTATCGGGGGAATAGTGGACTGGATTCTACTTAAATGATCAGCTACTTGGTTACACAAGTCCGACTCTGTCCTTAATAATCAAATCAAACTCTTGCAATAATAAAATCCATCTAATGAGCCTCGGTTTGGAATCTTGCTTCTTCAATAAATACTTTAGAGCTGCAAGGTCAGTATAAACAACAATCTTTGTACCTAATAAATAAGATCTGAACTTATCCAAAGCAAATACAATAGCTAATAACTCCTTCTCGGTGGTAGTATAATTAACACATGCGAGAATCTAAAGTTCCGGATGCATAAGCAATAACATAAGTTACTTTATCTTCCCTTTGGGATAACACGAGCTCCTAAAGCATAATCAGATGCATCACACATTAACTCAAATGGCAAACTCCAATCGGGGGTTGCATAATAGGAGCAGAAATCAACTTATTCTTTAACTCATCAAATGCAATTTTACAATCATCATCAAATACATATTTCACATCTTTTTGCAATAATTTAGATAAAGGAGAAGCTAATTTACTAAAGTCTTTAATGAACCTTCTATAAAAACCTGCATGCCCAAGAAAAGATCTTACCTCCTTCACGGATTCTGGATAATTAAGGGCTGCAATTGCTTCTACCTTAGTCTTGTCTACCTGTATTCCTTTGGCTGAAATCAAATGGCCTAGGACTATGCCTTCTTGAACCATAAAATGACATTTCTCATAATTTAACACCAAATTAGATTCTACACATCTATGCAATACTTTAGATAAATTATCAAGACATAAATCAAAATTAGAACCAAATACGAGTAAAATCATCCATATATACTTCCATACAATGCTCAATTAAATCACTAAATATACTCAACATACATCTCCGAAAAGTAGCAGGAGCATTACACAAACCAAATGGCATCCTAGAATATGCAAAGGTACCAAAAGGACATGTGAATGTAGTCTTATGTTGGTCCTGCTAGTGCAATATGTATCCGAAAATAACCGGAAAAACCATCCAAAAAGCAATAATGTGACTTACCCGCAAGGCGCTCTAACATCTGATCAATAAAAGGAAGAGGGAAATGATCTTTCCTGGTAGCCTGGTTAAGCTTTCTATAATCAATACACACCCTCCATTTATTTACAATTCGTGCTCGCAACATTTCTTTATTTTTCCCTTCAATAACTGTAGTTCCCGATTTCTTGGGTACCACATGGACAGGAGATACCCACTCACTTGTCTCGAAATTGGATAAATTATTCGGCCTTCAATAACTTAGCTACTTCTTTTTTCACTTCTTCAACTATGGTTGGATTGACTCGCCTTTGATGTTGCCTATACGTCTTAATATTATCATCAAGCAAAATCTTATGCATACATACAACAGGACTTATCCCTGGAATATCCTCAAGGCTCCATCCAATAGCTTTTTCATTTGCCTTCAATACATTAATCAAAGCTGCTTCTTCTGCAACAGATAAATTATTAGCAATAATCACAGGTTTATTATTTAACTTACCCAAAAATGTATATTTGAGGTGAGCAGACAGCTTTTTAAGTTCATCTCGTACTTTGTTTTTGCTTGCTCACTTTCTTTTCCACTTTCTCTTTCTGTATTTTCTTCATTTTCTTCCTTTTTGTGTGAATTTTCAAGTGTTATACCTGCAGAAAACAAATCTAATAGAGTATCTACATCATGGTTAGTGTAAAACTTTGCAAACTGGCCAATGTAGCCGAACACTGCATATGAGTCTATGTTGCTCAATTGTACACAATCCAAAGAGTCATCTACATTTATACAGTCCAAAGTTTTATCTACATCTGTACAATCTACACTATTCAAAGCATCTAAAACAAACAAAGAATGATCATATATTACAGAGTGACTCTCTATAGGAAACTTCAATGCAGCAAATATGTTGAAAGTCACTTTCTCTTTTCCAAATTCCATAGTAAGTGCACCAGCGTACACATCAATCTTTGTCTTTGCTGTCATAAAAAATGGCCTACCCAGAATAATGGTGGACTGGCTGGTCTTCCTCTCATCATCCATGTCAATTATGTAGAAGTCAGCAGGAAAAATTAAACTATTTACCTTAACAAGCACATCCTCAAGAAGACCAAGTGGCTGCACAGTGGTTTTATTAGCAAGCTGAATCACCACACTGGTTTCTTTGAGTTCTCCTAACTGAAGCATCTTATACAAAGCTATAGGCATGACATTTATACTTGCACCTAAATCAATTAAAGCATTTCCCAAAGTCAAATTTCCAATAGTGCAAGGGATAGAGAATGAACCAGGATCACCACACTTCTGAGGTAGTGGCAACTGTGATAGTGTAGAAACGGCTTCAATGTTAGCTCCTTTAAGTTTCCTCTTATAAGTGCAGAGCTCTTTCAAAAACTTAGCATACTTAGGGACCTGTCTGATAGCTTCTAACAGGGGCAAATTAATTTCCACCTTTTTAAACATCTCCATCAACTCTGGATCTACCTCCTTATACTTAACAGCACGAACCCTAGATGGAAAAGGAGGGGGAATCACAGGTTTAGCACGAACTTTTTGTGGTGGGATATCTTCCTCCCGTGATTTGTCCTGGACAGTGGCAGGAATCTGAACTGGTGCATCATCAAATTTTACCTGATTGCCACTTCTCAGGGTAATGGCATTCAAATCTCCCCTAGGATTTACTTTAGGTTGTGATGGGAGTGCACTTGGAACCCTGTTGTTTCAATTGATTAAGCTCGGTGGATAACTAACCAATCCGAGTCTTCATGTCATTCATACCAGCTACTATATTTTCCATCAATTTACCCACATCTCGGGCTATTTTCTTGGTGCACCATCGGTCGCTGCAGAGGCTGCACATGTCCGTCGCTGGTTCCTGTAAGTGTTATACTTGGGTTGGTTCTCGTTGATTGTATTCGTTGTTGTGGTTGCTGATACCTGGTGGTACCTGGTCCGGTCTAGAATACTGTGTAGGATAAGGATGGTCCGACCGTGTGTAATGCTATTGTTGCTTCGCTCGTTGGGATGGAAAACATTGGCTCGTCCGGCCTTGACTAGGTGCACCATATCTCGAAATTTGGATGATCTCTCCAACCTGGATTATAAGTGGAAGAATAAGGATCATACCTTGGCTGGTTAGGCTGCATAGGTGGCTACACCTGTCTCAAATAAGACTGTTGTCCTGCAAACATAGCATCGGCTGACTCAATATTATTAGCTTCTTGCAACTAGGGGCATGAATCTGTATGATGATCAAGAGCTGCACAAATGCCACAACTGGAATGCATAGGAGGCGTGTAATTCTGCTGCTGTGATGAATGAATAGGTTGTTGTGTAAGAGCTAGCTGTCTCACTAATGATGTCAACTCTGTCAATTTATTCTCCAGACGCATAGTATCTTGAGTAGCCTCAGAACTCCGGCTAATCTCATGTAATCCTCTCGTGCTCTATCTGGAATGAAACTGTTGGGAATTCTCAGCCATGTTAGAAATCAAGTACCTAGCTGCTACAGGTGTTTTATCCATCAAAGCTCCTCCACTAGCTGCATCTATCATAGTCCTATCCATAGCCATCAGTCCCTCATAAAAATACTGGATCAACAGCTGTTCATTAATCTGATGGTTAGGACAAGTAGCACATAATTTGTTAAATCTCTCCCAATATTCAAACAATGATTCTCCCTGCTGTTGTCTAATACCACTAATCTCTTTTCTAATTGCAGTACTGCTGGATGCGAGAAAGAATTTTTCAAGAAATTTTCTTTTCATTTCAGGCCATGAAAGAATAGGAACAGCCTGACTATATAACCAGTCTTTAGCAACATCACATAAAGAAAATGGAAAAGCTTTCATCTTCACGTGGTCTTCAAGCACATTAGCAGGTCTCATTGTAGAACATACCACGTGGAACTCCATCAAATGCTTATGAGGATCTTCTCCAGCCAAACCATGGAACTTGGGCAACAAATGAATTAAACCAGATTTCAGCTCATAACCCACCATTCCTTCTCTTGGCGGAGACATCTGTATACATAACGGCTGGTAGTGCTCAGCAGGTGCTGCCAGCTCCTTCAAAGTCTTTTCTTGTTGTGAACCCATATCAGAATCAATACTCATCGGGTCTTGACCTGTTTTTAAGTTTTCTGTGTTTTGTTGTTCTTGTGTCCTCTGCCTCAGTCTTTTAGGCAAGTTCCTGATGCAAGTTCTGGCAATTTCTGGATCAAATGGAGCTAGGTCCACTTCAGAAGATCGGGTCATACACCTAGGTACCTGTATAAAAGCTGCAACAAAACAACACAAGTGCAAAAATGCAAATGCAATGCAAACTAAACTATATGCAATGAAATGAATCAATCATAACTCCTACTTCTTAATGATCCTACTTCACAACAGCAACGGCGCCAATTTGAAAGAAGTTAAATTGATATGTCGCAATTTCAACACTTTCAAATGAGTTCCCCTAAAATAGTAATAATGCAGTACAATGGGAACCAGAATATCAATCCGTGGAAGTAATAAGAGTATATGATTGAGTTATGAATGATTCAATGGGGAACTAAACTAAAAATGAAATTTACAATCTTAGACTAAATTAAAATGAGGTAAAATCCTAATATGCAGTGAATGAAAATACTGTAGAATGCAAAAATGGCTAAAAATATGGAAAATCACAAATTTGACCCAAAATCACAAATCTGACCGTAATGAACAGTAACCAAGGTCAGTATCGTAAATCTGACCGACGTGAACAGTAATAACAGTCAGGAATCACGGTCAGAATTTTGTGCTCTCGGTCAACATACAAAAACTAATGAGTTGTCTCGGTCAAAAATGGAAATTAGTGAACAAAATATATGATTGACCTATAAGAATGTAGACATAAATGAAAAAAATGCAGATGAATGAAGTTAAACGAAATTCATAAATCGACCACAATGAATAGTAACCACGGTCGAAACCACAATCGAAATGTGAACTATCGGTCAGAATGAAATGTAAAAACAATTTCTCAGTCAATAATCAAATTCAAGGTGTAAAATATATGAATGACCGAGTGAAGTGTAATTATTTTTGAGTTTTGAGTTTTTAAAATGGAAAATGACCGTAGTGAACAGTACTGGTGGTCAGAAAAGTGGTCAGAAAATCAACAAAATAAAAGGTCTCGGTCAAAATGAATATATGAAGAAATGCCTCGGTCAATAATTGAATGAAGTGTATAAAATGTATGTTTGACTGATGTAAATGCAAATATTTTTGTATTTGGAGTTTTAAAAATGTGAGATGACCGTGTGAGAGTGTTTTGGTGCGTGTGGCTGAAAACCTGACCGAGTGACAGTGGTCACTTCGGTCAAAATGTTCAAAACAGTGGTAAATATGTGATGTGAATGATAGAATGAGTGAATTAATGTATATTTATGAATTTTTCAGTATTCAAGGGGAATTTGTAGTGCAGAAAATTAAAATGAGAACTTAGCTACACTTAAACTATTCTAATCTTATGCTAATCTATGACAGAACCTAAAACAATGCAGTAAAATCTATCTAAACCTAAAACTAAGCTTCTACAGAGATTAAAGCAAGTAAACAAAGCAATAAAACCTAGCTACCGTGACTATAAAGCAATTAAAACATCAAAACAGTAAAGTAAAAGCAGTAAAATGCAAAAAATTAAAGAAAGCAAGAACAAGAACTGTGGAGCAGATTCGGTGTAAGCAAAATTGCGAAACTACTGCATTTTTGACATTGTGAAAACCTAATTAATCAATCAAGCATTCACCATACAGTTCAACTAAGTGATTGCAAGCTTCAATCCTCAACCGAGACACATCCACAAGCTAAAGCAAGTCAAAAACACAAGTCTTAAACAAGTTGTCACATGCAATTCAGTTCCAGCAGATTTTGTTCGGTAAAAACCTAATCTAATTCATGAATTCAGTAAAGAAAAACAATTAAAGATGATAGAGGAAGGAAATCCAGATCCAATTCGTGAAGAACAATGAAGAAGAATGAACACATACATGGAAGATTGAAATGCAAGCAAGAAGAAAGAGCCATGGTGCAGTGGAGAGAACAACTGAGAGAATTCTGATCGATTTGATTGAATCTGAACTTGAAAACTTCGACTATATGTTATTACATTAAGTTAATTTACTATATACTTCAACTAATGTACAATTACAACTTACAAGGCCCATAACCGGACCTAATCCAATAAGATATTGAAGAGTCGCACTGCCTTCGTTTCAGTGCAGTACCGCGCGATTCGAAGCTTGCAGTTTTCTCAATTATTCTTAAAATGGAACGATTATGGTCTCATTAGAAAGCTTGTTAAGTTATCTTTCAAACGCCACCGTTTTGACTAATTTTGGCGGTCTATCGATTTTATGATAATTATTTTACTGAGGCATGCCCGGTGGACCGACTCTGTGCGCGTAACCTCCCTTAACTAATTTATATAAAATTCAATTTAGCTCCGAATTGAGTGTTTCTTGATCCGCTGGAAATATGAATTTGTCTAGCTTTCAATGTATCAAGAATCATGATTTTATGATCTCTGTAGAAAAAATAATAAATAAAACAGTAAACTAATATCAGTACCCGTATACAATAAAATACAGCCAATTTATTGTTTTTATGCAGAATTTTATATTACGGCTTCTAAAGGCCTAGTAATACAAATTATAGTTAATTAAGCTTTATTAACATATTATAAACAATAATATAACATTATAAGCTACTTAAGATGTGCTAAAAATCAGTCACATCAATGACAAGGGATGAGTCACCGAATATTTCGAGCTTGGTGACCCCATGATCTAAAGCCGCTCGGATTCCTAGCGCACATGCTTCATATTCGGCCAAGTTGTTGGTGCAATCGAAATTAAGCCTAGCCGTTACAGGCATGTGTTTCTTTTTGGGGGATATCAAAATAGCTCCTACCCCGTGTCCAAGCATGTTTGAAGCCCCATCGAAGAACATGGTCCACATCTCTTCTTTGGTCTCTTCGTGTTCGATGTGCATGATATGCTCATCGGGAAAGTCATCCTGTAAAGATTGGTATTCGTCTGTGGATCCATGGGCTAGATAATCCGCTAGGGGACTTCCTTTAATAGCTTTCTGGGTGACATGAATGATGTCAAATTCTGAGAGGAGGACCTGCCACCTAGCTATTCTTCCGGTCAAAATGGGCTTCTCGAAGAGGTATTTGATTGGATCCATTTTGGAGACCAACCATGTTGTATGCCGAGCCATGTACTGTCTGAGACGTTGAGTGACCCACACCAATGCGCAACAAGTTTTTTCGAATGGTGTATAACGGGTTTCATAATCTGAGAACTTCTTGCTGAGGTAGTAAATGGCCCGTTCCTTTTTTCCGGTTTCATCATGTTGGCCGAGCACACATCCCATTGACTCTTCGAGGATTGATAGATACAGGATCAGAGGTCTCCCTTCAACGGGTGGTACCAATACTGGTGGATTGGTTAAACAAGTTTTGATTTTATCGAACGCTTGTTGGCATTCTTCGTCCCACACCATTGGCTGGTTTTTGCGCAACAGCTTAAAGATGGGTATACATTTATCCGTCAACTGTGCGATGAAACGGGCAATATAGTTTATTCGGCCCAGAAAACCTCTGACCTCCTTTTCCGTGCTTGGTGGAGGCATTTCCAGAATTGCCTTGGTTTTGTCGGGGTCCACCTCGATTCCTCTTTCGCTGACGATGAACCCTAGGAGTTTTCCTAATCGCACTCCGAAAGTACATTTTGCCGGGTTTAGCTTAAGTTGATATTTCCGAAGTCGATCAAAAAGTTTTCGGAGATATTGAATGTGGTCCATTTCATTTCTGGACTTGGCGATCATGTCGTCCACATATACTTCTATTTCCTTGTGGATCATGTCATGGAATAGTGTGACCATAGCCCTTTGATAGGTTGCCCCCGCATTCTTGAGTCCGAAGGGCATTACGCGATAGCAAAAAGTGCCCCATGGTGTAATGAAGGAGGTTTTTTCTCTATCCTCAACAGCCAGTTTGATTTGGTTGTACCCCGCATACCCGTCCATGAAGGAATACATCGTGTTGGTAGTGGTATGGTCTACCAGTGTATCTATGTGTGGTAGGGGAAAGTCTTCCTTTGGACTTGCTCGATTGAGGTCCTTGTAATCCACGCAGACCCTGACCTTCCCGGTCTTTTTGATGACGAGTACTATGTTGGCCAACCATTCTGGGTATTTGGAAACTACCAGGAAATTAGCATCCAACTGTCTTTGCACCTCTTCCTTTATCATTAAGGACCAGTCGGGCTTGATTCTTCTAAGCTTTTGCTTTATAGGTCGGAACCCCTCTTTTAGTGGAAATTTGTGTTCTACTATGCTCGTGTCGAGCCCAGGCATGTCATGGTATGACCAAGCAAATACATCCGTATATTCCTTCAGAAGCTGTATTAATCCCTTTTTCATGCTACTTTCCATTTGGGTGCCGATGTTCACCTTTTTCTCCTCATCTTCTTTTCCCAAATTAACAGTTTCTGTTTCTTCCCGATGTGGTTGTATGATGCGTGTTTCTCTTTCCATCATTCTTTGCATATCCGGAGAAATGGTCTCCTGCTCACTGTCAGACTCAATCCATTCGCCTTCCGTTTCTGGGGTCCACGGAGATTCATCAATCACAGACATGATGTGTTTTAGGTTCTGTTTTAGTCATAGATTTTATTATTCATTTTATTTTTTGAAAGAATAATAAATAGAAGAGGGAAAAGAATGAATATGACAAAATGCCTCGTATATTAATAAAGATGAAGATGTATGTACAAGCCCTTTTAATCAAAATTCCTGCGGCCACGGGCGGGGACCGCAGGAGGTATAAAGAAAAGCTTAAAAAAACAAAACCCTAGGGTTGATCCTCCCGGGCCTCCCTCTCTGCTAGTTTGGCTTCGACAGAGGTTTGACATCGACATCGGAAGCAGAGGCGTCAAAGGTTATCCAACCAACGTCAATTAATTCTTGGACCTTATACTTCAAGGTCAAGCAGTTGTCGGTTGAATACCCTGGTGCATCCGAGTGGTAGCTACATTTTTCATTGGGCTTGTACCATTCGGGATAGGGATGCTCCAACTGCTTCTTGGGAGGAACGCGGGCCAGGAGGCTGGCCTCCAACAGCTGGGGTAGCAGCTTCGCATAGGAGGTGGGAATAGGAGTGAACTTCCTCTCCTTTCTTCGTGGCTGCCGCTCTGCCTGAGGGGTGGAGGAAGGGGTTGCGAAATTAATGGCGTGTACGGCCTCTTCCTTCTTTTTGAAGGGCTTCTTGAATGATGTGCTGGGAGGAGAGGGTCGTGCTATTTTGCCGCTCCTCAGCCCTTGCTCCACTCTTTCTCCTACAGTGACTATGTCCGAGAAGAGATTGGAGGTACTGGCTATCGCCTTATCGTAGTACGCTCCGGTTAGTCAGTCGATGAACATAACCACTGTCTCCTTATCCGTCAAAGGAGGCTCTATCTGGGCTGCCATTTCCCTCCACCTTTGGGCGTACGCTTTAAAGGGCTCGTCGTTCCTCTTGCTCAGGGTTCTAAGATCTGACCTGTCGGGGGTCAGATCGATGTTGTATCGGTAACGACGGAGAAAAGCATCTGCCAGCTGTTTCCAGTTCTGGACCTGCCCTCTCTCTAGCTGCATATACCAGTTGAGAGCTATGTCCGCCAAACTCTCCTGGAAGCAGTGGATCAGGAGTTTCTCGTTATCGGCGTGGGCGGCCATCTTACGACAGTACATCGTAAGATGGTTCTTAGGGCAGGTCATCCCAGCGTACTTGGGGAAGTCCGGGATTTTGAACTTGGGAGGGAAGTGGATGTTCTTCACTAGGCACATGTCCGCCACCTCCTTGACGTCGAAGTTGTGCCCTTCGACCGCCTTCAGTCTCTCCTCCAGGGCGGAGAGTTGTTGTTTGGACACTTCCGGAGTAAGGATGCGTGCAGTTTTAGCATCCTCTCGCCAAAAAAGTATTCCTCTTCTTCTTCCTCGTGGGGAGGGATATGTTCAGCTTGGTCTTCGCCCTTACTCTGCCCCTGGCGTACGACCTCCATTAATTGGGCCACCTGCTCGCGGAGGGTATTGACCTCCGCGGTGAGCTTTCGGTTTTGCTCCTCTAAGTTTTCCATTGCTCTTGCTTTTTGTGCACGAGTACGAGGGGGGAGAGGACCAGCCACTTTCTAGAATGCCCAAAAAGGTTTATTAATGCATGTTGAGTGTTTAAACTAACATGGGTATGCTTATGCATGATAGATTCTGTTTGAATGATGTTGAATGCGCTCTCATTTTTATTTTCTCTCTTGGTTTTTCTTTACTCATGGTATGATGTAGTATGAATGAGTTGACTTTGTCAGAAGTTGTTTCATTTTTTTATTGGTGTTTTTGTATTTTGATTTTTATTTGATATTTATTTGTTTATTTTATAGCCTTTTATCTCTTCTGTCGGAACTGCGTGGCTACTTAGCTTACAAAGAACCTGAAACCAGGCTAGCTAAAAGGCAGACTGTCCGAGATAAAATATGGCTTTATGCGAAAGAATATTTAGCATCCCTTATCTCTTCTGTCGGAACTGCGTGGCTACTTAGCTTACAAAGAACCTGAAACCAGGCTAGCTAAAAGGCAGACTGTCCGAGATAAGGGTGTTTATTTGTAAAGAATATTTTTTTTTGGCTTTTGTTTTGTTGTTTGTTTATGTTATGCAACAATCAAATGCACACACAATTCGATCATCCCCGAACCAGCGAGATTTCGTTTTTATCACGAGGTAGGGTTTTCCTGCAGAAAAGTGCATTGGCCAAGGATGGTTCTAACTGTTCTCACCAGGCTAAGGCCCCCAAGGTGCCCCCATTATAGGGTCCCCACTCTCTAGTCGTCCGACCATGCTTAGCACTAAGGCCATAGTCAGTCTTATTGCCAAAAGAGGAAGGTTATCACCTTGAGTGGTGGTTTCCGATCACACTGGTGGGATCAAGGCCCTCACTTCAGCGAACCGTACCTGCCAACCGCTCCCTATGGTTATCTCACTTGCCCCCGGGTATAAGGGGAACTGTTGTGTGCAAGGGATTGTGTGCAGTTTATATTTCAAGCAATTTGCGCAAGTATAAACAAACAACAATTTATTAATGCCAAACATTAAAACATATTATAATACAAGTTTAGGGCAAGAGTGTTATTTTCTTGGTTTATTTATTATTTAAGCCGGCCCATCACTAAATGGGATCAACTCTCGAGGCTTCCCCAGTGAAGTCGCCATCTGTCGCCGCCGTCTGAAAAAAGAGGCGGTCAGAGCGACGCGATGGTTTTTCGACCCTTTTGATTTTTCGTGTTTTTCATAGGTGGTTACAACGCCTTTAGGTTGTCCGATAACCAGGCTAACCTAGGGGCGAGGTTTTCGAAAAGTGTCCTTGGGTTGTCCGATAACCGGGCTAACCCAAGGACTTATTTATTTTGGGTTCTGTGGAGTCGCCACCGATGTTTTTACCGGAAACATTGGAAAAGGGTTTTTAAAAGGCATTGGTTTTCGAAAACCAACTTTGGTCATTAGAACCAGAGTTGGGTAAGGGAGTTAGTTACGCGGTACAGGAAGTATTAGTTCCTTTACTACGCCCCTTTCGGGTTCCCTATGGTAGGCCAACTTTTATTGTTAATAAATAAACCGGAAAAATACTCTTTTGCCCTTTTTATTGTGTGAAATTTAAAGTGATGACTACATGACCCTAATCTATTGCATAATTTAAATTAAAGCGGTAAAAGTAGAGAGGGAGAAATTAAACCTCCGAAGCAAGCTTTGTTTTTATTTCTTTAAAAGAAATGGGTGCTTTTTGGCAGCCCTTCACTCTACAAGACGCCGAAAACTCTTCTGGACGCCAAAAATTGCTCTCAAAGACACTCAGAAACTCCGGAAATGCGTCGGAGGGATTCTAGAGAGAAGTTTTTAGAGAGAAGGCAGAGCTAGAAGCTTGTGGTGTGTGGAAATGAGGGGGGGAGGACCCCTATTTATAGGTTTTCGCGCTATCAGGTGGCGAGACCGCCGGTCTCGTCTGACAGGGTCGAGACCGCCGGTCTCGTCTGACAGGGTCGAGACCGCCGTCTCGTCCAACGAGACCGCCGTCTCAGCCTGTCAAACACGGCGAGACCGCCGTCTCGCCCTTCGCAGGTTGCGAGACCGCCGTCTCGTCCAACGAGACGGCGATCTCGCCACTTGCATGAGGCGAGACGGCGGTCTGGGAAGTCCAGAGGGCGGTATCGTCCCAACAAAGCGAGAAAACTTATTTTTTTTGTACAAAACTTCCTCCTATCCTAGTATGGGGCCTAATAGTCTCTCCTAATGGCTTGTTAGGCTTCATCCATCTTCAAATAGGAGGTCTTTTGGTCTTTATTTGGAGGCCGGGAAAGATTTGGGGTCTACACTGGGGATGCAAGAGTTTTCTTCTTTTTTCCTCTTTTGGTTGAGCCCTTGATGGTATGGAGATTGGATTTTTTTGACTGTTGATGATGATGGGATCTTTTTCTCTATTGGGGAGTGTGCTCGATGACTCATGTAGTGACGATGCTGAGCCATGGGGTAATATTTGTGTTGCCTCTCGAGTAGACAAGAATCCTCTTGGGGATAACTAAGTCTTTCCGTCGGCTTTTCTTTTATGATGTCTGATGATTGTGCCCTCTCTTATTGGGTAGAAGAATGATGACTGGGGCTTTGACTTCTGGAAGCTTCTTATTTCTTCTAAGCTATTTGCTGATGACAACTCGCTCTTCTTTGGAGACTTCTTATTTGTGCCTTCTTTTTCTGGTGATTGGAGCTTTTGGGTGCTCTGAAGCTTCTATTTTGCTCTGGAGTTGTTAGCTTATTGGTAGCAACTTGCTCTGTTTTCTTGAGAGCATTATTTAGAGACCTATTTTTGGTGCTTCCTGTTTTCAATCACAAACATGGAGCTAGTCTCCTTATATTCATGAGTATTATTTTTTGTTTATTTACTTACAAAGATTTTTTATTTTTTTCTTTTTGATTTTGACAGAGTCGTATTGTGCGACTACTAGGGTGTGGATGTCCTAAATGCAATCTATCCTTTTATTTGATGTATCTAGAGAAGTAACTGGAATTCTCCCGCTAGACTTTTATGATTATGATGAAGGGCCCGTCTCGTTTATTCATTTTTTGGTTTAGCCCTATCTTTTGCCTACTCCGCCCTTTTGGAGTTTTCGGTCTAGCGGGCTACCTTAATTTTTGCCTAGGATATCTTAGCGGACTTTTTTCCTTTTTTATGAATGCCCTAACTTTTGCCTAGACCGCCCTTTGCAGGTTTTTGATCTAGTGGGCTACCCTAACTTTTGCCTAAGAATCTCCTAGCAGGCATTATTTTTTTTTTATTTTTATATTTTCTCATTTCTCTTTTCTTTTTGAGAGAAAGGACCCTATGCATGTATGCAATGTTTGTGATATGCATCTTATAATACTATTTCAATTAACTTTTCAAAAGGATTAACCGATGTGCTTTTACATTTGATGAGCTTCTGACGTTATGTGGTTTTGTCAACATGATAGGCTGTACCGATTTTGCCGTCTCGATTTTTCCATGATCGAAGAATGATTGTGTTGATTGTAGAGCGACTTGCCATGTCAGTGCACCCCTCCCTTTCCTTGGGGATCTCAATCCTCCTGTTGATTACTATCTCCAAATTTCCCTACTAATTACTAGAATGCTGTGATGGTAAGGGTCAAGAGAAAAGAAGGAAGATGATATTTAATTCAAAGGCTTGTGTTTTAGAATTGTTTTATTTTGACAAAAAATGATTTTTGTAAGCACGGCTAGCCAAGGTTGGTTAGAGTGTTTAGGCTAGTTTAAACACACGTTTTGTTTATGAGGTGGCGTCTTATTCTATGGCGCTTGCTATGACTGATTGACTTCCCTAGTCCGCCTTTTGGGTTTTCAATCTAGGATGTTATGTTTTGTTTTGTCCTAACTTTTGTCTAGGTTTCTTTTTTCTTGTTTTGGGAAACCTAGCGAAATTTATTTTGTAACCCTAATTTTTTGCCTAGGATACCTTTTATGGTTGTTCGGGTTTCCTAGCCGGTTTACCCTAACTTTTGCATAGTCCCCTTTGGTGGGTTTCCTATCAAGTATCTTGCCCTCTCTTTTTGGCCTTTGGCTTCTATGGGCTTCTTTTGATTTTCTTTTCTCTTTGCACAAGATTGGCAAAACATGACTTTATTATGATGAGGTGGAACCTTATTTTGTGTTCTAGTCAATCAATGATGATGGATTTGACTTCTATTTTGGTCAATGGCGCAGTTTGATTACTTTGATGCGTTTTGAAAACGTTTGCTTAAACATGGTTATTAATGGGGTTTAAATATGAATAGCAAGAAGAGAAGTAGATAGTTGTTAGAATCGCGCAGCGGAATGTTTGCGTGAACGGACAAAAACCAAGAGGGGGGTGAATTGGTTTCTTAACAAAAACTAGGTTTTAAAAATTTTCCCCAAATTTTACCGATTAAAATGTTGTGTAAACGTAAATAGGATAAGGATAGAGTCTTACACAGAAGATTTATACTGGTTCAGATCAAAAGACCCTACGTCGAGTTGCTAATCACTCAAACAGAGGATTAACGTTGTCACTATAATCAAAGTTATACAAGCAGATTATAAATGAAAAGATAAGGTAACGAAAATACCTCTCTTGAGTCACACAAGAGATGAAGAACAACTTTCCCTAGAGACGACACAACACACAATCCACTAAGAACTCCACTTAGTGATTCTTATCGCTTCTATCCCACACTAGGTTCCAAAAGTCCCTTTTTCCTCCAACAAACAGTTCTCTGGCAATCATAACTCTCAAATTTTGTTTGAAAAAGGTTGTTCAATTTTCAGAGAGCCTTAGAGAACCTTAAGTAGATGAATTAGGGTTTGGGAATTGGGGATTTTTGAAACTTGGTGCATTGGGACTAGGGTTTTCAAAAATAGGTTTAATTTGAAGTTCAAAATGCATATCTGACTGAAATAATCGATTATCTCAAGTGTTAATCGATTATTACAGAGCCAAAATCAACAAGAACCCATAACGCACTGTCTTAATCGATTATTTGGGATGTTAATTGATTAACAACCCTGTTAATCGATTATTTCAGCTGTTAATCGATTATTCCAGAGAGCTGATACAGAAAATGGTTTTTCTCTCTGTAATAATTGATTATTTAGCCTGTTAATCGATTAAACCAGTGTGTTTTTGATAAAAATGAGTTTTTGAAGCTTGTAAAGAGTAGACTATGTGCTGGCTATCTTAGACTCTAATATTACAGACTCAAAATCATCAAAACAGAGTTATTACACAAGAATACAAGTCTTCAACTCTCTAAGTCCATTGTTCTTGAATCATCATCAAAATCAACAAGCTTCATGTCCATGTAACTTCAACATTCATGTCTTTGTATGTTTCAATAATCTCCCCCTTTTTGATGATGATCAAAATTTTCTTTTAAAGCCTTGTAATAACCTGTTTTATCTGTCACACTAACAAAAACATTAACCATACCAGATAATATTTAAATTTAATCATAAGAGGCTTTAAATATTTCTCCCCCTATTTTGATTATGATCAAAAAATTAAGAGCTCCCCCTCAAAATATGCATAATTTGGAAATAACTCCCCCTCAAACAAAGCAATAAAAGAATACAAATTTTATTTCATAAGTGAAAGTAATTTATAACACAAGAAATGAAAATAATATTAAAATTCTTCACTATCGCTATGAAAGTGAGCATCAAATTTATTCTCTAAGTGACACACTTTATCATCTACAACAGAGATCCGGCGAATGATTTCCTCATGTCGTACTCCAGAGAGAGTGAAGAATGCCTTCATCCTCTAGTTCATATCAAATAACATGTCTTCCACAGATTGACGGGTTTCAGGAGGAGCAGAAGATGTTCCAGCACTTTGAATCTGATCAAAGGGAAACTCAGCAGCAGGAGGCATTTCTTCGTCAGAATCTTCATCATCTTCATCTATGTTTGGAACGTCATCCTTGTGAACATAAGTATTATTGACACGCACCATTTGAAGTTGGGTTAATGTGCTGTCCAGCATGCGGTTTAAGTTTGTCGTTCGTACCGTTTGTTATCCTTCGACATTCACTCCTTTGTATTCAAGAATGCGAGAGATAAGCAGAGCATATGGAATTTTGAAGGTGGGATGATGTTTGGCCTTCAGCATAGTCATTGTGACAAGGCTGCCCTAATCTATTGGCTCATTATTCATTATTGCATGAATAATTCAAAGATCTATTGAAGAGCATTGGGCATGATTGGTTGCCCGGGGACATAAGATCCAAACGAGTAAATGCAGGATGAGGCGTTCCTCCTTCTTTAATGGTCCAACTAGAAGAAGACGCCCAATCTCCATGGAAGGGTTACGAAGAAAAGAACGGTAAGCCATGATCCTGTCAAAGTCATCTAACTCGGCAAAAATGTTAATAGCATCTTCTCTTATAGGAAAATGTGCAACGTTTTCCCATATATCGTCATCAAGAATAATGGTTACTCCCTTAACACGAGAGGTAGCTACTTGATTTCTAAATTTAAAGCGAGAGTAAAATACCCTAACTAAGTCAGGATAATATGTACCTTGCATTTGGATAAAAGGGAGAACTCCTTGAATTTCGAGAAGATTAGGAAAATTAAATCCCTTATTGATGAATTGATCACCAATAAGGAATTTGGGAGTGATAATACCTCGTTCCTTCCAAAAAGTAAGAAATTCCTGTCGACCCTCAGCATCGGAGATCCATCCATTAACAGAATTAGGACGGGGATGAGAGGCAGGTGCATATCGTCTTCTGGTGAGAAATTTAGCACGGGAAGATGAGGCCATTTTAGAAATAGAGGAATAACAAGAGAGTTTAAGAAGAAAAGTGATGTGAGAAGAAGGCAAGAATGTTTGAATGATGCTAGAAAGCTTGGATTCAAGAGTTTGAGGTGAGGAGAAGTGAAATGGAGGTTTCCTATTTATAAACAACATCTCCAACAGTCATAAACGGTCATTTGGGAGTGTATGGGGGCCAAAAGAGTTGTTGGCAACGGCTAGAAAACAAAAACTATCAGGTTTAATCGATTAAAGCTTGAAATAATTGATTAAACCAGTAACATACCCCTTTAATCGATTAAATCAAGTTGTTAATCGATTAAAGTTGTAGTTAATCAATTATCTGATGAAATAATCGATTAATCCAGTGAGTAATTCCATATTTTGGACATCTTGGGTGCAAATAATCGATTATAACTTCAAATAATCGATTATTCCAGAGAGTGCATCAAATTTTTGAGGTTTAGACACATGATAATCTATTAACATCCTACATAATTGATTATACCATTACAACCATAAAAAAACTATTTAATTAAGCAGAATTTAAGCTATTTCTAATATCCCTAAGTCTCTTCTAAGATCATAGAATCTATCCTTGGGAAGAGGCTTAGTAAAAATATCCGCTAATTGATGCTTTGTATCAACATACTCAATTTTATAGTTTCCTTTACTTATATGATCTCTCAAGAAATAATGTCTAATTTCTATATGTTTAGTCCTGGAGTGCATCACTGGATTCTTAGTAAGATTGATTACACTTGTATTATCACACATAAAAGGAATATCATTTAGAAATATACTATAATCTTCTAGTTGTTGTTTCATCCACAAAATTTGATCACAGCAATTACCAGCTGCAATATATTCAGTTTCAGTGGTGGATAAAGCAACACATGCCTGTTTCTTAGAATGCCAAGATACTAATGATGATCCTAATAAATGACAAGTTCCACTAGTACTATTTCTATCTATTTTGCATCCACCATAATCAGCATCAGAATAACCTATTAAGCTAGGAGAAGCTTCAGATGGATACCATAAACCAAAACCAGTAGATCCTTTTAAATATTTTAAAATTCTTTTTACTGCAGTTAAGTGAGATTATTTTGGACATGCTTGAAATCTAGCACACACAAAAACAAAATGCATAATATCAGGTCTACTTGCAGTTAAGTACAATAGTGAACCTATCATAACTCTATACATGGATTGATTAATTTCCAAACCTGATTCATCCTTGTCTAAATAGCCTGAAATTCCCATGGGTGTGTTAGCTTCCTTTGAAGTCTCCATTCCAAACTTCTTGACAATCTCTTTACAGTTGTCGCCGCCGTCCGTTCCGACGTCCAGGGACATCTCGAACGTTTATGCGAGCGGTCGCGAAAAGATGGTTTAGACTCACGTTTTATGTTAAAATTAGGTTCATTGCTTTCGAGGTGCTCAACAACTGAACTATTCTCTAATAAAAGCAAGGTTTTCGAAAAGGGGCTCTTATGGAGTCGCCACCAATGTTTTGACCATAAACATTGGAAAAGGATAAAAAGGCGTTGATTTTAATAAAAACCAAACTTGGCCATTATAACCAGAGTTAGGTAAGGGAGTTAGTTACGTGTGGGGAAGGTGTTAGCACCCCACAACGCCCCTTTCGGGTTCCCTATGACGGATTAATTCATTTAAGTGAAGATTACGAGAAATTACGCGATTACCCTATTTTATTGCATAATATTAAAAATGGCTATCTACATGACTTTATTTCATATTGCATACATAAAGCAATAAATAAAGTAGTAAAAGAGAAGAGAATTGAAAAGAACCTCCGTAGCAAGCTTTGTATTGCAAATCTTTGATAGTAAGGATGCGTTTTGGCAATCCCTCACTCTACAAAGACTCTTCTCTCCGAATACAAGATCGACTCGACTAAACTTTTACAGAAGAATCGAATGCTGGAATATAATTCCTTAACTGATTGTTACCTTATTAAGGCAATCAGAGAGTTCATTCGAAGTAGGGAGAGAAGACAAGTACTTGGAGTTGTCTGGTGTGTGAAACAGTGGCAAATGAGCCTCCTATTTATAATTTTTCGCAGCCTGGCAGTTTGGGACGACCATCTGGGTTGGGACGGCCGTCCCACTTGAATTTTTTACCCATGGGTCCACCCCTTGAAGAGTGGGACGAGCAGTCTCACTTGGGACAGCCGTCCCACTTGGCCAGGGTAGCTTGGGACGGCCGTCTCACATTTGGGACGACTGGCTCAACTTGTTTTGGCCAGCTTTTGTGTTCTGGGA
This sequence comes from Sphenostylis stenocarpa, assembly GCA_963425845.1. Lineage (NCBI taxonomy): Eukaryota > Viridiplantae > Streptophyta > Magnoliopsida > Fabales > Fabaceae > Sphenostylis > Sphenostylis stenocarpa. Next base: position 21,326,670 of record OY731401.1, on the reverse strand, counting down.
CCCCTGGGAAGCTTTCCTTTCTTTATTCGGACGTCGGTTGATGCCGATAGACGCCCGCTGAAGCTTTATCTTCATATAGGAAGTCTTCTTTGGCCTTTTATTGAGATGTCGGGCTAGCTTTATCTTTTATAGGAAGTCTCCTTAGTCTTTATTGAGAGGCCGGGCAAAATTAGGGGTCTACAACTGCCCCCCCTTCACCTGCCTAGCTAATTTTGTTGGCTCAATATGCCGACAAAATTAGTTGGTAGGGGAAGGAGTTAACCCTTTTGCCCGGTTATCCTTCAGATGCTCCTTTGCTGATCCTCCGGATGATAAATATTTTTGATAGGTACCAACCCCTATCTGGTTTGAGCCTTACTTTATAAGGCTCTGGTGAGTACTTACCCTCACCAGGTATGAGTCTGCATTTCATTAGACTCTTGTGGGTACCTACCCCCACTGGGTATGAATCTGCTCTTTGCTAGATTCTGAACCATATTCCATAAGGTTCTTGTGGGTACCTACCCCCACTTGGTATGAACCTTGTTCTACAAGGCTTTGGTGAGTACCTACCCTCACCCGGTACGAGTTTGCATTTTGCTAAACTCTTGCGGGTACTTACTTCCGAGGTGCTCAACACTTGAACTATCCTCTAATAGAAGCAAGGTATTTGCAACCTATTTTTCTAATGCTCTGGTGAGTATTTTACTCTACCTGATGTATTCTGCTAAGTTTTGATGAGTACCTACCCTCATCCGGTATAAACTTTATTTTATAAGGCTTTGGTGGGTACCTACCCCCACCTGGTACAAATCTGCATTTTTGCTAGATTTTGATGAGTACCTACCCTCATCTGGTATAAACCTTATTTTATAAGGCTCTGGTGGGTACCTACCCCCACCTGGTACGAATCTGCGTTTTTGCTAGATTCTGATGAGTACCTACCCTCATCCGGTATAAACCTTATTTTATAAGGCTTTGGTGAGTACCTACCCTCACCTGGTATGAACCCTATTCTATAAGGCTCTTGTGGGTACCTACCCCCACCTGGTACGAACCCTATTCTATAAGGCTCTTGTGGGTACCTACCCCCACCTGGTACGAACCCTATTCTATAAGGCTCTTGTGGGTACCTACCCCCACCTAGTACGAACCCTATTCTATAAGGCTCTTGTGGGTACCTACCCCCACCTGGTACGAACCCTATTCTATAAGGCTCTTGTGGGTACCTACCCCCACCCGGTACGAACCCTATTCTATAAGGCTCTTATGGGTACCTACCCCCACCTGGTACGAACCCTATTCTATAAGGCTCTTGTGGGTACCTACCCCCACCTGGTACGAACCCTATTTTATAAGGCTCTTGGGATGCTCTTTTTCGGCATTCAGTGTTTTGATTGATGAGTACAAACCCTCATCCGGTTTTTGGAGATGTGTTGGCGGCTTATTGTCTTTGATCATGCGCCTATTCCATGGGGAATGATTGATTTTCTTTTTGACTTTTCTGTTTTAGTCATCTGATTTTAACGGGGATTTCTTTATTTTTTGCTTTTCTTTTAGCCATCCGGTCTTGCCGGGGATTCTTGTTCTTTGGCTTCTTTATTTAGCCATCCGGTTTTACCGGTGATTTCTTGTTGGTTGCCTCTTATTTTTGGCAGGAATCTCCTGGGGATTTGTGGTTTTTTTATTGTGCCTCTTTTTTTTTAGGCATGTGCTTCAGCAGTGGTGAAGACTTTATTGTTTTTTTCGTCTTTGAATAGGCTGATGTTCTGCTTGAGGATATTTGCTCTTGATAATACCTCTGAGTAGGCAGATGCTTTATTGGAAGCTTTGTGCTTTGGACTTGAATTACCTCTTATAGGTTGATTTCCCATTTCTTGGGGATATCGACTTTTTGCTTGCCTTAGGCAGAGGCTTTCTTGGGAGTGAAGACTTTGCATTTCACTAGGGATATCCATATTGGGTGTCATAGGTGATTAACTCCCTGAGGATATGAATTTGTAGTTTGCCTTTGCTGGTAGACTCGTTGGGGATATTTTCTTTTGGTGATCCACCAGGGATTTGATCGTTTTCTGGAGATCTATTTTGAATTGCCCCCTAGGGAGGGATGGAGTTTTTGACTCCTTATTGGACGCTGTTGTTTGAGCTGGCTTTGCCTATGCTCTTATTCCTGTTGGGGAATGGGTTTTTACCATTTTATCGCGATTTGTATCTTTTTCGCGATTTGGCTTTTACATATGTGTGCCTTTTATGCACATTGGCTTTTTCTTTGGATGAAAAGATATCTTTTTTTCTCTTTTCTTTTTAGCGATCCCTGGGGAATTTTTTTTCTTTTACTTCTTGGGGATCCAATTTTGATGATGGAGTCTTGGCTCCTAACTTTGTGAGGCTCTTTTTTAAGCTGGATGAAGAGGTTTTCTTCTTTTTGTAGACTTTTCTTGATATGCTCTACTTGGAGATTTTTATTCGGCCTTTTTCATGCCTCTTATTGGGGAATGAAAGTTTTTCTTCTTCTTTCTTTTTCATTGCCCCCTGGTGATATGGAGGATTTGACTCCGTATTTTCTTTGATGGACTCTTGTGTAGTCCTTATTTTCCTTTAGGGAAGTGGCGGAGATTTTGCATGAGTGTGCTTGATGACTCACGTGATAATGCCGCTGAGTCGTGAGGTAATCTTTTTGTTTTGCCTCTGGAGTAGGCAAGGATCCTCTTGGGGATGATCAAGCTTTTCCGTTAGCTTTTTCCATATTGATGACTTCATTTTCCTTAGATGGAAGGATGTTGATTGAATCTTCAACTGACTCTTTTTGACGACTCATGTGATGATGATGCTGAGTCGTGGAGTAATTTTTGTTTTGCCTCTGGGGTAGGCAAGGATCCGCTTGGGGATCATCGAGCCTTTCCGTTGGCCTCTTTTTTCGATGTACCTTCTTTTATTGGTGTTAGAAGGTTAGAGCTAGTTTCCTTGAAGCTCTTTTATTCTGTTGAAGTAGTTCTGATTGCGATAGTTTTGATTTCGCCTTTTTCTTTCGCGATTTTGATCTTTATCGCGAGTTATTTGAAATCTGGCTTTTTAATATATCACGTGTGCCTTTTATTTTATAATTTTTGTACACGTGGGCTTTTTGAAACGTAAACAGAAATAACAATGTTTATTTATTACTTCTCTTTTTTGTGATACATTCAAGCATTTTCAAATTACTAGAAAATATCTAAAAGGAAAACCCCTAATCATCTGCTTCTGGGCTAGAATGGGTGGATGGTGTTGGCGAAGGGATGCGGCGGAGTAGGCGGCGCTGGAACCTTGCCTGGGTCTGGACCAGATTCTCTATTTGTCGGTCCGTCCTGTCTTGCCTCATGGTCAGCTGGCTGAACTGCTGCCGTATGAACTGGAACTCTCCTTCCATATAGGCGTGCTCGTCATCTATCTGTCGGTACAAACCGGCGAAGTCTGGATCATATGACTGCTGCTGCGATTTCAAAGTCGCAGGGATGTCTTGTGGCATGTCGAAATCGCGCATATCCAGCGAAATCGAGATTATGGGGTTTAAGATAAACCCTGATCCCTGTCGACTAAGGATGTTCATATGAACCAGCATTCCTCCGCTAATCGGTTCTGGTTGGAGGCTAGCTTGAGAGGTCTTCCCCATCAGTGCATCCCCAATATTCAGCTAAAGGGGTGAGAAAGGGAGCTACCATGATGGCTCCTACCGAGCCGCGGGTTCCGTAATCTTTACGGCTTTCAGAAGGCATATCCTAGGTTGCATCGAAGCCTTTGATGCATACAAGAAATAATGAAAAGGTCACCAACTGTTACCTTCCCTTGGCTTTCCTTCCGACCGTGTATAGTCCCAGCCTAGCAATTTATGGCATATGCGGAGCGGAGGAGAGAAAGTTGCGCCCTTCAGGTGTGACGGCAGAGTATGAGCTCCAGTGATTTCTCTCCACATGCTGGTGGTGGTGAGAGCAACAGGTTTTTCCAGATATGCGGACCGATATTCTGGTGTTCTTGGGTCTGCTCCTTGGCAGAAGCCCATTATGACATTAAAGTCATCCAGAATAGTGGTCCGGTAGGCTCCATCCATCCAGTATGAGACGGCTTGAGTTGGTGGCACTCCGGCAATTGCGGACGACATTTCCACCATGTTGACGGAGGCAAGAAATTCCAGCGTAGCAGTACGGTGGATTCGAGTAGGTGGCTCACGGAGCAGAAAGTCCCATCCTATGTTGTGGATGAACCTTCTGACATCTTGATCCCAGCCAAATGTAGCTAGGATTTCAAAATCCAACCGCAGTATGGGATGCCAGGAAAATTGCTGGATATTTGCCAGTCGTTGTTGATGTGATTCTACCAGTAGAGCGTTGGTAGTAGGAGTTCCTCTAGTAGAGGTTCTAGTGCGTTTTCTCCTAGATGAGGCTTCTCCATGCTCCATTGTATATAGTACTCACTTAGGAATGCTAGAAGTGTGTAAAAAGGGAAGAGAAGCAAGATAGAATGCTTGGAATGGGGTACCAAAGCCAAGATCCGCGCCCAGCATATATAGGAGGCGCCAGGAGGTTTGGGACGGCCGTCTGGGTTGGGACGGCCGTCCCACTTGAAAATTCTCTACATGGACCACCAGCTGAAGAGTGGGACGGCCGTCCCACCTGGGACGCGCGTCTCAACTGAAATTGGCAACTTGGGACGACCGTCTCGACTTTGGGACGACCGTCTCGAGCTTCTTGAGTTGATTTTTCGTTTTTTTGTTGAGAAGGAGGATAGGACTCCATTCATTGATGTTTTAATGCATGTAATGTTTCATGATATGCATCCTATGATCTATTTCAATTAATATTTCGAAAGTTTTAACTGATGTGCTTTGACTTCGGGCGCATTCTTGGTGTTGTACCTTTCTGTCATCATGTTTCTTGATTAACAAGCTTGGTTGTACCTGATTTGCCGTCTTTTTTCTTGCTATAGCCGAAGAGCAATCTTTTGTTCGTAGGGTAACTGCCATATCAATGCCCCCCTTCCTTTGCTTAGGGATTTCAATCTTCCTATTGATCACTATATTTCCACATTCCCCTTTTTTACTTGAATGCTTTATATTGAAATGGTCAAGAGAAGAGAAAGAAAAGGATTTACAACAAGGGCTTGTGTTTTAGAGGGATATTTTTTGTAATAGAGGTTTTTGTAAGAATGGCTAGCCAAGGTTGGTCTGTGTTTAGGCTAGTTTAGGTAAACATTTCGTTCTTATGATGTGGCGTCTTTATTTTACTGATTTGTGGCGCCTTTTTGTGATTGATTAGCTTTCCTAGTCCGCCCTTTCAGGTTTTCAGCCTAGGATGTTATGCTTATGTCCTAACTTTTGTCTAGGTTTCCTTTTTTTGTGTTTATTTTTTAGGAATACCTAGCGGACTTTTTGTAACCCTAACTTTTGCCCAAGCCACCCTTTATTATTGTTCGGGTTTCCTGCAGGGTTTACCCTATCTTCTGCGCAGCCCCCTTTTGTGGGTTTCCTGCCGGGTATTTTGCCCTTTTATTTTCTTGTCTTGGCCTTTGGCCTTGACGAGCTCTCCTTTTTGTATATATATATATTTTTTTTGCATAACATTGTCGAAACTTGGTTTTATCGAGATAATTTTTATCCGTGTTTCTACTTAATCAATCTGATTTGACTTTGCTTTATGACGCTTTGATTGTTCTGACGCATTTGGAACTAAACGTCTATCTAAACCTTGTTTATTAAAAATGGGGTATAGACATATTTAGCAAGAAAAGAAGCAGATAGTAAGAATAACATTCTTTTGTAATTTTGGGGAAATGTGTGCCCTAGAAATGCTCGGGGGACGGGCATACCCCGAGGAGTGATCTCTAATAGTCACTAGGTTTACATCCCTTAGAATTGGAAGAAGGGCACCTAATGACTAACTCTACCCTTTGCGCTAATATCCCTCCTTTTCGGAATATCGTCTTTGAGGGATAAGACTTCCCTGTTTTCTGTATGGTTTGATCTTTCGTGGGGTCGTACCCTAAACCATACTTTAAAGGATTATCTTTGAACTCCGGTGGCTCTTTTATTCCTTGAGTATTCTTTCCGAGCCCCTGTCCTGGGCGATATCCATATCTTTTCATCATACGGGCCACCTTTGTATTATTGGGAAGTCTTTCTATGTTGGCAATTTCGAGTGCTTGAAAAGATGTTTCAAGAGCCTCTTCAGCCGCATCCACATATGGTTGGACAAACGGTTTGCTGATTAGAAAATCTTCTTCAGCCTGAACTGTGACAAGTTTATCATTTGTCACAAACTTGACTTTCTGATGGAGCGTTGAAGGTATTGCCTTAGCTCTATGAATCCAAGGTCTACCAAGGAGACAACTATATGCCGGCGTGATATCCATCACGTGGAAGTCTATGTTAAAGATAGTAGGGCCAATTTGAATTGGTAGACTAATCTCTCCTACTACTTCACGTCTTGATCCATCAAAGGCTCGAACAATTGTATTACTCGGGCGCATGTGGGTTCCTTGCACTGTTATCTTGTCAAGTGTGCCTTTAGGCATGACGTTTAGGGATGACCCATTATCCACCAAAACTTTGGAAATGAGATATTCCTTGCATTTGACAGAAATATGCAAGGGTCTGTTGTGATTTGACCCTTCTAAAGGGAGTTCTTCATTTGTGAAGGTAAGATGATTATTGGCTGTAATGTTACCAATAATTCCTTCAAATTTGTCCTCGGATATTGCATGTGGGACGAATGATTCATTCAAAACCTTTAATAGTGTGTTTCGATGTGGTTCTGAACTCATTATAAGTGATAACAAGGTTATCTTTGCGGGAGTGCGATTGAGTTGATCGATGATGGAGTACTCACTTTGTCTTATGTACTGGAGTAACTCATCTGTCTCCTCCTTGGATTCTTTTTCCTCTTCGGCCTTATCTTTTGCCTTATCTTTAGGAATTTTATCTTGTAATTCTTTGGGGGAATATATTCTTCCACTTCTCGTCATGCCCCCAATACCAGCTATGTTGGAGATATCTTGATTAATTGGTGATTCTTCTGAATATCTCCAAGGTACAACTTTATTTGATGAATAAGGGAAAGGACGAGGCATGAATAAACGTAAAGGCGTTATTGCCTCTTCCCTTTTATCGATTGGAATAACCAATGGTGCTTGTTTATTATCATCTTTGGGTCTATCAACCGTTGTAGAGATTTTGATGACGAAAGGCTTCTTTTCCATTTATTCTGATTTGTGGAAAGCACATCAATTAATCCTTCCTTTTTATTATCTTTATTATTAAGATGAGGAGGGATGTATGAATGTATGCAACTTATGAATGCAATAGACAGTTTAAGGAAAAAAACTTTTTATTTCAACTAGAAAGTGTTTATCCTTCTATACAATGCTTTGAAGCAAGTGTTGACAAAAACGGAGAAGCTTGAAGAATCCTATGGGTAAATTAGGCTTTCTTCGTAATTCTTCTTCAGCTGTTCTCACATGATTTCTGAGCGTCTTAATTTGCTCATGTACCGCCTGGCTCATATATTCACTATATCGATGAGCCTCTTTTATCTTTTCTTCTTGATGAACGATCAAGGCATGTTGTTGGTCAGACCTTTCTATTACTTGGTCTCTTTCACGAAGTAATTGACCATACTGAGCTAATCCATCTTTTTCTTTATCATGTAGCTCCTCTAGGTCTTCTCTGTATTTTTCAGCGGTTTCCCACCACTTTTGTGCTTCTGACCGAGTTTCTGCTAGGTCATCCTGTATTAACTTGATCGTTTTTGCCTGTTCTGCAAGCGCACTCTCAAGATGTGCTATTTCGTCACTCATGTCTCGGAATAGACTATCTTGTTCAAGCCTCAGAAATTTTAGTGCTTGTTTAGTCTCTTCTTGATAATCAGCACAATCATTCTTAAGGCGCTCTATTTCATGGTCCTTCTTTTTACATTGCCTTTTTAGACCATCTATTGTAAGGGTTGCTTCTTGCTCTTTTTCTTCGAAGGCCCTCAGCTGAGCTTCCATGACTTCTACCCTTTTATTTAAGGCAATGACCTGCAATTGTAGCTCTTCATTGACTAATGTTGTAGTGAATGTAGTAGATGGTTGGGGTATCCTTCTACTCTTCCTCCATTCTTCATATTCGTGGGACGTAGACACCTGAACCTTTCCAAGTTCTTTATCTCCTATATAGATTGGTCTTTCCCATGCTTTCCGGACAACGGATATTTCTTCAAAGCTATGGGAGTAATGGCATAGACTCAACCCTCTGAGCTCTTCTTGAGTTGGCACAGTCTAGGTTCTCATGAGTTGTCTCATAGCTATCTTAGGAGAGTAAGCTATACAACCCCTAAGGCCTAATAGTGGTATGCTCAGGTAATCTCCGCATCGTACAAGAATATAACCGGGTCTGAACCAAGGGCAAACCCATGATACATGCTCTATGTTCCAATTTTCTAACTCGGTTTTCCATTCTAAAGCTTGACGGTGCTGAAGAGGGATTTTTGCAAAACTTCTCAAAGGATCAGGGAATATGCCCATGTAGCTTGAAGCGTAGAAGTGAGTGACGCCCCATACATATAGTAATGAAGTGCAGCATCTAAGTGTTTTCCCCTGTTTCTGTCGGCAAAAATCTACTGAAAGCAGGGTATCAGCAAGAATCACAGGTATAGGACTCTTAGAGTATAGATCCCAGGCAAAGAATGCATCTATTGCAGCATGATTGATCGATGTCGTACATGGTCAAATAATTAAAATAGATAAATGTAGTACTAGGAAGCTTTCCTAGGTCATCTCCCAAAGACCACAAATTTCTATCAAAGCTTATCAATTTTTAGTAACAAAAAATTAAAAGGGGAGTTTTTCAAAATTAAAATATTAGAACAAAAGCAAATTATAAAAATGCGGATTAAAAACAGATTAAAATGCAATTGATTTTCTGATTCTAATGCAGTGTCACTTATCCTAGATTACGAAATTAATTCGAAATTAACCAACTAAGCGAAGATAAATCCCAAATTATATTCTAATCCAAAATTAATCAACTAAGCGAAGATTAATCTCAAATTAGCTTTAACACTTGTTCCAATATGAAATTAATCAACTAAGCGAAGATTAATCCCAAATTTTCCTTAACCTTTATTCCAACATGAAATTAACCAACTAAGCGAAGATTAACCCCAAATTATCCTTATACAATTAAGCATTGTATACATCACATAATCTCATATCTAACACAGAATTAAGCAAACTGTGATATAAATTTCGGTTTATTAAGCATAAACAGATTATAATTCAATACTGAGATTAGAAGATGAAGAGTTAAGAGAACAAACAATATGAAATTGAAGAACAAAACCTCAAAGATCTACTTGCATTCTTCTCAGAAAATCAATACAAATATTTAGCTATCCATGGAAAGTTGAAAACGCAATAGAAGAAAACATAATTAAAATCGAAACAAGAATTTAAAAATAATGACAGAAGAGTAAACAAACTTGAATATAAATTGCAGAAGATGAAAGGTGGAAGTGTGGTGGCTGCGTAGTCCTTCTGTGATGTGTCTGATGTGCCTCTCTTATATAAATAACCCTAACCCTAGTCTTTATTGAGGTTTGGGCTCAACTGGTCCATGAAACACATCATAAGTTGGCTTTAGTGCAGGTCCGTAAACTTCAAACACGTGCAGTATTTTCAATACTTATCCAAATTAAGCGATTTTAGTATCCTTTGAAAGCCTTTTGAGTTAGCTTTAAAACGCCACCATTGCTACTATTTTTGGAGGTCTAATGAATTTAGGAGACTTAAATTACTGAAGCATGTCCATTGGGCCGGCCTGGTGCGCTTGACCTGTGTTGGATAATTTATGTAAAATCCAATTTATCTCCGAATTGAATGATTTTGGATCCTATGGAAAGTTGAATGTGTCTAGATTATAAATTTTTGGAGATCTGTAGAAAAAATGATAAATAAATTAGTAAATCAATGTTAGTACCCGTATAGAATAAAATATGACATTTGACCCAATTTTCCAAGCCCAAAATTGCTTTAAACTGTAAAATGACATCTAGCCCAATCTTCTAGGCCCAAAATTGCTTTAACTGTCCTAAAATTAATAATGAGAAAAAATTAGACAAATAGATTTAAATTAATTAAAATCTAATTATTGGCCCAATGAAGCCCAATTAATAAAAATTCACTAATAATAGAAAGTTAAGCCCAAAACACTAATTAAAATAAGTTCAGAAAGGGAAGAAAATACGGAAATATAATGACTCATCAAATAATCCCACACTTAGCCTTTTGCACTCCTCGGCAAAATCAAGAAGCAAAACAAGGAAATAAATTCAAAAACATTAAAGAAAATTATGCAAAGGACAAAAACAAAAATAAAGACAAACAAAAACATAAACAGATATACATATTCATCAATGAAACCTAGGAAACGAAAGGAGTAGACAACATCCAACACACAAAGAGTCAGAGGAACCAAATACTCATGGAAATCATCCAAGCATTTCAAAACCTGGCAAGAGGTCAATCAGGTCAAAAGGTGAATCAAAGTGACAAAACCTCACAAGATGCACTGTATCTCTCATGTGTCTAGGCTACTGTATACTCTCAAAATACTCAAGAAAAGCAAACAACAGATAGACTTGGCAAGCCTCTAAACTCAACACCCAACGCACATGCATAAAAAGATCAAAAGGACTTTTCAGGTTGTAATGGGGGTAGGGACAAGGTAGAGGATATCATATGGGATAAGTAGTTGTGAACCAGAGGAACTAGAGGAGCAATGGGGAATAAGTCAAAAATAAATCACAAGATGCATGCCCAAAAACCTCTAATATCAAACCTCCACTACTGCCTTTACCTCAACCACAACTTTCCTTTTTTTTTTCTCTCTTTATATATATATATATATATATATATATATATATATATATATATATATATCTTTTTTTCTCTTTTTTTTATTTTTTTATTTTTTTATATATATCTTTTTTTTTAAACTACATGAAATACACTGAAAGGAAAACACAAAAACTCGCAATGAGAGATAACCAACTAGCCAGGACATCATCCAATGAAGTACAAAATGCACCCTCACACTTATTCAATAACTTATTCCCAAAACAATTCCAAAGCTCCAAAAATCCCTAAGGTTAAGGTAATCATGGTTTTTCACTTAAGGCTTTTAATGAGCTTCAAAAGAAATAAAGGGAAACATAGGCTCAAAGGGGCTATCAAAGGAATTAATTCAAGGTAGGCTCATTTGGCTAGAGGCTAATCGAACAAAAATGCCTTAATCATCTCCAAACATGCATGTGAATCAAGAAGTATCAATCAGAGTCAAGCCAAGGCTACTGCGCAAGCAATCAAGAGGCATAACAATCAAGAAAGAACAGGTAGTGGCTCAATTCCTCACAAAGGGTAAGATTGTCACCTTCAATTCAACCTCTCAAACATCGTAACCAACTTGACAAGCAGAGAAAAACAGGGATTTCAATCCAAAAAGCATAAAGCAACTCCTACCCCAAGAGTAAAGAAAGTGCCTACTACCTATACAAAACCTAGAAATCAAAGAAAAATATGCAAAACTATACACAAAACATAGAATATAAACCTACAATCCTATATCTCCCACCCCACACTTAAATTAGACATTGTCCTCAATGTAAACACAATCATATCCATTAAACAAATAGGACAAGCAAGATAAAAGATTTGAAGGGGAAAGAAGAACTCCCTAATCATGGTGGGTCCCGGATCTATCTCCTCAGATGGTACAGGTGTTGAGGTCATCAAGTAGCAACTTTGTTCCGCTAAAACAAACAAAGTCTTCCTGATCATGGTGGTTCCTGGATCTATCTCCTCAGATGGGTGTTTCATGGCATTTAGAATATTAAAGTGCACCACAATGTCATCAAATTCCATGGATAAGGTCCCTGCATGAACATCAATCTTGGTTCTTGCAGTCTTTAAAAATGGTCTTCCTAAAATGATGGGTGCAAAACCACGTGAAAATCCCTCGTCCATATCAAGAATGTAAAAATCAGTAGGGAAAATAAACTCACCAACCCTAACTAAGATATCTTCAATGAAACCTATAGGGTGGGTAACACTCTTGTTTGCCAACTGAATAACTATATTCGTAGGTTGCAGGGGTCCAAGAGAAAGAGATTTAAATATAGACAAAGGCATGACATTAATTGAAGCACCCAAATCAAGCATGGCATTCTCAAATTTATTATTGCCAATAATACAAGGTATGCAGAATGTACCTGGGTCCTTACATTTCTCAGGAATGTAAGGAACAGATTTACCTATCAAAGTAGACACATTTCTGCCCATGCTGATTGTCTCACTGCCCTTCATCTTCCTCTTGTGGGTGCACAGCTCCTTCAGGAATTTAGCATACCTGGGAATTTGCTTGATGGCATCAAGCAGAGGTATGTTCACCTCAACTTTCCTAAAGGTCTCCAGAATCTCTTTATCGACCTCTTCCATCTTTTTGCTTGGAATTGCTTTGGGAGGGAATGGAAGAGGGATATGAGGCTGTTGCAGGTCAGAACTGGGGCTGGAAGAAGGTCCATCTATATGCAATTTTCGGCTACCAACTGGTTGCTCAAGTGCAGGAACTAAGGTAGCTACAGATGAGGGTGGAGGTGTTGCAGTGGGTATGTCAATCTGTTTCCACGACCTCAATGTGATGGCACTCACATTCTTAGGATTAACCACGATCTGTGCAGGGAGCTTGTCCGAATTTTGATTTTGCAATTGATTCACAAGCAGTAGCTAGTTGACCAATTTGGTTGGTTAAACTCCGAATGGAGGCATCATTTTTCCGTTGGTACTATATGTTCATCTCAGCCATTTGTTTGACCAATTCCTCTAATGAAGGTGAAGAAGGTTGAGGAGTCTGGTGCTTCATTATGCTGCCTCCGATATTGTTGTTGCATTGGTGGAGGCACATAAGGTCCGCTTGGACCAGCGAGAATTCGAAATGGTGGTGGAGGCAAAGGATTCTGCTGTTGTTGGTGTTGCTGATTGGACCATCTCAGATTTGGGTGATTCCTCCACCCTGGATTGTATCTATTGCTTGAGAGGTCAAAATTATGTTGTTGGTTTGGAGCCCTATTATTGAAAATGTTTGCTGCATAAGCTTGTGGAGCTCCAAAACCTGTAGACTCATGCAATAATTGGCAGCAATCAGTGGGATGCTCAATTGAAGTACAAATGCCACAAACCCTTGCAAGTGGTGCAGGTCTCTGATTTGCAGCAAGTTGTGAGACTAGGGTGGTGAGGGCATCAATCTTACTTTCTAGCTTCTTCTCCACTAAATCTGATGAACCCACATCATGTACACCTCCAAGGACTATGGCATCACTCCTCATGTTAAATTGCTGGGAATTGGATGCCATCTTCTCAATTAAATCTCTAGCAGCAGTAGGTGTCATGTCTCCTAAAGCTCCTCCACTAGCTGCATCTATCATACTCCTATCCATTGTGTTCATCCCCTCATTAAAGTACTACAGCAGTAGCTGTTCTGATATTTGGTGGTGAGGGCAACTTGCACAAAGTCTCTTGAACCTCTCCCAATACTCGTATAAGCTCTCTCCCATCTGTTGCACGATACCTGATATATCCTTCCCGATGGCGGTGGTCCCGGAAGCGAGGAAAAATTTCTCTAGAAAGACTCTCTTCGGATCATCCCAGCTCGTTATGGAACCAGGAGCTAAGTAGTACAACCAGTCTTTGGCAAGATCCTCCAAAGAGAAAGGAAAAGCCTTCAGGTATATGTGATCTTCAGGAACATTTTGTGGCTTCATGGTGGAGCAGACTATATGGAACTCCTTGAGATGCTTGTGTGGATCCTCACCTGCACGACCATGAAACTTGGGCAATAAATGGATTAGTCCAGTTTTAAGAACAAATGGTACATCCTCTTCAGGGTATTGGATACATAAATTTGCATAAGTGAAATCAGGTGCAGCCATCTCCCTGAGAGTCCTCTCACGAGGTCCAATAGGTTGATCACCCATGTTATTAGTTTGGAAATTATCAGAAGAAGGTATATTAGGTGCAGTACTCTCACTATGACTATCTAATGGTTCAAACTCAAGAGATGAATTCCTAGAATGTCTAACTAATCTATGAAAGGTTCTGTCTATCTCGGGATCAAAAGGTTGTAAAAGGTCAGGATTGCTCCTAGTCATGCACTATATTCAACAATTCATGTATTTCCCAAGAGTTAAAAAAAAATTCCTAAAAAAATCAGTTGTTTACTGGAATGACAACGGTAGACCGTGAACAAGTACACCAGGTAGGTTCCCAGGAAAGAGAGGTGGGTCACTAATGGACACGCTTAAGTACCAAGTCTTTCCTAGCCGAACCCTCCTAGACATGCACTCTCACACTACCAAGCTATATCCAGAGTTTCCTATGAGAATGGAAATTATAAATTTTTTTTTATAAAGCTAGAAAAACAAATTAGAGATGAAACTGTTTTTTTTTTTGAATTATTATTTATATTTTTGTTAATATTTTTTTTTAATATTTATTTTTTTGTTATTTTTTTGTTATTTTTTTATTTTTTTAACCCAAAAGAGTTTTAGACACACAGTGGGCTATCAAAATAGTATTAAGAGAAGGAAGAATTTTAAATTAAGTAGAAAATCAAATAAAATATTCAATTAACTCGAAAATCAAATAAAATATCCAAATAATCGAAAATCAAATATTAAATAACTAAAAATCAAATAAAATATTTAAATAACTGAAAATCAAATAAAATATTTAAATAACTGCAAATCAAATAAAATATTCAAATAACTAAAAATCAAATAAAATATCCAAATAACAGCAAATCAAATAAAATATTCAAATAACTGAAAATCAAATATTAAATAACTTAAAATCAAATAAAATATTAAAAACTAGCAATCAAATAAAATATTCAAATAACTGAAAATCAAATAAAATATTTAAATAACTGAAAATCAAATAAAATATTTAAATAACTAAAAATCAAATAAAATATCTAAATAACAGACAAATCAAATAAAATATTCAAATAACAGACAAATCAAATAGAATATTAAATAACTAACAATCAAATAAAATATCCAAATCAAATAAAATATTAAATAACTAACAATCAAATAAAATATTTAAATAACTGAAAATCAAATAAAATATTCAATTAACTGAAAATCAAATAAAATATCCAAATAACTGAAAATCAAATATTAAATAACTAAAAATCAAATAAAATATTTAAATACTTGCAAATCAAATAAAATATTTAAATAACTGCAAATCAAATAAAATATCCAAATAACAACAAATCAAATAAAATATTCAAATAACTGAAAATCAAATAAAATATTCAAATAAAATAAAATAAAAACAAAAAAAATGAAAACAGAAACAGAAAATAAAAATTGAAAACCTAGACAAAAATCTTGGTCCTCGGCAACGGCGCCAAATTTGATCGATGTCGTACTCGGTCAAATAATTAAAACAGATAAATGAAGTACTAGGAAGCTTTCCTAGGTCGTCTCCCAAAGACCACAAATTTCTATCAAACTTATCAATTTTTAGTAACAAAAAATTAAAAGGGGAGTTTTTCAAAATTAAAATATTAGAACAAAAGCAAATTATAAAAATGCGGATTAAAAACAGATTAAAATGCAATTGATTTTCTGATTCTAATGTAGTGTCACTTATCCTAGATTACGAAATTAATTCGAAATTAACCAACTAAGCGAAGATAAATCCCAAATTATATTCTAATCCAAAATTAATCAACTAAGCGAAGATTAATCTCAAATTAGCTTTAACACTTGTTCCAATATGAAATTAATCAACTAAGCGAAGATTAATCCCAAATTTTCCTTAACCTTTATTCCAACATGAAATTAACCAACTAAGCGAAGATTAACCCCAAATTATCCTTATACAATTAAGCATTGCATACATCACATAATCTCATATCTAACACGAAATTAAGCAAGCTGTGATATAAATTTCGGTTTATTAAGCATAAAGCAGATTATAATTCAATACTGAGATTAGAAGATGAAGAGTTAAGAGAACAAACAATATGAAATTGAAGAACAAAACCTCAAAGATCTACTTGCATTCTTCTTAGAAAATCAATACAAATATTTAGCTATCCATGGAAAGTTGAAAACGTAATAGAAGAAAACATAATTAAAATCGAAACAAGAATTTAAAAATAATGACAGAAGAGTAAACAAACTTGAATATAAATTGCAGAAGATGAAAGGTGGAAGTGTGGTGGCTGCGTAGTCCTTACGTGATGTGTCCGATGTGCCTCTCTTATATAAATAACCCTAACCCTAGTCTTTATTGAGGTTTGGGCTCAACTGGTCCATGAAACACATCATAAGTTGGCTTTAGTGCAGGTCCGTAAACTTCAAACACGTGCAGTATTTTCAATACTTATCCAAATTAAGCGATTTTAGTATCCTTTGAAAGCCTTTTGAGTTAGCTTTAAAACGCCACCATTGCTACTATTTTTGGAGGTCTAATGAATTTAGGAGACTTAAATTACTGAAGCATGTCCATTGGGCCGGCCTGGTGCGCTTGACCTGTGTTGGATAATTTATGTAAAATCCAATTTATCTCCGAATTGAATGATTTTGGATCCTATGGAAAGCTGAATGTGTCTAGATTATAATGTTTTGAAAATAATAATTTTTGGAGATCTGTAGAAAAAATGATAAATAAATCAGTAAATCAATGTTAGTACCCGTATAGAATAAAATATGACATTTGACCCAATTTTCCAAGCCCAAAATTGCTTTAAACTGTAAAATGACATCTAGCCCAATCTTCTAGGCCCAAAATTGCTTTAACTGTCCTAAAATTAATAATGAGAAAAAATTAGATCAAATAGATTTAAATTAATTAAAATCTAATTATTGGCCCAATGAAGCCCAATTAATAAAAATTCACTAATAATAGAAAGTTAAGCCCAAAACACTAATTAAAATAAGTTCAGAAAGGGAAGAAAATACGGAAATATAATGACTCATCAATGATCCACAACGTTCACATGAAATGGGAATAATATGATTCCGAACATTGCCAATGCTAGAGTTTTGTTGAAGGTAGACTAATCTTTCTTTTCAGCCCAAGAGATTAAGTGGTCTTCTATTATGGACATTTTCCAACCTCGAATGTTCCCTTTTCCCTCTAGGATGGATTGATGAGGAGGCAGTCGTATGATAGTAGCAACCTTACTCACGACAACATATACTCCTGAGCAGACATAGACCCCGACTGACTGAGGCCATCTAACCATGAGTTCATATTCTTCTAAGGTTGGTACTAAATCGAACTGCGAAAACTCAAAGCAGTGTAGATCGGGATTCCAGAAGTGGACCAATGCTCTAACAAAGATTGGATCGATGCTGATTTTCAGGAGGTCAAGAATCCTTCCATAAGATTTCTCAAAATTAGCACTGACCTTCGGCGGCATATATGTACTCAACTACCTTAACTTCTCTACACGGCATAGAAGGATTTCCACTTTCTTTAACTGTCTATTACTGGATCCCTCCATTATCTAAAAGAAATGAAAATGCATGATATGAGGATGAGTCCTTGTAAATGCATGCATGTAAGTGTTTGTTTTTCTAAGTATTATCATGTTTTATTCTTAATATGATACATGGTATTACTTGGTTTTTTCTTAAAAAAGAAAACTATCTATATGGATGTTTATGGATTTTGATGAAGAGAGTCCTATTTCTTCTCTTATTAGTTTTATGAACAAAGGTTGTAAGAATTATAGGACTTTTATCAAGAATCTTTTTATTTTATAAAGGGTATTTTTATGGCTTTTAATTATTTTATATATATATATATATATATATTGACCCTTTATCTCTTCTGTCGGTCAACGTGGCTACTTAGCTTACAAAGAACCTGAAACCAGGCTAGCTTAACTGAAGACTGTCCAAGATAAAGTTGGCTTATTCTTATCACTTTTATGATTTTTAGGGTTTTTTCACTATTTTGTTTGTTGTATGATTACCCTATGCTAATGCATCAATACAAATGCAGCAAACGAATGCACACACAATTCATACATCCACGAGCAAAGCCACGCTTATTTAATCACGAGGTAGGTTTTTCCTGTAGAAATGTGCTTGGTTTAGGTGGTTCTAAACTGTTCTCACCAAGGCCAAAGGTCCCCAAGGTGCCCCCCTTATAGGGACCTCTCAATCTCTCAGTCCTCGGGTCATGCACGGAACTCCGTGTTGACATCCTTAGACCAAAAGAAGAGAGTTATCACCTTGAGTTGGTGGTTTCCGACAACGGTTGTAGCCCCGTGTGCGAACAATCCGGTCGTATCTGCCACCCACTCGCTATAGGTATTCACTCTTGCCCCCGGGTATAGAGGGACTGCTGTGTGCAAGGGTTTTTGTGTGCAATTTATATTTCAAACAATTTTGCAGAAAATAATCATACAGCAATTATTAAAGCCATATAATAAAACATACGGAAGAGGGTAAAGGGGTAATTTCAAATATTTACTTAGTTTGAATTTATTCGTCACTAAATGGGATCAACTCTCTAGCTTCCCCAGTGGAGTCGCCATCTGTCGCCGCCGTCCGTTCCGACGTCCAGGGACATCTCGAACGTTTATGCGAGCGGTCGCGAAAAGATGGTTTAGACTCGCGTTTTATGTTAAAATTAGATTCATTGCTTTCGAGGTGCTCAACAACTGAACTATCCTCTAATAAAAGCAAGGTTTTCGAAAAGGGGTTCTTATGGAGTCGCCACCAATGTTTTGACCGTAAACATTGGAAAAGGATAAAAAGGCGTTGATTTTAATAAAAACCAAACTTGGCCATTATAACCAGAGTTAGGTAAGGGAGTTAGTTACGTGTGGGGAAGGTGTTAGCACCCCACAATGCCCCTTTCGGGTTCCCTATGACGGATTAATTCATTTAAGTGAAGATTACGAGAAATTACGCGATTACCCTATTTTATTGCATAATATTAAAAATGGCTATCTACATGACTTTATTTCATATTGCATACATAAAGCAGTAAAAGAGAAGAGAATTGAAAAGAACCTCCGTAGCAAGCTTTGTATTACAAATCTTTGATCGTAAGGATGCGTTTTGGCAATCCCTCACTCTACAAAGACTCTTCTCTCCGAATACAAGATCGACTTGACTAAACTTTTACAGAAGAATCTGTTAGAAAAGAAGGCTAAGATCAAGAGGGGGGGTGAATTGATCTTTGAAAGATTTTCGCAATTAACAGATTATCTATTTGTAAAAATAAGATTTCAGATCTGTTCTTGAATCACACAGCAATCAATCAACAATAAACGCAGCAACAGAATTAAAAGAGGAGAAAGGTTTAGAAAGATATCACTGGTGTTTATACTGGTTCACCCAATACCAGGGCTACGTCCAGTCTCCAGCCAAATTCCAGCTGGGTTCCACTAGATCAAATGTTTTACAGATTACAATCTTACACTTAATCTACCACAAGAACCACAATTCCAGTTCCTGCACCTAACCTTTCACCAAGAACCAAATTCCAGTTCTTGACAACCTCTACAACCAAATTCCAGCTTCAGAGAAACCAGTGCCCACAATTCCAGGCACCAAACAATACAAAAAGAATGTAAAGAAATGAAAAGAAGAAACTAGAATGCTCAAACCAGTTTTATGCAATTCTGCAATGTGTTTCTTCTTCAAAAGAAAGCAATTTGCCTCAAGAAAGAATTTCAAAGAACTTCACAAAAACTAGTGCGAATCTTTCTTGAAAGAGTGCTAAAGTTTACTTGCTTGATTGCTAAAGATTGATGTTCAATTGTTGTGTTTAAAATTTTCAAGCCAAACTGTTTTTAATGAAGATTTTCAAAACTGTTGGTTTAATCAATCTGTTAAAAAATCTTTTAATCTGTTAAAAGTGTAGTTTTAATCTGTTAAAACTTCTTTTAATCCATTAAAGCATTCTTGATTATTTAACAGATTTGTTTTAACTGATACAACAACGTTTGTATCAATTAAAACTCTTTACAAAAAATCTTCTAATTTGATTTAATCGATTGTTTCGTGTTTCAATCGATTAATATACTGCAAAACTTAATTGTGAGTTTTTCCAAGTGATTTTAACTGATAAAAATAAGTTTTAATCGATTAAAACGCTGTGTAGAAATTTTCTAAGTTGTTTTAATTGATTGAAACGTGTTTTAATCGATTGAAAAAGTTCTGATCGGTCATAACTCAATTCTGATCGATCATATTCGATTCTGATCGGTCATAATTGCATTCTGATCGATCATCCTGAACACTAAGTGGATTTAATCGATTAAAACCAAGTTGTATCGATTAAAATACTGCAAAAACACTTCTCTTAACATTTTAAGTGATTTTAATCGGTTATTTCGAAGCTTTATCAGCTTAAAACACCGACAAAAGGTTTTCAAAACTTTCTTTAATGAAAACAATCGGTTATTTTGAAATTATATCGCTTAAAAACTTGTTTAAAAAAGCTTTTGTTAAAATACTTTGTTTTTAACTCGCTTAAACGTTTTTAGAGGCATTTTGCAAAATCTTTTAAGTAAAGAAACCTCATGCAGCAGAAAAGATAAAAATGATTATACCTAAGCATAGCTGCGGACACACTAATCTCTCAACTCTTTTATCTAAGTGACTGTTGACCGCTACTAAGTTGACTTTGACTTCATCAAATCAACAAGATCTTTGTCAGAGTGTTTCAATAAGATCTTCATCACTTTCAGTCTCCCTCTATTTGATGAAGACAAACACCACTTTGAATAATAACTCTGCAAGAGAAGTCACTTGATAAAACAAATTAGTTAGAAATAAAAAAATGAATTATTTTCCTATTTCTCCCCCTGAATTGTTGCTTCCCCTAAATAATCCTATATTGTTTCTGATCAACAGTAAAGCAACTATTCTCCCCCTTTTGACTTCATCAAAAATAGGGATCAGAAGAGTAATAAGTTTGAGATTTTGAAAATAGAGAAAAAAAAAAGAATACGATATTTTACTCATGTAAAGATCAATCAAAGTTGATTCAAACTTATCTTCATTAACACGTTTATAATGAATACAATTAACACGTGTAAAGATAAGGGAATCACGCTTTAGTAGCATGTTACAAGAACATCCATTAACTAAAGCCTTTAATTCTTCTTTCCAGAATAAAAATCGATTAAAAATAGGACAAAATCGATTAAAAAGTTCTTGTTTAATGATTTTAATCGATTGAAATAAAGGTTTAATCGATTAAAACAATGAAGGACTTCGAAAGTATGAAACATAAGTGCATTTAATCGATTGATTCGACTTTTAATCGATTAAAACAGTAAAGAAAAATGTTGTATAAATTCTTTTAATCGATTTAAAAGATTTTTTATTGATTAAAACAACTAGTTTTGCAAACTAAGTAATGTTTGATGCATCTAAAATGCCTAATTCAGTGCGAATTTTGAAAAACCGATCATGAGCAAGAGGTTTTGTAAAAATATTTGCTAGTTGTTTTTCAGTTTCTATAAAGAAGATTTCGCAATCACCTTTCAAAACATGATCTCTAATGAAATGATGTCTTATTTCTATATGCTTTGTCCTAGAATGTTGGATTGGATTTTTAGTTAACATAATGGCACTAGTATTATCACACAAGAGAGGAATTTTTCTGAGAATTAAACCATAATCATCAAGCTGTTGTTTGATCCAAAGAGATTGAGCACAACAACTCCCAACTGCAATGTATTCTGCTTCAGCTGTAGACAGGGCAACACATGATTGCTTTTTACTCGTGCCATGAGATTAGATTGCTTCCAAGGAGATGACAAGTGCCACTGGTGCTTTTTCTATCAAGCTTACAACCTGCAAAATCCGAGTCGAGTATCCAACTAGATTTAGTTTTGACTCACCTGGATACCATAACCCAACATTTAAGGTTCCTTTGAGATATTTGAGGATTCTTTTTGCAGCAAGTAAGATGAGACTCTTTTGGTGCAGATTGGAACCTGGCACACATACAAACACCGAACATAATGTCGGTCTACTTGCCGTTAAATATAGCAAAGAACCAATAAGCCCTCTATATTTAGTTTCATCAACAGATTTTCCTTTTTCATCGTAGTCAAGATAACAATTTGTGGACATAGGTGTTGATGCCTCCTTGCAGTTGTTCCATCTCAAATTTCTTTAAGAGTTCTCGTGCAAGTATTTGGATTGATGAAGAAAGCTTCCTTCTTGAAGTTGTTTAACTTGTAATCCAAGAAAGTAGTTGAGTTCCCCCATCATAGACATCTCAAACTCTCCTTGCATATCTTTGATGAAATCTTTACATAAAGACTCATTAGTGGCTCCAAATATGATGTCATCAACGTATACTTGAACCAGAATTACATCATTATTCAATTTCTTTAAAAATAAAGTTTTGTCAACCAAACCTCTTTGATAGCCCTTTGAAATGAGAAAGTTACTTAACCTTTCATACCATTGTCTTGGGGCTTGTTTGAGACCATACAAAGCTTTCTTCAATCTATAAACATATTCTGGATGAATATGATCTTCAAACCCAGGTGGTTGAGTAACAAAAACTTCTTCATTTAAGTAGCCATTCAAGAAAGCGCTGTTGACATCCATTTGAAATAACCTGAAATTTTTAATTGCAGCATAGGCAAGTAATAGTCTAACAGCTTCTAATCTAGCCACTGGAGCATATGTTTCATCAAAATCAATTCCTTATTGCTGATTATACCCTTTAGCCACCAATCTAGCCTTGTTTCTAGTTATTATGCCATTTTCATCCATTTTATTCCTAAAAACCCATTTTGTTCCTACAATATTGGCATTATCTGGTTTTGGAATTAATTCCCATACCTCATTTCTTGTAAATTGATTTAATTCATCATGCATAGCATTAATCCAATTATTATCCTTTAAAGCATCAGATATGTTTTTAGGTTCAATTTGTGATACAAATGCCATGTGATTGCAAAATTTATTTAGAGATCTTCTAGTGGAAACTCCCTGATTTTTTTCACCAATGATGTTGTCTATTGAAAGATTTCTTGGAGTTTTCCATTCCTTGGGCAGTTCCTCTTCGGTTTCTTCAATTTCTTCAACCTCGTTTTTGAGAAACCGTTGATTTCGCGCTTTAACCGATACATTTTATCGGTTAAAATATCTTCTTTTGTACTATATTCAGAAACATTCTGCATATTTGGGTTAGTTTCATCAAATGTAACATGGACAGATTCTTCTACAGTTTTTAGCCTTTTGTTAAAGATTCTATAAGCATGGCTATTTAATGAATACCCCAAGAATATACCTTCATCTGATTTGGAATCAAATTTTCCAAGATTTTCTTTTCCATTGTTTAAGACAAAAACTTTACTTCCAAATACTCTAAAATAGTTTATGTTAGGCTTTTTACCTTTGAATAATTCATAAGGAGTTTTCTTAAGAAAGGGTCTGATTAAAACACGGTTTAATACATGGCAAGCAGTGCTAACGGCATCAGCCCAAAAATATTTTGGTAATGCTTTCTCACTAAGCATTGTCCTAGCTAGCTCTTCAAGAGAACGGTTTTTCCTTTCAACTACACCATTCTGTTGAGGAGTTCTAGGAGCAAAAAAATTATGCTTGATACCATGTTTATCACAAAATTTATTGAATTTTTCGTTTGAAAATTCTCCCCCATGATCACTTTGAATACAAGAGATAAAATAGCCTTTTTCATTTTAAATTTGTTTCGCAAATTTCTTAAACAAATGGAAAGTATCAGATTTTAATTTCAAAAACAATGTCCAGGTAAATCTTGAGTAATCATCTACTATAACCAGTGCATATAGATTCCCTCTTAAGCTCATAGTTCTAGAAGGACCAAAGAGATCCATGTGCAAAAGTTCAAGAGGTCTAGATGTTGAAACAATATTTTTCTGTGAGAAAGAATTTTTGACTTGTTTCCCCTTTTGACATGCATCACATACTTTGTCTTTCACAAACTTGAGTTTAGGTAAGCCAACTACAAGATCTCTAGAAATCAATTTGTTTAGATGATTCATATGAATATGAGCTAACCTCCTATGCCATAACCAGGAATCATTCTCTTTAGAAATTAAGCAACAGTTCTTAGCAGAATTAGTATCTAACATGTAAATATTGTTGATCCTTTTACCAGTAATCATTACCTGTTCTGAATCTGATCTGATAATTTGACATTGATTTTGCCCAAAAACAACTTTGTGTCCTTTATCACACAACTGGCTAATACTAATCAAATTATGTTTTAAACCTTCAACATATAAAACATTATTAATAATACCTGATTCTGCACATTTGATGTCACCTATTCCAAGAATTCTTCCTTTATTATTATCACCATAGACAACAATCCCACCATTCTTTAGTTTAAGATTGCAAAATTTTGTAATATCACCTGTCATGTGTTTGGAACAACCACTGTCAAGGTACCAGAGATCTTCACTTTGTTTTTCCTAAAATAAAATTAGTATAGTTGCAGTACAAAATGATACAGTATTGAAATAAACAATTAATTCTGTACTGGAAGTATAATTTTAATCGATTAATTTGATACTCAATCGATTAATCAATTTCTAGAGAGAATGTATCAGAATAATAATCGATTTAAACGAGGAATAATCGGTTAATTTTATCCTGTTTAATGATTTTAACTGATATGAATCCATTTTAATCGATTAAAACAGTTAAACTATATTCCAGAGAACATTTTAATCGATTAATTCGTTATTTTAAACGATTAAAATTGTACGAACAGTTCTTCTGGTATTCTCTGTAAGTGATTTTAACCGATTGAAATAGTTTTATATCAATTAAAATACTCAGTCCATGAATCCAGAGACAAAATTCGCTGATTTGATACACAGGGACTTCCAGATTTTGTTCCTGCAAAACAGATTAGGCATATTTCTGGTACCCTTTATAATTATTGGGTCCAATTATGTTATATAAAATTAATTTTTGGGAATCCATTTCATTCTACCTTTGGGAATAGCATATTTCCTAATTCTACAATACTTCACAGAATGCCCTTTTTTCATGCAGTGAAAACATCTAATAAATGGAGATGACATAGATTTATTATATGCAAAATAGTTTTTAAATGCTCTAGTTTTCTTTCCAATAGAAGGTGTAAAACCTATACCACCACGATCAATAACTAATTTTTGAGAGTCAAGTATCATATCAAGACTAGTCTTCCCTTTTGCTAGTTTAGATGCAGTCTTTATTAAATATGTTACTTTCTCTTGCAACTCAGGACAATTTTTACAATCTTTAACATTACACATGCAATCAAAATTATTACCTATAACTGAATTTTCATTCTTGGTTTCTTCATCAACTATTTTCTTTTCAAGAATAGTGATCTTGTTTTCTAATATTCTATTCATGCTTTTTAATCTTTTGTTTTCAGTTTCTAAGTTTTTTGCTACAGCATGCATTTCATAAAAGGCATCTTGTAATGAACTATAATTCATAGAAGTTGTTGAGTCAGAACTTACACTAGTTTTTGGTGAATCCAAGTTGACCATTAGGCATATCTCTGTTGTTTCTTCATAGGTCATTTCAAGGATTTTCCACATTTGTGCAGCAGTTTGACAATGTGCTATCCTGAAAAAATCATTTCTGTTAAGTGCAGATATGATAATATTTTTGGCAATACAATCATCTTGGATTAATTTCTTTTCACAGTCATTTAAGCTACACCATTCTTTGTTGAAAATATCAGTTTCTTGTTCAATGATATTCCACAAAACAGTGGAGGTCTATCAATACAAGCACCCTCAGAAAATTTGTTTCCAGCCATGGATCGAAGAACTTGAATAACTTTCAAGCACCTCGCTCTGATACCAATTGTTAGAAAAGAAGGCTGAGATCAAGAGGGGGGGTGAATTGATCTTTGAAAGATTTTCGCAATTAACAGATTATCTATTTGTAAAAATAAGATTTCAGATCTGTTCTTGAATCACACAGCAATCAATCAACAATAAACGCAGCAACAAAATTAAAAGAGGAGAAAGGTTTAGAAAGATATCACTGGTGTTTATACTGGTTCACCCAATACCAGGGCTACGTCCAGTCTCCAGCCAAATTCCAGCTGGGTTCCACTAGATCAAATGTTTTATAGATTACAATCTTACACTTAATCTACCACAAGAACCACAATTCCAGTTCCTGCACCTAACCTTTCACCAAGAACCAAATTCCAGTTCTTGACAACCTCTACAACCAAATTCCAGCTGCAGAGAAACCAGTGCCCACAATTCCAGGCACCAAACAATACAAAAAGAATGTAAAGAAATGAAAAGAAGAAACTAGAATGCTCAAACCAGTTTTATGCAATTCTGCAATGTGTTTCTTCTTCAAAAGAAAGCAATTTGCCTCAAGAAAGAATTTCAAAGAACTTCACAAAAACTAGTGAGAATCTTTCTTGAAAGAGTGCTAAAGTTTACTTGCTTGATTGCTAAAGATTGATGTTCAATTGTTGTGTTTAAAATTTTCAAGCCAAATTGTTTTTATAGAAGATTTTCAAAACTGCTGGTTTAATCAATCTGTTAAAAAATCTTTTAATCTGTTAAAAGTGTAGTTTTAATCTGTTAAAACTTCTTTTAATCCATTAAAGCATTCTTGATTATTTAACAGATTTGTTTTAACTGATACAACAACGTTTGTATCAATTAAAACTCTTTACAAAAAATCTTCTAATTTGATTTAATCGATTGTTTCGTGTTTCAATCGATTAATATACTGCAAAACTTAATTGTGAGTTTTTCCAAGTGATTTTAACTGATAAAAATAAGTTTTAATCGATTAAAACGCTGTGTATAAATTTTCTAAGTTGTTTTAATTGATTGAAACGTGTTTTAATCGATTGAAAAAGTTCTGATCGGTCATAACTCAATTCTGATCGATCATATCTGATTCTGATCGGTCATAATTGCATTCTGATCGATCATCCTGAACACTAAGTGGATTTAATCGATTAAAACCAAGTTGTATCGATTAAAATACTGCAAAAACACTTCTCTTAACATTTTAAGTGATTTTAATCGGTTATTTCGAAGCTTTATCAGTTAAAACACTGACAGAAGGTTTTCAAAACTTTCTTTAATGAAAACAATCGGTTATTTTGAAATTATATCAGTTAAAAACTTGTTTAAAAAAGCTTTTGTTAAAATACTTTATTTTTAACTGCTTAAACGTTTTTAGAGGCATTTTGCAAAATCTTTTAAGTGAAGAAACCTCATGCAGCAGAAAAGATAAAAATGATTATACCTAAGCATAGTTGCGGATACACTAATCTCTCAACTCTTTTATCTAAGTGACTGTTGACCGCTACTAAGTTGACTTTAACTTCATCAAATCAACAAGATCTTTGTCAGAGTGTTTCAATAAGATCTTCATCACTTTCAAAATCGAATGCTGGAATACAATTCCTTAACTGATTGTTACCTTATTAAGGCAATCAGAGAGTTCATTCGAAGTAGGGAGAGAAGACAAGTACTTGGAGTTGTTTGGTGTGTGAAACAGTGGCAAATGAGCCTCCTATTTATAGTTTTTCGCAGCCTAGTAGTTTGGGACGACCATCTGGGTTGGGACGGCCGTCTGGGTTGGGACGGCCGTGCCACTTGAATTTTTTACCCATGGGTCCACCCCTTGAAGAGTGGGACGGGCAGTCTCACTTGGGACGGCCGTCCCACTTGGCCAGGGTAGCTTAGGACGGCCGTCTCACATTTGGGACGGCTGTCTCAACTTGTTTTGGCCAACTTTTGTGTTCTGGGACCCCCGGGAAGCTTTCCTTTCTTTATTCGGAAGTCGGTTGATGCCGATAGACGCTCGCTGAAGCTTTATCTTCATATAGGAAGTCTTCTTTGGCCTTTTATTGAGATGCCGAGCTAGCTTTATCTTTTATAGGAAGTCTCCTTAGCCTTCATTGAGAGGCCAGGCAAAATTAGGGGTCTACAACAGTATTTGGTTTGAGAGACAAAAATGCCATCTTTAAGTTGCTTGATTTGAAGTCCAAGGAAGAATGTTAATTCTCCCATCATAGACATTTCAAATTCTCCCTGCATTATCTTAGCAAATTCTACACACAAAGAATTATCAGTTGATCCAAAAATGATATCATCAACATATACTTGAACCAATAAGATATGTTCTTTTACTTTCTTTATAAACAAAGTAGAATCAATTTTTCCTCTAGAAAAATCATTTGAAGTTAGAAAACTACTTAATCTTTCATACGAAGACCTAGGAGCTTGTTTTAAACCATATAATGTTTTCTTCAATTTAAAAATATGATTAGGATAACTAAAATCTTCAAATCCAGGGGTTGCTCCACATATACTTCTTCTTTAATAAACCCATTCAAAAATGCACTTTTAACATCCATTTGATATAATTTAAATTTCATCAATGATGCATAGGCAAGAAGTAGGCGTATAGCCTCTAACCTGGCAACAGGAGCATAAGTTTCATCATAATCAATACCTTCCTCCTGACAGTAACCTTTGGCAACAAGTTTAGCTTTATTCTTTGTTATATTTTCATCTTCATCAAGTTTGTTTCTAAATACCCATTTAGTTCCAATTACTTGATGTGATTCTTCTCTTGGAATTAATTCCCAGACTTGATTCCTTTCAAATTGATTAAGTTCCTCTTGCATTGTTATGCACCATTGGTCATCTTTAAGCGCTTCCTCAACATTTTTGGGTTCTATCTGTGAAACAAAGCTACAGATATGCAGAAATTAGTCATATTTCTAGTTCTTACCCCTTTTGAGATATCACCAATAATATTGTCCATTGAAAGTCTTCTTGGTGATTGTCATTCTTTAGCTAATTCAGTCGGTTGAGAAGGCTCATTCTCATTCAAATACAGTTCTTCAAGAGCCTCTCTTATGTACTCATCATCACCTGCAAGTTCTTTATTTGACTCAAGAGGATGTCCCCCAAGGTCTACAATTTCATCAAAAGTAACATGTATAGATTCTTCAACATTTAAGGTTCTTCTATTAAACACTCTATAATGTTTGCTAGTTAATGAATAACCTAAGAAAATGCCCTCATCGGATTTTGAGTCAAATTTTCCTAAGTTGTCCTTTCCATTATTTAACACAAAGCACTTACATCCAAATATTTTCAAATGAGCAACATTAGGCTTTCTACCATTTAACAATTCATAGGGAGTTGATTTTATAATTGGCCTAATGAGCATTCTATTCAAAACATAACATGCAGTACTTACAGCATCAGCCCAAAAATATTTAGGAACATTTGATTCATTTAGCATTGTTCTAGCAAGTTCCTCTAGTGACCTATTTTTCTTTTCAACTACATTATTTTGTTGGGGAGTCCTAGGAGCAGAAAAATTATGCAATATTCATTTTCCTCACAATAATTTTCAAACCTTTCATTTTGAAAATCACCACCATAGTCACTTCTTAAAACTTTAATTCTTAAGTCTTTCTCATTTTGAATTTTGCTTTGCAAACTTTCTAAAGACCTTAAAAGTTTCACTTTTCAATGTTAAGAAAAATGTCCAAGTATATCTAGAAAAGTCATCAACAATCACAAGAGCATAATAATTTCCACCAAAACTTTTTATCCTAGAAGGACCAAATAAAAATCTAAATGTAATAATTCTAAAGGTTTTGATGTGGAGATAACATTCTTTGATTTGAACGATGATTGTCGCCGCTGTTAGAACGAGGCGGTCGGAGCGACGCGATGGTTCCAACTTTCCAATTTTCGCGTTTTTATTGGTGTGGTAACAACGCCTTTAGGTTGTCCGATAACCGCGCTTAACCTAGGGGCGAGGTTTTCGAAAAGGCGCTCTTGGATTGTCCGATAACCGGGCTAACCCAAGAACTAATTTTGAAGGGTTCTTTTGGAGTCGCCACCGATGTTTTTACCTAAAACATCGAAAAAGGAGTAAAAAGGTGTTGGTTTTCGAAAAACCAACTTTGGTGATTAGAACCAGAGTTGGGTAAGGGAGTTAGTTACATGTAAGGGAAGTGTTAGTTCCCTTACGACGCCCCTTTCGGGTTCCCTATGATAGGCCAGCTATTTTAAATAAGTAAACTGGTGAAAATACGCTTTTACCCTTTATTTGCAGAATTTAAAGTTATGACTACGTGGCCATAATATCTACTGCATAATTTAAAGATAAAGCAGTAAAGAGAGAGGAAGAATGTAGAAACCTCCGGGGCAAGCTTTCTATTAATTTGGGTGCTTTTTGGCAGCCCTTCACTCTTTACAGCGCCGGAATCTCTCGAAAACGCTATAAAAAACTCTAAAAAGCTCTCAGAAACTCCAGAAATGCTTCGGAGGGATTCTAGAAAGAGAATTTGAGGAGGTGACTAGATAGAGAATGGAAGAACTGTGTGAAATGAGGGGAATGGCGCGGCTATTTATAGGAATTCGCGCCTGTCAGGTCGAGACGGCTGTCTCGTCTGACAAGGTCGAGATGACCATCTCGCCATTCGAGACGGCGGTCTCGACCCTAAAAGGCGAAAAATGCTTATTTACATGCTAAAAATCCCTCCTATCCTAGTATGAGGCCTAATAGTCTCTCCTAATGGCTTCTTAGGCTTTCATCCATCTTCGAATAGAAGGTCTTCTGGTCTTTATTATGAGGCCGAACAAGATTTGGGGTCTACAGCTGCCCCCCCATTACCTGACTAGTTGGCTGTTGGCCTGTTGTGCCAAGAGGATCGACTGGAAGGTAAAGGAGTTGACCTTCTTGCCCGGTTACCCTTCGGATGTTCCGTCTTGCGGCGGTTGATCTTCTGGGGAAAATTTGTGTTGTGCACCTCCAGGATACTCCTTCTGATGGTAGCCGATCCCTTCGATTGACACATGGTAGAACCTTAGGATACTCCTTCTGACGGTAGTCGATCCTTCGGTTGATGGGTATAAACCCCCCATCAGGCTGGTAGTTGCAGTCCGCTGTGTGTTGGACTGGATGAGTATGAACCCCCCATCAGGCTGGTATTTGCAGTCCGCTGTGTGTCAGACTGGATGAGTATGAACCCCCCATCAGGCTGGTAGTTGCAACTTACTGATCCGGCTCGAGCGCAGATCAGGCGCACTTGCGTGCGCGGGTTGATAGGTATGAACCCCCTATCAGGCTGGTACAGTCCACTGTGTAGGACTGGTGGTGGTGGCGGCTTACTGCTCGGGTGGCTCATGCGCCTATGTTTGAAGGATGCTTTTCTGGTAGATTTTTCTGTTGGTTGTCCAGCTTGTTGATTGCTGGGAAATCTTTGTTGGTTGTCGGGGATTTTTGGTAGTGTTCATCCGACTTTGCTGGTTGTCGGGGATTTTTGATGAGTGCCTCTTAGGTAGGCAGGAATCCTCTGGGGATTTGTTGATCTTGGTGATGCCTCTGAGCAGGCAGATACTCTATTAAGTTTCTAGTAATGCCTCTGAGTAGGCAAATGCTTCATTTGGAAGTGAAAACTTTTGGCTGCATTTGTTTTGCCTTGCCTCTGACTAGGCTGATATTCCCTTATAGGGATGCTGGCTCTTGCTTGCCAGGTCTTGCCTATGTGTAGGAAAATGACATTCTGAGGATGAACCTGAAGTTTTGCAGCAGGCTCACTGGGATGATCTTTCTTTTTTTTTTGATCCACAGGGGAATTGGTTGACATCCTGAGGGTCAGATTTTGGTATCCCTTTGGGGCATTGGAGTCTCGGCTCCTTAATTGATATGGGTGTGAGCTGGTTTTTGTGATGCTCTTATTTCATTGGGGAATGGGTATTAAGTTAGGATTTTAATTTCGCCTTTTTTTGCGCAATTTATCTCTTTTTTATCGCGATTTTGAAATCTGGCTTTTTATGGGGATAATGCGTGCACCTTTTTACTTTTTAGTTTCTTTTATACACGCAGGCTTTTTCTTCTTTTTTTGGGGATCCACAGGGGATAAAGTTTTCTTTGGTGATCCATCAGGGGATTGTCGACTTCGTGGGGATCTGATTTTTCTTTTCTGGGGATAGAGTCCTAGATCCTTGATTAATGGTGATGCGTCCTTATTCTACTGAGGGATTAGAATTTATGATTCCTTATTTTTTGTAGATTTTTTAGGAGATCCACTTGAGGATTTTTATTCGGCCTTCTCTGTTGTTGCCTTTTCTTTTGGACATCCGTTGGGGCTGCAAGAGTCTTCTTCTTTTTTCCTTTTTTTGTTGAGCCCTTGTTGGTATGGAGATTGGAATCTTTTGACTGTTGATGATGATGGGCTCTTGAAGCCTTTATTCTCCATTGGGGAGTGTGGAGGAGACTTTGGGTGAGTGTGCTCGATGACTCATGTAGTGGTAATGCTGAGCCGTGAGGATTTTTTTTTTTTTGTGTTGCCTCTGGAGTAGGCAAGGATCCGCTTGGGGATAACTAAACATTTCCGTTGGCTCTTCTTTTATGATGTCTGATGATTGTGCCCTCTTTTATTAGGTGATGACTGGAGCTTTGGCTTCTGGAAGCTTCTTATGACAACTCGCTCTTCTTTCTTGAGGGAGAGCAATGTTTGGAGACTTATTACTTTCTTGTGCCTTCTTTTCTGGGTAGAAGGATGGTAGCTGGAGCTCTTGATTTTCAGAAGCTCTTATTCTGCTGAGTTGCTTGATTGACGACTTGCTCCGTTTTCTTGAGGGCATTATTTGGAGACTCGGTCTCAGTGATCCTATTTTCAATCACAAACATGGAGCTAGTATCCTTGTATGCATGAATGTTTTTCGTTTGTTATTTGTCTGAAGTAATTTTTATTTCTTTCATTTTTGACATTGACAAAGTCATTTTGTGCGACTATTTTGTGTGTGGATGCCCTAAATGCAATCTATTCTTTTTTATTGATGCATCTGGAAAAGTGACTGGCATTCTCCTGCTGGACTTTTTATGATTATGATGAAGGGCCCCTCTCTTTTATTCATTTTTTGGTTTAGCCCTATCTTTTGCCTAGACCGCCCTTTTTGGGGTTTTCGGTCTAGCGGGCTGCCTTAATTTTTGCCTAGGATATCTTAGTGGGATTTTTCCTTTTTTATGAATGCCCTAACTTTTTCCTAGACCGCCCTTTGTGGGTTTTCGATCTAGCGGGCTACCCTAACTTTTGCGTAAGAATCTCCTAGCAGGCATTATTTTTTATTTTTATTTTTCTCATTTATCTTTTCTCTTTTCTTTTTGAGAGAAAGGACCCTATGCATGTATGCAATGTATGTGATATGCATCCTATAATACTATTTCAATTAATTTTTCAAAAGGATTAACCAATGTGCTTTTACTTCTGATGAGCTTCTGACGTTATGTGCTTTGTCGACATGATAGGCTGTACCAATTTTGTCGTCTCGATTTTTTCATGACCGAAGAATGATTGTGTTAATTGTAGAGCGACTTGCCATGTCAGTGCGCCCCTCCCTTTCCTTGGGGATGTCAATCCTCTTATTGATTACTATCTCCACATTTCCCTACTACTTACTAGAATGTCGTAGTGGTAAGGGTCAAGAGAAGAGAAAGAAGAGGATATTTAATTCAAAGGATTGTGTTTTAGAATTGTTTTATTTTGACAAAATATGGTTTTTGTAAGCACGGCTAGCCAAGGTTGGTTAGAGTGTTTAGGCTAGTTTAAACAAATGTTTTGTTTATGGAGTGACATCTTATTCTATGGCGCTTGTTATGACTGATTGACTTCCCTAGTCCGCCCTTTGGTTTTTCAGTCTAGGATGTTGTGTTTTGTTTTGTCCTAACTTTTGTATAGGTTTCTTTTTTCTTGTTTTGGGAAACCTAGCGGACTTTATTTTGTAACCCTAATTATTGCCTAGGATACCCTTTATGGTTGTTCAGGTTTCCTAGCGGGCTTACCCTAACTTTTGTGTAGCCCCCTTGGTGGGTTTTCTACCGGGTATTTTGCTATCTCTTTTTGGCCTTTAGCTTTTATGGGCTTTTTTTATTTTTGTTTTCTTTTTGCACAACATTGGCGAAACACAACTTTATTATGATGAGGTAAAACTTTATTTTGTGCTTCTAGTCAATCAGTGGTGATGGATTTGACTTTTATTTTGGTCAATGGCGTAGTTTGATTACTTTGACGTGTTTTGAAAACGTTTGCTTAAACATGGTTATTAATGAGGTTTAGATATGAATAGTAAGAAGAGAAGCAGATAGTAAGAATAACATTCTTTGTAATTAATAGGGAAATATGTGCCCTAAAATGCTCGGGGGTCGGGCTAGCCCCGAGGAGTAATCTTTAATAGTTATTGGATTTACAAACCCTAAGAATCAGAAGGAGGACACCTAATGACTGAAGTCGCTTTTGACGCTTGGACCCCTCTATTTGGAAAAATCTGATTCAAGGTGCAGAGGGGTGTCGCCGCCGTCAAAAAGAGAGGCGGTCGGAGCGACGCGATGGTTTCGACCCTCTTGATTTTCACATTTTTTTATGGGTGGTTACAACGCCTTTAGGTTGTCCGATAACCGGGCTAACCTAGGGGCGAGGTTTTCGAAAGGTCATCCTTGGGTTGTCCGATAATCGGGCTAACCCAAGGACTAATTTTTGAAGGGTTCTGTGGAGTCGCCACCGATGTTTTTACTGGAAACATCGGAAAAGGAGTTTAAAAGGCGTTGGTTTTCGAAAAACCAACTTTGGTCATTAGAACCAGAGTTGGGTAAGTGAGTTAGTTACGTGCAAAGGAAGTATTAGTTCCTTTACGACGCCCCTTTCGGGTTCCCTATGATAGGCCAACTATTTTTATTGATAAATAAACCGGAAAATACGCTTTTACCCTTTTATTTGCGGAATTAAAATATTATGACTACATGACCCTATCTATTGTGTAATTTAAATAAAGCGGTAAAAGTGGAGAGGGAGAATGTAAACCTCCGAAGCACGCTTCTTCTATTAATTCTCTTAAAAAAGAGGGTGCTTTGTGGAACCCTTCACTCTACAGCGCCAAAAACCTCTCGAAACGCTCAGAAATCACTCTAAAGACACTCAGAAGCTCCAGAAATGCGTCGGAGGGATTCTAGAGAGAGAAATCCTAGAGAGAAGGAGGAGAGAATGCTGTGTGGTGTGTGGAAATGAGGGGAGGGAGCTCCTATTTATAGGTTTTCGCGCCTGACAGTGGCGAGACCGCCGTTCTCGTCTGACAGGGTCGAGACCGCCGTCTCGCCAAACAAGACCGCCGTCTCATCCTTCGCAGGTGGCGAGACCGCCGTCTGGGAAAGCGAGACCGCCGTCTCGCCATTCGCAGGTGGCGAGACCGCCGTCCCATTTGGCGAGACGGCGGTCTTGATTTTGAGACGGTGGTCTCGTCCCCAAAAAGGCGAGAACCCTTATTTTTGTGCCGAAAATCCTTCCTATCCTAGTATGGGGCCTAATAGTCTCTCCTAGTGGCTTGTTAGGCTTCGTCCATCTTCGAATAGGAAGTCTTTTACTCTTTATTTGGAGGCCGGGCAAGATTTGGGGTCTACAAGGGGAGACTTCCCTTTTCTCCGTGCATCTTGATCCTTTGTAGGGTCATGCTTCAAGGGATTGTCTTTAAAATCTGGTGGCTCCCTTATTCCTTGAGAGTTTCTAATGAGCCCTTGGTTTGGGTGATATCCATATTTCCTCATCATGTGGGTCACCTTCGTATTGTTGGGGAAGTCTCTTCATATTGGCAAAGATATTTCAAAGGTCCTCATCAGGCGCTTTCATTCAAGGTGGGGCAAACGACTTGTTGATCCGAATGTCATCTTTAGCTTGAACCGTGACCAGCTTGTCGCCTACTGCGAGTTTGTTTCTTTGGCAGAGCGTTGAAAGAATTGTTTCAGCGTCGTGAATCCAAAGTTTATTCAATTTCCTCTTTGGATTATGCTTTTCTTTGGTCTTATTGTTTTTCCTTTATTCTTGAGAGCATTGTCTTGTAGCTCCTCAGGGAGTAGATTCTTCCATTTCTAATTTTGTCCCCAATGGCAGCTATGCTGGAGATATCCTTGTTAATGGGCGGTGTTTCTGCGTATCTCCATGGTACAACTTTATTTGACGTATGAGGCGTGAACAAACGCAATGGCGTCCTTGCCCCCTCTCCTTTATTTACTTGGATGACCAATGTTTGCTCTTCATCTTATTCCGATTTGTGGAAAGCACATCGACTAATCCTCTCTTTTTATTATCTTATTATTATTAAAGCGAGAATGCAATTTATGAATGCAATAGACATTTGAAGAGATGATGAAAACAAACAATTTTATTTATTTCATCCAGATAGTGTACATTCCTCAATGCAATGTTTCAAAGGACATTTTAAAGGCGGAAAGCCTAAAGGAACCCATAGGTTGGTTAAAATTTGTATGTGTTTCCTTTTTTGACTTCCCGTGTATGACATGTGAATGCCCTATCCTCTTCACATGGTATTGAGGAATGTCCATTTTCTTCAACCGCCTACTACTAGATGATGCTATGAGGATGAAGTTTGGTGGATGCATGTATGCAAGTGTTTGTTTTTCCCTAAACATTATCATGTTTTATTTTCTAACATGATGTATGATAGTGTTTGGGATTTTGTGTTTGTTTGTTTTGTTGTTTTTTTATGCGGATGAGGACATGAAGAATACCAGTCGCTTTCTAGAATGTAAAAAGATTTTTATTGTTTAAAATGAACGATTTATGAGATGAATATTCCTTAAGACAATAACTTAGGTACCCTCCCCAAAGCTTACGCTTTGTGGGGTATCATACCCACCTCGATGTAATGGTTCCTCCCCCATCACAGATTTGACAAGTATAATGGGGGTCACCATCACGCCTTAGTACACGTGTCCCTTCCTTGTCACGAATGTCACAAATGTGCTCGGGGCCTCTTTCGCCATTGTCTTAGGGATATCTAGTGCTCCCTAAAATGAATGTATTTATGTATGCACCAGTACAAAAGGGCAGTAGATGTTCAAAGTGACATAACTTTTGACTGAGATGTCCGATTTGTATGCACAGATATCAAAACGAAGAGAAAAAGGTGAAGAATCAAGTTAAAAATACCCAAAGGGGATTTGGCCCAGTAATTTTCCCAAAAAATGCCTCTAAGACCCATTTTTTAGGGGTTTATTAAAATGATGCGTATGCATACTTTCCTTATGCATTTTTTCTCTCTCTTGGTTTTTCCACTTATGACATGATGCGATATGAATGATACAACTTTGTCAAAATTCTTTTATAAATGTTTTGATTTTGTTATTATTATTTTATTTATTTTGGATTTATTTTTTAGGTCTTTTATCTCTTCTGTCGGACTGCGTGGCTACTTAGCTTACAAAGAACCTGAAACCAGGCTAGCTAAAAGGCAGACTGTCCGAGATAAAATGGTTTTATTGTAAAATTTTGTTTTTATCTATTGTTTGGTTAGGCTATGCAATCAAATGCAACAAACAAATGCACATACAATTCACTCATCCGCGAATAGGCGAGAAGTCATTTTAATCACGAGGTAGGGTTTTCTTGCAGAAAAGTGTATTGGCAAGGGTAGGTTCTAACTGTTCTCACCAAGGCTTCGGCCCCCAAGGTGCCCCCTTTATAGGGTCCCAACTCTCCAGCCTTCCGACCATGCTTAGCACTAAGGCCATAGTCAGTCTTTGTGCCAAAAGAGGAAGGTTATCACCTTGAGTGGTGGTTTCCGATCACACTGGTGGGCACAATGCCATCACTACAGCGAACCGTACCTGCCACCCACTCCTTATGGATTTCTCACTTGCCCCTGGGTATAGAGGGAACTGTTGTGTGCAAGGGTTTGTGTACAATTTGTATTTCAAACAATTGCGTAAATATAAACAAACAACAGTTATTAAAGCCAAGAATTAAAACATGTTATAATACAAGGTAGGGTAAAAGCATAATTTTCTTGGTTTATTTACTTTACGCTGACCCATCACTAAATGGGATCAACTCTCTAGAATTCCCCAGTGGAGTCGCCATTTGTCGCCATCGTCAGAACGAGGCGTTCGGAGCGACGCGATGGTTCCGACTTTCTAATTTTCGTGTTTTTATTGGTGTGGTTACAACGCCTTTAGGTTGTCCGATAACCGGGATGAACCTAGGGGCGAGGTTTTCGAAAAGGAGCTCTTGGATTGTCCGATAACTAGGCTAACCCAAGAACTAATTTTGAAGGGTTCTTCTGGAGTCGCCATCGATGTTTTTACCGGAAACATCAGAAAAGGAGTAAAAAGGCGTTGGTTTTCGAAAAACCAACTTTGGTCATTAGAACCAGAGTTGGGTAAGGGAGTTAGTTACGTGTAAGGGAAGTGTTAGTTCCCTTACGACGCCCCTTTCGGGTTCCCTATGATAGGCCAACTATTTTAAATAAGTAAACAGGTGAAAAAACGCTTTTACCCTTTATTTGCGGAATTTAAAGTTATGACTACATGGCCCTAATATCTACTGCATAATTTAAAGATAAACCAGTAAAGAGAGAGGAAGAATGTAGAAACCTCCGGGGCAAGCTTTCTATTAATTTGGGTGCTTTTTTGCAGCCCTTCACTCTTTACAGCACTGGAATCTCTCGAAAACGCTATAAAAAACTCTAAAAAGCTCTCAGAAACTCCGAAAATGCTTCGGAGGGATTCTAGAAAGTGAATTTGAGGAGGTGACTAGAGAGACAATGGAAGAACTGTGTCAAATGAGGGAAATGGCGTGACTATTTATAGGGATTCGCGTCTGTCAAGTCGAGATGGTCGTCTCATCTGACAAGGTCGAGACGGTCGTCTCACCTTGCAGAAATGGCGAGACGGCCGTCTCGCCAAACGCGATGGCGGTCTCGCCACTTTCGTATGGCGAGATGGCGGTCCCGAATCCGAGACGGTAGTCTCGCCCTAAAAGGCGAAAAATCCTTATTTACATGCCGAAAATCCCTCCTATCCTAGTATGAGGCCTAATAGTCTCTCCTAGTGGCTTCTTAGGGTTTCATCCATCTTCGAATAGAAGTTGTTCTGGTCTTTATTATGAGGCCGGGCAATATTCCATTTTCCTCACAATAATTTTCAAACCTTTCATTTTGAAAATCACCAACATAGTCACTTCTTAAAACTTTAATTCTTAAGTCTTTCTCATTTTGAATTTTGCTTTGCAAACTTTCTAAAGACCTTAAAAGCTTCACTTTTCAATGTTAAGAAAAATGTCCAAGTATATCTAGAAAAGTCATCAACAATCACAAGAGCATAATAATTTCCACCAAACTTTTTATCCTAGAAGGACCAAATAAAAATCTAAATGTAATAATTCTTAAGGTTTTGATGTGGAGATAACATTCTTTGATTTGAATGATGATTTTACTTGTTTACCTTTTTTACATGCATCACATAATCTATCTTTTTCAAACTTTAACTTAGGCAAACCAACAACTAAGTCTTTTGATATCAATTTGTTTAAATGATGCATATTTATATGAGCTGCTCTCTTATGCCATAACCATGGTGAAAGTGATGAAGATCTTATTGAATTACTTTGGCAAAGATCTTGTTGATTTGATGAAGTCAAAAATGAAGTCAAAGGCTACTTTGTGGCAGTCAAAGGTCACTTAGATAAAACAGTAGTGGGATTAGTGAGTTTGCATCTCTGCTTAGGTATAATCATTTTTATCTCTCTACTGCATGAGGTTTCTTCATTTAAAAGATTTTGCAAATGCCTCTAAAAAATGTTTAAACGGTTCAAAACAAAGTATTTTGATAAAAGGTTTTTTAATTAGTTATTTTAACTAATAGCATATAAGCTTTATCAACTAAAATGTTCTTAACACTTTTGTAACAGGTTTTTAACTGATATGTTTTCGAAATAATCGATTGTTTTCATTAGAAGGATTTTTGAAAACCTTCTGCCAGTATTTTAACTGATATAGAATTGATATAATCGATTAAAATGACTTAGAATATTCTGAAAAGTGTTATGGCAGAATTTTAATTGATACAAACTAGAAATAATCGATTGAAACAACTTAAAGTGTTTTGAAAGTTGTTCTATCAGTATTTTAATCGATACAAATGCGAAATAATCTATTAAAACAACTAAGAGGTTTTTCCAGAATGTTTTAATCGATTAAAACATGCTTGCTATCAGTTAAAATAACTTAGAACGTTTTATGAAATCTTTTGGCAGAATTATAATCGATTAAAATGTGTTTCAATCGATTAAAATAACTAAGTGAACTTTTTTCAAAGTGTTTTAATCGATTAAAACAGATTGTTATCTGTTAAAATCACTTAGAAAAGTTTATAAGAATGTTTTGCAGTATTTTAATCGATTGAAAGACGAAACGATCAATTAAAATAGTTTGGAAGATTTTTTACAAAGAGTTTTAATTGATATAAACGGTGTCGTATCAGTTAAAACAAATCTGGAAAATAATCAAGAACTTTTTAACAGATTAAAAGAAGTTTTAACTGAAGCACTTGGTGGATTTGATGAAGACATATTTGTGTTGGTATAGTTTAGTTTGTGGGTGTGTAGAGGGATAAGTTAGAAGTTTAGAAACTTAATCTCTTGATAGGCCAATAAATCTTGTGATAAGCGCCTTAAAATGATGCATCTCATTGAAATAATTTTTCTGCATGAAAAACTAACATTTAAACATTAAAAGAACAAACTAAGTTTTTTCAATCTGTTGAAAAGAAATTTCAATCTGTTAAAAACACTTAACATAAGGAATATTCTTATAGATTTGAAATTGCAATTGGTTGAATCGCAGAATCAACAGGTTAAAATGTTTTAATGATTTTTCATGTATTACAGGTTTCGCATTTTCAATTTGTTGAAATATTTTTTAATCTGTTGGAACAGAGAGACCCTTTTTATTCAGTCTAAGTGTTTTTCAAAACTTCAATCTATTGAAATATTTTTTAATCTGTTAAAACAAAGAGACTATTTTTCTGACTAAGAGTCTACAGGATTTCAATCTGTTGAAAGGTTTTTTAATCGATTGAAACAGAGAGCTGTCATTTTTCATTAAGCTATTTCAATCCATTGAAAACACGAATCAATCGACTGAATGAAGTTTTAAATGAAATCAATCGGTTGAATCGTCATTTTAATCGATTGAAATACATTCTGATCGATCATAATTTGATTCTGATCGATCATAACTTGTTCTAATCGGTCATAATGTTGTTCTGATCGATCATTTGCGTCTCTGAATCAGTTTTTATCAGTTCAAACGGTCTGGTTCTCTCTTTTACTCTATAAATACAGATTTGATCTATCTTTTGAAATATACAATTTGAGAAAACATTTGAAAGCAATCTTTGAGCTATCACATCCGTGACTTTCTCTGTGCATTCAAGAACTTTTCATATCATAAGGTGCTTTGATCAAGATTGTTGTTAATCAAAGAGAGAAAGTGTTGAGTTAGATTTGCTTCTGGACAATTGTATTG
Organism: Sphenostylis stenocarpa; assembly: GCA_963425845.1. Classification (NCBI taxonomy): domain Eukaryota; kingdom Viridiplantae; phylum Streptophyta; class Magnoliopsida; order Fabales; family Fabaceae; genus Sphenostylis; species Sphenostylis stenocarpa. Next base: position 21,285,233 of record OY731401.1, on the reverse strand, counting down.
ATAAAGCTTCAGTCCAGGTTTTTTCTTTTCATACTTTTGTGTAAAGTGTGGTTGTGCAGATTGGATTTTGGATCTGCACGTGTTACAGTAACTGGATTTGGTTACTGGGAGGTTTTCAAGAGTCTATCTTGTGGGTTTGCAAGATAGTTCTTGGGGTAGATTGGTGAGTATCTACTGGTTGTAATTTTCACTTGGTATTAGTGGAACTTGGCAGATTTGTCAAGAACTGGATGTAGCTCTGGTGAAGAGTGAACCAGTATAAATTGTTGTGTTGAATTTCTTCTTTCATCTCCTTTATTTTTTGTCTATATACTTGCTGTGATTAAAATCAACCTACCTACACAAGAATTAAATAAAGATAATTCATTCTTCCAAGAGAAAGTAAGTTTTGCGAAAAAGTTTTCAAAAGTTCAATTCACCCCCCCTCTTGAACTCAACCATTAATTCTTTCAATTGGTACCAGAGCTGGTTCTTGTAAGTTACTCAAGAATTTAGTCCAAGAATGGCTGAGGGAAAGATGAATTTTTCAGAAGGAGCCTCCATAAACAGGCCTCCTCTTTCTTCTGGTGTGAATTATTCTTTCTGGAAGGTTAGAATGAAAATCTTTATTGAATCTCTTGATAGAGGCATTTGGGAAACAATTATTAATGGTCCTTACAAACCAACTCATACAGTGGATGGTAAAGTAGTTGAAAAAAATTGGGCTGAATTGACTGATGCAGAAAATAGGAGAGTCCAATATGATTATACTGCTAAAAATATTATTACCTCTGCTTTAAATCTTGATGAGTTTTTCAGGGTGTCTCAATGTGCCTCTGCCAAAGAGATGTGGGAAATTTTAGAGGTCACACATGAGGGTACATCTGACGTGAAAAGGGAAAGAAAGCATGAGTTAATCAGGGACTATGAATTGTTTAAAATGCAGCAAGATGAAACAATTGTAGATGTACAGAAAAGATTCACGCACATATTCAATCATTTAATTGGGCTAGGAAATACTTTTGACAAGGAAGAGTTGAACATCAAAATCTTGAAGTGTTTGGACAGAACTTGGCAACCAAAGGTGACAGCTATATCAGAATCAAGAGATTTGACTGAAATGACTACTGCTTCACTATTTGGTAAGTTAAGGGAACATGAGTTGGAAATCAATCGGTTCAAAGAACAAGAGAATGCAGAGAAGAAAAGCAGAAACATTGTTCTCAAGACGATTGAAGAAAACAGTGAGTCTGAAGAAGATGAATCCGAGAATCTAACTCTGTTGGTTAAGAAGTTTGGAAAATTTCTTAGAAGGAAGAACAGAACTGGGCAAGTTAAAAGGTACACTAATAAAAAGACTGACTCCATTCAAAATACTGTTACTTGTTATTCTTGTGGTAAGCAGGGACACATAAAAAGTGAATGTCCGGAAAAGACCAAGAATCAGAACAAGATAGAGTCAAAGTACAAAGGGAAAAAGGCCTACATAGCTTGGCAAGATAATGATTCATCCTCCAGTTCTGCATCTGAAGGTGAAGAGGTGAACCTATGTTTGATGGCTGGCTGTGAATCCTCTTCATCACATGTAAGTTCAACTCCCATAGAAAATGAAATGAATTACAGCACATTTCTAAATGCTTTCAATGAAATGCATGAAGAAGCCAGGAATTTATCTCATACAAATAATCGGTTAAAAGGACTAAATAACTGGTTAGAAAATAGGGTTAAAGTTCTGGAAAAAGAGTTATTAGAAAGCAAAACAGATATAGAACATCTTAAAATAATCTATTCATCTGCTGATAATGCTGCTGATAATGCTGCTGCTAATCATAATTGTGAAAAGTGTATTCTTCTACAGAATAAGGTTGATTACTTGACTAAAACTTTGTCAAAATTTACTCAAGGTAAAGAAAATTTAGATGCACTTCTTGGGTCTCAAAACTGTGTTTTTGAACATACTGGAATCGGGTACAAACCTAAAGTTGGGATGAAAACTAAAAAGTATTTGAACTTCTTTTCCTTTAGAAAATCAACAACATCCCCTTTCTCATCTTGTCATTATTGCATGAAGAAAGGACATACTGTAAAATTTTGTCATGCTAGGAAATATTTTGTGCCACAAGGCAGAAAGAGATGGGTTCCAAAACATGTTAAACAGAAAATTTGACTCCTAAGGACCCAAAATACTTAAGGGTACCAAATACTTGATGCTTGGTTTTTCAGGAACAGCAACAAGAGTCCCTTTGGTACCTGGACAGTGGATGCTCAAGGCACATGACAGGTGGCATTTCAAAATTCCAGAAACTGAGATTGAAGAAGGGAGGTCACGTGACTTATGGAGACAACAACAAGGGAATAATTCTAGGTTCTGGAGATATCGGAGATGGTGAATCAGTAACCATACACAATGTTCTTCTTGTTGAAGGTCTCAAGCACAACCTAATCAGTATAAGTCAGTTATGTGATCTTGGTCACAAAGTTATCTTCAAACCAGAAAAGTGCCTAATCTGTGAGCCAGAATCTGACACGGTAATGTTGGTAGGTAAGAGGTTAAACAATATTTACATGTTAGATATCAAGCATTCTATATCATCTCAAAGTTGTCTTCTTACTAAAGAAGAAGAATCTTGGTTATGGCATAGAAGGCTTGCTCATGTACATCTTAATCATCTTGACAAACTGATTTCTAAAGAGTTAGTTTTTGGGCTACCGAAGCTTAGAATTTTGAAAGACAAAATCTGTGAAGCCTGTTTAAAAGGTAAACAAACTAGAAAATCTTTTTCAAACAAAAATATTGTTTCTACTTCTAGACCTTTGGAACTGCTTCACATGGATTTGGTTGGTCCTTCAAGAAATAAAAGCCTAGGTGGTAATCTCTATATCATGGTAATTGTTGATGATTTTTTCAGATTTACCTGGACTATCTTTCTAAAAGCCAAATCTGATTCTTACAAATCTTTCAAAAAGCTTGCCAAGGTTTTACATAATGAAAAAGGGTATTTCATTACATCTATTCAAAGTGACAATGGTGGAGAATTTGTAAATGAAAAGTTTGAATCATTTTGTGAAAAGTTTGGCATAAAACACAATTTTTCTGCTCTAAGAACTCCTCAACATAATGGTGTTGTGGAAAGAAAGAACAGATCCATTGTGGAACTTGCTAGAACAATGCTTTGTGAAAATTCTTTACCTAAATATTTTTGGGCAGATGCAGTAAAAACTGCTTGTCATGTTTTGAATAGAGTCTTGATTAGACCCATGCTTAAGAAAACCCCATATGAACTGTATAAAGGAAGAAAACCCAACATAAACTATTTCAGGGTTTTTGGATGTACGTGTTTTGTTTTAAACAATGGGAAAGAAAATATTGGCAAGTTTGATGAAAAATCTGATAAAGGAATCTTTCTTGGTTATTCTACTAACGGCCACACATATAGAGTCTACAATTTGAGACTGAAATCTGTTGAAGAATCAGTACATGTTGTTTTTAATGAGTCTCCTCGAGTGTTGCAGAATAGATCAACAGGTACTGCAGATGATGAAGATTTAACTGATAATTCTTATCAGTTAAAATATCCCAGTAACTCAGATCAGCTTACTATCGAAGAAGGTATTCAATCAGTTGATCCTGCCAAAGCTGATCCACCAAGAATTACTGAAGAACAGGAAGAAGATGTCCTGGAAGAGCTTCCTAAAGAATGGATTATTCCAAGAGATCTGTCTCTAGACAATGTCATCGGGCAAATCAATAAGGGAGTATCCACTAGACATTCTCTTAATCAATTCTGCAATCATATGGCATTCATTTCACAAGTAGAACCTAAAACTGTTAAAGAAGCATTAAATGATGAATACTAGGTTAGTGCCATGCATGATGAGCTTAATCAGTTTGAAAGGAATAACGTGTGGGAATTAGTTCCTAAAACCAAAGATATCAATGTAATTGGTACTAAGTGGGTATTCAAAAACAAATTAGATGAACACGGCATTATCACTAGAAATAAAGCTAGGTTGGTAGCCAAAGGGTATAATCAACAGGAGGGTATTGATTTTGATGAAACCTTTGCACCTGTAGCTAGACTTGAAGCTGTCAGATTATTATTAGCTTATGCTTGTATAAGTGGTTTCAGATTACTACAGATGGATGTCAAGAGTGCCTTTCTAAATGGACTCATCAATGAAGAAGTTTATGTTTCTCAACCTCCTGGTTTTGAAAATCACAAGCATCCTGACCATGTCTACAAATTGAAAAAGGCTCTTTATGGTTTAAAGCAAACTCCTAGGCAATGGTATGAAAGGTTAAGTAATTTCTTAATTGATCAAGGCTACCAACGAGGTGAAATTGATAAAACCTTATTCATTAAGAAATCTGGAACTGACATTATTCTGGTGCAGGTGTATGTTCATGATATCATTTTCAGTTCTACTAATAATGCATTATGTAATAAGTTTGTTAAGGAAATGCAAAGTGAATTTGAAATGTCTATGATGGGAGAATTGAATTTCTTCCTTGGTCTCCAGGTTAAGCAATTAAGAAATGGCATTTTTCTAAGTCAATCTAAATACTGCAATGAGTTGTTGAAGAAATTTGATATGCACAGTTGCAAAGAATCCTCTACACCCATGTCTACTAATTGCTGTCTAGATTTAGATGAAAAAGGGAAATATGTTGATCAAACTAAATATAGGGGTTTGATTGGTTCTCTGCTATATCTGACTGCTAGTAGGCCTGACATTATGTTTAGTGTGTGCCTTTGTGCTAGATTTCAGGCAAATCCAAAGGAATCACATCTTACCGCTGCTAAAAGGATTCTGAAGTACCTTAAAGGAACCATTAATGTCGGACTATGGTATCCTGAAGGTGCATCTTTTAAACTTGTTGGATTTTCTGATTCTGACTTTGCAGGATGTAGATTGGACAGAAAAAGTACCTCTGGTACATGTCATTTACTGGGAAGCAGTCTCATATCCTAGCACAGCAAAAAGCAACCATGTGTTGCTCTTTCAACTACAGAAGCTGAATACATTGCAGCTGGGAGTTGTTGTGCTCAGAGTATCTATCTCAAACAACAACTGAAAGATTATGGAGTGGCTCTTAACACGGTACCTCTGGTTTGTGATAATACTAGTGCAATTAATCTGACTAAGAATCCTATTCAACACTCTAGAACTAAGCATATTGAAATTAGACATCACTTTATTAGAGAACATGTATCTAGGGGTGATTGTGAAATTTTATTCATTGAATCTGAAAAACAGTTAGCTGACTTATTCACTAAACCACTACCTAGAGATAGACTTAATATGCTTAGAACTGAATTAGGAATTCTGGATATAACTAGTATTGAATAACTGATTCTTTATGGTGATTATGAATTTTTAACAGGTTGATAACATGCTCAATCGATTAAAATTGTCTGAAAATCTTGAAATTATGTGTTTTAATCGATTGAAATTGCGAAATAATCTGTTGATTTTCTGATTCTCTATCTTTGTTAATGATATGTTACCAGTTCAATCGATTAAATGAGGTGTTAATCGATTTATTTCAATAACCTTGTAGCTCTGCATGTTTTTGTTGTAAAACAATCGATTAAATCTTCGATTCAATCGATTTATTTCACTTTTGATGCTTTGCATGTTTTTCTTCACAAAAACAATCGATTAGATCCTTGACTCAATCGATTTATTTTACTTCTGATAAATTTACAATTGCAAAAACAATTGATTTCATGAAAAATCAATTGGTTAATTTTTTTCTAGGGATAGTAGTATATGCTCTGCCTGTAAACAATTACTGCAGATTGGGTTGAAAGCATTTACAACGAGATTTCCTTCAACTACTCTCTTAAATATCAGAGTTATCCAAATAAAAGCTGATTGACTCTGATTGGATATCAGATGTGAGGGTAATTAAGGTGTACAGTAAAAATACTCTCTCTCTCCACCTTTACCATCACTGCGCTGAAGCAGAGAAGCAGTAATACATTAAAGACAAAACCGTGAAGACGAAGGGACCGTGTGTTCTCATACAGTAGTGTTTGAAAAGCGTATACTTTTCCTCGTGAAACATTCTCTCTTCTCTGTTTTTCTTCTATTCATTCCACAAATCAACATGCTCAAACGCACCAAATTCGGAAGGAAGAAGTTCAGCAAAGGAGAGTCCTCTGCTCCTGTGCAAGGAACATCGGTAGGAGGGCGCATTGAATCCTGGTTCAATGGGAACCAAGAGAAGATGGATTTGTTCATTCATGAAATGAGCAGGAAACAAATCAATGTACCCAAGGTTGTAAAATTTTCATGGTTTGATGCTGAAGGTTTCGGAGGGGTTCGAAACTATCGCAACATCGAAACTTCGAAGTTTACGGAGCTAAATGGTAGGATTTACCTCGACTCGATTAAAGTCTTTTTACCAACTTGTCATTTGAAGGGTCTACTCTAAAAACTCAAGTCAAAGGAGTGGACATTGAAATTACTTCCAATGTCCGGAAAGAGGTTGCTTGGACTCAAGGATGAAGGTGTAAAAGTCACCAAAGGGTATACCTCGGAAGTAGAAGAATTTAACAAAGTTCGAGTACTTTCGTTCTTGTCTCGAAGAATAGGCATGACTCCGTAAGTTCCTTCAACACTGGAAGGTTGAAGCTTGAGGAAAGGGTGCTCGCGTTCATTATGTCCTGGCGGCTCACGGCCGGGGGAGCAATCATGCGATGCTGAATGAAGGAGATTTGGTACTGATGTACTGCATTCACCACAGAATAAGGGTGAAGCTGGGTTTTTGTCATCAAGGACCACATGATCAAAGCTAAGCGGCTAAGTGATTTCGAGATATCCTTATGCTATATTAATTTCTAAGTTTTTAACTCATTTTTGTGTTGATTTGGAAGGTGAATTAGTTGAAACTGTTCGTCCAGCAAATAAGATCAATAACTCTGTTCTTCATAAAATGGGATTCATTAAAATCGACGGTGAATGGATTTCCAAAGAAGAAGCAGGAAAAGAAGAAGAAATTGAAGAAGAAGAGCAAGAGGAAGATGTCAATACTGGTGTCCCGGGTACTTCTGCAGCAAGATCATCAGACCCGATGGAAGAGCAGTGTCCTTTAGAAATGATTCCATATATTCCACAACCTGACCGTGGCACGCCTCTCTCACAGTTCGAAAGAACCATGCTGCATCAGATGGATGAACTGCAAACCAATCAAAGGAGGCACATGGAGATGACGGTTGCTCTGCGGGCTCGTCAACATTATCTGGATGAAAATTTCATTGCCAGATTTCAACACATTGACAATCAATTGGAAGATATCTACAACAGGATTGTTGATCTGCAGTTTAATCAAGGTCCCGGGAACGGGGATGAATGAAGGCTTATTTTTTTCTTATTTTTCTCTGCCTTTTCTTTTTATTTTTGGTACCTACGTGGTACTATTGGACTGTAACTAAAACACTTTATTTGATGCAGTCAAATAGGGGGAGAAGTATTTGCTTAAAGCTGTCACTACACACACACCACAAAATCATATATGTCTCTATTATGTTATTGAATTGTGCGAGGTGCGAGTGGATATTTGTCTCCATCAAATAGGGGGAGATTGAAGCACTTGGTGGATTTGATGAAGACATATTTGTGTTGGTATAGTTTAGTTTGTGGGTGTGTAGAGGGATAAGTTAGAAGTTTAGAAACTTAATCTCTTGATAGGCCAATATATCTTGTGATAAGCGCCTTAAAATGATGCATCTCATTGAAATCATTTTTCTGCATGAAAAACTAACATTTAAACATTAAAAGAACAAACTAAGTTTTTTCAATCTGTTGAAAAGAAATTTCAATCTGTTAAAAACACTTAACATAAGGAATATTCTTATAGATTCGAAATTGCAATTGGTTGAATCGCATAATCAACAGGTTAAAATGTTTTAATGATTTTTCATGTATTACAGGTTTCGCATTTTCAATTTGTTGAAATATTTTTTAATCTGTTGGAACAGAGAGACCATTTTTTTTTCAGTCTAAGTGTTTTTCAAAACTTCAATCTGTTGAAATATTTTTTAATCTGTTAAAACAAAGAGACTATTTTTCTGACTAAGAGTCTACAGGATTTCAATCTGTTGAAAGGTTTTTTAATCGATTGAAACAGAGAGCTGTCATTTTTCATTAAGCCATTTCAATCCATTGAAAACACGAATCAATCGACTGAATGAATTTTTAAATGAAATCAATCGGTTGAATCGTCATTTTAATCGATTGAAATACATTCTGATCGATCATAATTTGATTCTGATCGATCATAACTTGTTCTAATCGGTCATAATGTTGTTCTGATCGATCATTTGCGTCTCTGAATCAGTTTTTATCAGTTCAAACGGTCTGGTTCTCTCTTTTACTCTATAAATACAGATTTGATCTATCTTTTGAAATATACAATTTGAGAAAACATTTGAAAGCAATCTTTGAGCTATCACATCCGTGACTTTCTCCGTGCATTCAAGAACTTTTCATATCATAAGGTGCTTTGATCAAGATTGTTGTTAATCAAAGAGAGAAAGTGCTTGAGTTAGATTTGCTTCGGACAATTGTATTGATAAAGCTTCGATCCAGGTTTTTTCTTTTCATACTTTTGTGTAAAGTGTGGTTGTGCAGATTGAATTTTGGATCCGCACGTGTTACGATGAACTCGGATTTGGTTACTGGGAGGTTTTAAAGAGTCTATCTTGTGGGTTTGCAAGATAGTTCTTGGGGTAGATTGGTGAGTATCTACTAGTTGTAATTTTCACTTGGTATTAGTGGAACTTGGCAGATTTGTCAAGAACTGGATGTAGCTCTGGTGACGAGTGAACCAATATAAATTGTTGTGTTGAATTTCTTCTTTCATCTCCTTTATTTTTTGTCTATATACTTGCTGTGATTAAAATCAACCTACCTTCACAAGAATTAAATAAAGATAATTCATTCTTCCAAGAGAAAGTAAGTTTTGCGAAAAAGTTTTCAAAAGTTCAATTCACCCCCCCTCTTGAACTCAACCATTAATTCTTTCATTAACAAATTAAAACAAGACTTTTAACTGATTAAAAGATTATTTTAACAGATTAAATAAACCGGCAGTTTTGAAAATCTTCTATATAAACAAAGTTGCTTGAACTTTTTAAAATACATCTTTTTGCAATCAATCAAGCAATCATAAGTGCTACTTTCAAGAGAGAATTGCGCTAGTTTTGTAAAGTTCATAGAAGTTCTTTCTTGAGGCAAAATTGCATTCTTTTGGAGAAGAAACTCATACTGCAAAGCTGCATAAATCTGGTTTGAGCGTTCTAAGTTTCTTCTATTTGTTTCTTTACTTTCTTTACTGTATTGTGGGTGCCTGAAATTGTGGGCACTGGTTTCTGTAGCTGGAATTTGGCTGTAGGGTTGGTCAAGAACTGGAATTTGGTTCTTGGTGAAGGTTTAGGTGCAGGGACTGAAATTTTGGTTCTTGTGGTAGATTGAGTGTGAGATTAAAGTTGTAATCTATAAAACGTTCAATCTAGTGGAACCCAGCTAGAATTTAGCTGGAAACTGGACGTAGCCTTGGGATTGGGTGAACCAGTATAAATCTTGGTTGTATCTTTCTAAACCTTTCTCTCCTTTAATTCTGTGACTGCATTTATTTTGATTGCTTGCTATGTGTGATTCAAGAACTGGTCAGATTTCTTAATCTTTGAAATAGATAATCTGTAAATTGCGAAAATCTTTCAAAGATCAATTCACCCCCCCTCTTGATCTCAGCCTACATTTCTAACACATGGGTTCTCTTCCTTAGCAACTAAGCATGTTATACTAGAATCATGTATACAATCCAAATCAATCAAATATATATTATTATGCCTAATACCTTTCAATGCTACTTTTTCGTAATCAATCAAATGTATGGTACAAAACTTACTTTCAAAGATTACCTTAAATCCTTTGTCGCATAGTTGACTTATGGTAAGGAGATTATGCTTTAGCCCATCAACAAGAAGCACATCCTTAATCTCCAAAGTGTTTGCACCACCTATATTTCCAATTCCAAGAATCTTTCCTTTATCGTTGTCCTCATAAGTTACATATCCTTGTTCTTTAGCTTTGAAACTTACAAATTTCGTTTTGTCTCCGGTCATATGTTTAGAGCATCCACTATCAAGATACCACATAGACTTCTTTGATTTGGAAGTTTCCTACAAAACAAGAACATAGTAAACTTAGGTCCCCATAACTTTTGGGTCCTTGGGGTTAAAGACAAACAATTCATTTAACTAAAGGAACCCAAATATATTTTCCTTTAGGAACACCAAAATGTTTGATTTTACATCTATTTGAAGTATGACCATTTTTCATACAATAAAAACATGCTTTAGATGTATCTTTTGAATATGATGCATTTCTAACAATAGATGCTCTAGTTCCTTTTTCAACCCATACTCTTCTATTTTTCATTTTAGGCTTTTTCAAAGGAATATGATGGTTTTCTCTATTTTGAGAAATAACAACTTTATCCTTATTAATATTACTTATCTCCTTTTCGACTTTATCTAGCAAATGATTAAGTATATCAATGTCATATTCATACTCTTTACATGATGCACGTGCTACATTCTTATCATCTTTTTCATCTACACATACAATTTTCGTTTCCTTTTCCTCTAAACATGCAATTTTCGTTTTTAAGGACTCTACCTCCTTTTCGGATCTATTTAAACTCTTTTTCACAGATTTGTATTCATTTTTCAAGTCCTTAAAGGCATTAAACAATTCATTATATGCATTTTGCAATTCATCAAAATTATTTTCATCATCACTTGAACATGAGTCGGAATCACTTATCTCAAAATCGGAAGATATATTGTCATTTGCCATTAAGCAAATATTAGCTTCAATTTCCGAGTCACTTGAATCCGAACTCGAATCACTATTGTCCCAAGCGATGTAAGCTTTCTTCTTGAAGAACTTTTTGCCTTTATTATCTTCATTTTTCTTGTTTGGACATTCGGTCTTCACCTGTCCTGTTTCACCACAGCCATAGCATTTGACATTCGGTCTTCACCTGTCCTGTTTCACCTGTCCTGTTTCTTGAAGTTTTCTTGTTTGAATTGGTTTCTTAACAAAAATTAGGTTTTAAAAATTTTCCCCAAATTTTACCGATTAAAATTCTGTGTAAACGTAAATAGGATAAGGATAATGTCTTACACAAAAGATTTATACTGGTTCATCTCAAAAGACCCTACGTCCAGTTGCTAATCACTCAAACAGAGGATTAACGCTGTCACTATAATCAAAGTTATACAAGCAGATTACAAATGAAAAGATAAGGTAACGAAAACACCTCTCTTGAGTCACACAAGAGATGAAGAACAGCTTTCCCTAGAGATGACACAACACACAATCCACCAAGAACTCCATTTAGTGATTGTTATCGCTTCTAGCCCACACTAGGTTCCAAAAGCCCCTTTTTCCTCCAACAAACAGTTCTCTGGTAATCACAGCTCTCAACTTTTGTTTGAAAAAGGTTGTTCAATTTTCAGAGAGCCTTAGAGAACCTTAAGTAGATGAATTAGGGTTTGGGAATTGAGGATTTTTGAAACTTGGAGTATTGGGACTAGGGTTTTCGAAAATAGGTTTAATTTGAAGTTCAAAATGCATATCTGACTGAAATAATCGATTATCTCAAGTGTTAATCGATTATTACAGAGCCAAAATCAACAGGAACCCATAACACACTGTCTTAATCGATTATTTGGGCTGTTAATCGATTAACAACCCTGTTAATCGATTATTTCAGCTGTTAATCGATTATTCCAGAGAGCTGATACAGAAAATGGTTTTTCTCTCTGTAATAATCGATTATTTAGCCTGTTAATCGATTAAACCAGTGTTTTTTGATAAAAATGAGTTTTTGAAGCTTCTAAAGAGTAGACTATGTGCTGGCTATCTTAGACTCTAATATTAAAGACTCAAAATCATCAAAACAAAGTTATTACACAAGAATACAAGTCTTCAACTCTCTAAGTCCATTGTTCTTGAATCATCATCAAAATCAACAAGCTTCATGTCCATGTAACTTCAACATTCATGTCCTTGTATGTTTCAACAATAGTACGAATGACATTCTTTGTAATTAATAGGGAAATATGTGCCCTACAATGCTCGGGGGTCGGGCTAGCCCCGAGGAGTAATCTCTAATAGTCATTGGATTTACAAACCCTAAGAATCAGAAGGAGAACACCTAATGACTAAAGTCGCTTCTGACTCTTGAACCCCTCTATTTGGGAAAATCTGATTCAAGGTGTGGAGGGGAGACTTCCCTTTTCTCCATGCAGCTTGATCCTTTGTAGGGTAATGCTTTAAAGGATTGCCTTTAAAATCTGGTCGCTCCCTTATTCCTTGAGAGTTTCTAATGAGCCCTTGGTTTGAGCGGCATCCATATTTCCTCATCATGTGGGGTCACCGTCATATTGTTGGGGAAGTCAAAAGATATTTCAAAGGTCCTCTTCAGCCACTTTCATTCAAGGTAGGGTAGACGACTTGCTGATCCGAAAGTCGTCTTTAGCTCGAACGGTGACCAGCTTGTCGCCTATAGTGAGTTTGTCTTTTTGGCAGATCGTTGAAAGAACTGTCTTAGCGTCGTGAATCCAAAGTCTACTCATTTTCCTCTTTGAATTATGTTTTTCTTCAGTCTTTTTATTTCTTCCTTTATTCTTAGGAGCGTCATCTTATAGTTCCTTGGGGGAATAGATTCTTCCACTTTTAATCCTGCCCCCGATACCGACTATGCTGGAGATATCTTCATTGATGGGAAATGCATTTGTGTATCTCCATGGTACAATTTTATTCGATTTGAGGCATGAACAAAGGTAACGACACCCTTGCCCCCTCTTCCTTATTAACCTAGATATCCAATGGTTGAGGCTTATTATCCTCCTTAGGAAGACTTTCTTGTACAAAAAAATAAGGATTCCTGCCTTCAGGAGTCAAGACCGTCGTCTCGCTCTTCGGGACCGCCGTCTCAACCAATGGTAAGTCGAGACGGCCATCTCGTTTGGCGAGACGGCCGTCTCGCCACTTACCATTAGCGAGACCCCCCCTCCCGTTTGGCGAGATGGCCCTCTCACCATTTGGCAAGGCGAGACCGCCGTCTCACCAAACGATACTGATGTCTCGCCACTTATCAAAGTCGAGACCGTCGTCCCGGATGGCGAGACCGCCATCTCGACCTTGCCAGTCGAGACCGCTGTCTCGACCTGACAGGCGCAAATCCCTATAAATAGGGGGTGCTCTCCACTTCATTTCACATAGTTATTCCATTCTTCCTTCTACAATTTCTTAGAATTCCTCTTCTAGAGCTCCTCCGAAGCATTTCCGGAGTTTCTGAGTGTTTTAAGAGAGTTTTTAGAGCGAAAAAGCAGCATTGTAGAGCGAAGGGCTGCCAAAACGCACCCTATTTTTCAAGAGAATTAATCAAAGCTTGCTCCAGAGGTTTCTTCATTCTCTCCCTCTCTTTTATTGTCCTTTTTACTTATATTAAATTGTGCAGTAGCTACTAGGCCCATGTAATCATTATTTTTTTTTAATTCCGCAAATAAAAGGGCAAAAGCATCATTTCAAAAGTTTATTTATAAAATAACTGGCCCATCATAGGGAACCCGAAAGGGGCGTCGTAAGGGAGCTAATACCTCCCTTACACATAACTAACTCCCTTATCCAACTCTGATTTTAACGACCAAAGTTGGTTTTTCTTAAAAAACCAACGCCTTTTTCTTTCCTTTTTCGATGTTTTTGGTAAAAACATCGATGGCGACTCCATAAGAACCCTTTCAATCTTGCTCTTAGGTCAGCCCGGTTATCAGACGATCTAAGAGCTCCTTTTTGAAAACCTCACCCTTAGGTTCAGCCCAATTATCGAACAACCTAAAGTCATTGTAACCTCACCCATATTAAACATGAAAAATGGAAAGTCGGAACCATCGCGTCACTTCGACCGCCTCTTTTGACGGCGGCGACAGGAAGCACATCAATTAATCCTTTCTTTTTATTATCTTATTATTATTAAAGTGAGAATGAATGAATGTAATTTACGAATGTAATAGACAGTTGAAGAGATGATGAAAACAACAATTTTATTTATTTCATCTAAACAGTGTACATTCCTCAATGCAGTTTTTCAAAGTACATTTTTTTTTAAAGTAGAGAAGCCTAAAGGAGCCCATAGGCGGGTTAGAATTTCTATGTATTTTTTTTACTTCCCGTGCATCACATGCAAATGCTCTATCCTCTTTACACGGTATTGAGGAATGTCGACTTTCTTCAACGGCCTATTACTAGTTGCATGTTATGAGGATGAAGTTTAGTAGATGCACGTATGCAAGTGTTTGTTTTTTCCTAAACATTATCATGTTTTATTTCCTAACATGATGTATGATAGTGTTTGGGATTTTGTGTTTTTTTTTTGTATGCGGATGAGGGCATGAAGAATACTAGGCACCTTCTAGAATACAAAATTAATTTAAGAACGTTTACTTTTATTTTGAAATGAAATGAATGATTAGTGTAGGATAGATATGCCTTAAGACAATGACTTTGGTATCGTCCTTAAAGCTTATGCTTCACGGAGCACCATACCGACTTTGGTAGAATGGTTCCTTCCTCATAAAGGTCACCATATACCTTAACAAACTTGTCTCTTCCTTATGGAAGATTAGAAGCGCACTTGGGCCTCTTTCGCCTTTGTCTTAGGGATATCTAATGCCCCCTAGAATGAATGTATTTATGCATGTGCTAGTACAGAAAGGACTTTTTATGATAAAAAAGGCGGTAGATGTTCAAAGTACGATAACTTTTGACTGGGATGTCGGATTTGGACGTACAACATATCAAAACGAAGAGAAAAAGGTGAAGAACAGGACGCAAATACCTAAAGGTGATTTGGCCCATCAATTTTCCCAAAATATGCTCCTAAGACCCATTTTTTGAGAGATTTATTAAGACGATGCGTATGCATACTTTCCTTATGCCTTTATTTTCTCTCTTGGTTCTTCCGCTTATGGAATGATGCGAAATGATAGGACTTTGTCAAAATTATTTTATTCAAATTCATTATTTTGTTTTCTTTTTGATTGATTGATTTATTTGTTTTTTATAACCTTTTATCTCTTCTGTCGGACTGCGCGACTACTTAGCTTACAAAGAACTTGAAACCAGGCTAGCTAAAAGGTAGATTGTTCGAGATAAAAATGGTTTATTGCTAAAGAATAGTTTTAGCGTCCCTTATCTCTTCTATTGGACTGTGTGGCTAAGCTTACAAAGAACCTAAAACCAAGCTAGCTAAAAGGTAGATTGTCCGAGATAAGGGTGTTTATTATGAAAACATTTTTGTGGTTTTTCTATTTTTTATCTGTTGTTTGGTTATGTTATGCAATCAAATGTAACAAAAAAATGCACACACAATTCACACATTGGATGATGTACTGGCTAGTTGGTTATCTCTGTTGTACAGTTTTTGTGTTTTCCTTTCAGTGCATTTCATGTAGTTAAAAAAAAAAGATATATATAAAAAAAAAAGAAAAAAAAAAGAGAGAGAGAAAATAAAAAAAAAAGAAAAAAAAAAGAAAGGAAAGTTGTGGTTGAGGTAAAGGCAGTAATGGAGGTTTGATATTAGAGGTTTTTGGGCATGCATCTTGTGCTTATTTTTGACTTATTCCCCATTGCTCCTCTAGTTCCTCTGGTTCACAACTACTTATCCCATATGATATCCTCTACCTTGTCCCTACCCCCATTACAACCTGAAAAGACCTTTTGATCTTTTTATGCATGTGCGTTGGGTGTTGAGTTTAGAGGCTTGCCAAGTCTATCTGTTGTTTGCTTTTCTTGAGTATTTTGAGAGTATACAGTAGCCTAGACACATGAGAGATACAGTGCATCTTGTGAGGTTTTGTCACTTTGATTCACCTTTTGACCTGATTGACCTCTTGCCAGGTTTTGAAATGCTTGGATGATTTCCATGAGTATCTGGTTCCTCTGACTCTTTGTGTGTTGGATGTTGTCTACTCCTTTAATTAATTTAAATCTATTTGATCTAATTTTTTCTCATTATTAATTTTAGGACATTTAAAGCAATTTTGGGCCTAGAAGATTGGGCTAGATGCCATTTTACAGTTTAAAGCAATTTTGGGCTTGAAAAATTGGGTCAAATGTCATATTTTATTCTATACGGGTACTAACATTGGTTCACTGTTTTATTTATCATTTTTTCTACAGATCTCCAAAAATCATTATTTTCAAAACATTATAAACTAGACACATTCAGCTTTCCATAGGATCCAAAATCATTCAATTCGGAGATAAATTGGATTTTACATAAATTATCCAACATGGGTCAAGCGCACCAGACCGGCCCAATGGAAATGCTTCAGTAATTTAAGTCTCCTAAATTCATTAGACCTCCAAAAATTGTAGCAATGGTGGAGTTTTAAATCTAACTCAAAAGGCTTTCAAATCATACTGAAATCGCTTAATTTGGATAAGTATTGAAAATACTGCACGTGTTTGAAGTTCACGGACCTGCACTAAAGCCAACTTATGATGTGTTTCATGGACCAGTTGAGCCCAAACCTCAATAAAGATTAGGGTTAGGGTTATTTATATAAGAGAGGCACATCACACATCAGAAGAGACACATCACACAAGGACTACGCAGCCACCACACTTCCACCTTTCATCTTCTGCAATTTATATTCAAGTTTGTTTACTCTTTTGTCATTATTTTTAAATTCTTGTTTCGATTTTAATTATGTTTCTTCTATTGCGTTTTCAACTTTCCATGGATAGCTAAATCTTTGTATTGATTTTCTAAGAAGAATGCAAGTAGATCTTTGAGGTTTTGTTCTTCAATTTCATTTTGTTTGTTCTCTTAACTCTTCATCTTCTAATCTCAGTGTTGAATTATAATCTGTTTATGCTTAATAAACCGAAACTAATATCACAGTTTGCTTAATTCTGTGTTAGAGATGAGATTATGTGATGTATGCAATGCTTAATTGTATAAGGATAATTTTGGGTTAATCTTTTCTTAGTTGGTTAATTTCATGTTGGAATAAAGGTTAAGGAAAATTTGGGATTAATCTTCACTTAGTTGGTTATTTCCATATTGGAACAAGGGTTAAAGCTAATTTGAGATTAATCTTCACTTAGTTGATTAATTTCGAATTAGAATATAATTTAGGATTTATCTTCGCTTAGTTGGTTAATTTCAAATTAATTTCATAATCTAGGATAAGTGACACTGCATTAGAATCAGGAAATCAATTGCATTTTAATCTGTTTTTAATCCGCATTTTTATAATTTGCTTTTGTTCTGTTTCATCTAATATTTTAATTTTGAAAAACTCCCCTTTTAATTTTTTGTTACTAAAAAGTGATAAGCTTTGATAGAAATTCGTGGTCTTTGGGAGACGACCTAGGAAAGCTTCCTAGTACTACATTTATCTGTTTTAATTATTTGACCGAGTACGACATTGATCAACGTCCAATTGCTAATCACTCAAACAGAGGATTAACGTTGTCACTATAATCACAGTTGTTACAAACAGATTACAATGGAAAAGATAAAGTAAATAAAACACCTCTCTTGAAATTCACA
The DNA here is from genome assembly GCA_963425845.1 of Sphenostylis stenocarpa. Classification (NCBI taxonomy): domain Eukaryota; kingdom Viridiplantae; phylum Streptophyta; class Magnoliopsida; order Fabales; family Fabaceae; genus Sphenostylis; species Sphenostylis stenocarpa. Next base: position 21,267,607 of record OY731401.1, on the reverse strand, counting down.
AGAGATGAAGAACAACTTTCCCTAGAGACGACACAACACACAATCCACTAAGAACTCCACTTAGTGATTCTTATCGCTTCTAGCCCACACCAGGTTCCAAAAGCCCCTTTTTCTTGCAACAAACAAGTCTATGGCACTCACAACACTTAACTTTTGTATGAAAAGGTTGTTCTTGTTTTCTGAGTGCCATAGAGAAGCTTAAGTAGATAAATTAGGGTTTGGGAATTGGGATTTTCAAAACTAGGAGTCTTGGAATTAGGGTTTTCGAAAATAGGATTGATTTGAAGTTAAAAATCAAAATCTGACTGAAATAATCGATTAAATGAAGTGTTAATCGATTATTACAGAGCCAAAATCAACAGAACCCCAAAACTCTCTGTTTTAATCGATTAAAAGACTTGTTAATCGATTAACAGGCCTGTTAATCGATTAAGCCAGTGAGCAGATACAAAAAATGGTTTTTCTCACTGTTTTAATCGATTATTTCACCATTTAATCGATTAAAGCCGAGGCATTTTGATAAAATTGAGCTTTTTGAAGCTTCTAAGGTGCAGACTATGTACCGACTATCTCAAACTCTAATATTACAGACTCAATCTAATCAAAACAGAGTTATTACACTATTAAACAAGTCTTCAACTCTCTACGTTCTTGTGTTCTTGAATCATCATCAAAATCAACAAGCTTCATGTCCATCAAGATTAACATCAAGTCCTTGAAATTACTTTTAGTGGTAATCTGTGCTCCATTATGCTTTTATCAATTCCTGGCATATCATGGTAGGACCATGCGAACACGTCAACATACTCTCTTAGTAATTGTATCAACCTTTCCCTGACATCCTCGTCAATTTGGGTACCAATATTTACTTCTTTCTTATTATCTTCTTGTCCCAAATTGATGGCCTCAGTTTTTTCCTGATGGGGCTGTAATGATTGAGCTTCTTTTTCCAACAATCTTTGCATGTCTGGGGAAATGGTCCCCTCCTCACTGTCTGACTCAATCCATTCGTCTTCGGCTTTCAGATCTTCCAAAGAGTTTTCAATCACAGACATGATTGTATGGTTATGCTTTGTTTTAGATTTCTTTATTAAATGTGTGAGAGGGAAAAGAATAAAAGAGTATATGAATATTATGAACAATGTCTCGTTGTATTGATAGGAAGAAATATTTACAAAGCCCACTTTAATAAAAAATCTCGTGATCATGGGCGAGGATCACGAGAGATACATCGGAAGCCTTTTTTATTTTTATCATTTATTATATTTTTTATATTTATTATTATTTTTTTTTAGAGATGACAAAAATGATGAGCCCTAATTTGCTGATCTTCCCTATCCCATCTTTTATTCGGGCTTAGATAAAGGCTGGTCATCCACTTTTGGAGTAGATGCATCAAAGGTAATCCACCCTGCATCTACTAAATCCTGGACCTTATGCTTTAAGGCCACACAGTTATCTACGGAGTGTCCCGAGGCGTCCGAATGATAATTGCATTTTTCATTTGGCTTATACCATTCTGGATATGGTGACTCCATTTTCTTGGGAGGGATGCGTACGAGGAGTTTGGCATCCAACAATTTTAACAGCAGACTTCCATAGGAGGTGGGTATTGAAGTGAATTTCCTTTTCGGTCTACGTGACTTGGTCTGCTGCGAGGAAGAAGAAGAAGTGGCAAAGTTGATTGCATTCACGGTTCTTTCCTTCTTCTTTCCAAAGCTCTTTTTGACGTTTGGAGTGGAGGAATTGGAGGAAGTATGTTGTGTAATTCTTCCGCTTTTTAATCCTTGCTCCATTCTTTCTCCTATAATTACCACATCTGCAAAAAGTGTTGATGTGTTCCCTATCATTTTGTCATAATAGGGACCAGTAAGAGAATTTATGAACATGGATGTAGTTTCCTTGTCAGATAGAGGAGGTTCCACTTGTGCTGCTAATTCTCTCCATCTTTGGGCATATGCCTTAAATGATTTGTTGTCTTTTTTGCTTAGTAATTGTAGATCTGCTCTTTCAGGGGTCAGATCAATATTGTATTTATAACGACGAAGAAAAGCATCCGCCAGATGTCTCCAGGTTTGGACTTGCCCTCCCTCTAATTGCATATACCAGTTTAAGGTTGACTCAGCCAGGCTCTCCTGAAAGCAGTGGATAAGGAGTTTCTCATTGTCAGCATATGCAGCCATTTTACGGCAGTACATTGTGAGATGGCTTTTGGGGCAAGTTATTCCCATGTACTTTGGGAAGTCCGGAGTTTTGAATTTGTTAGGGAATTGGATGTTTTTAACGAGGCACATATCAGCCGCCTCTTTAACATCAAAGTTATGCCCTTCCATGGCTCTTAACCTATCCTCAAGGGCAGTAATTTGTTGTTTTGATATTTCCGGAACATGAATATGTATTGCCCTTGTATCAGATTGGGCATGTTCACCGTTAGGTTCCTCTTCCTCTTCTTGGTGAGAGGCTTGTCCACTCTAGGGACCCTCCTTGTGGAGATTTTGTTGACGCATCATTTCCAACATTTGAGCCATTTGCTCTTTCAGCGTATTAAGCTCAGTGGTGAGCTTTCGGTTCTGTTCTTCTTGTTGCTCCATCTTTTTAGCTTTCTGAGCGCGAGTGAGGACAAGCGGAAGACCAGCCACTTTCTAAATGATTTTAAAGATTTTTATTATAGCTCTTTATTTCAAATGATTAGTGTGGGATAGATATGTCTTAGACAATAGCTTTAGTATCCTCTTAAAAGCCTATGCTTAAGGGGTACCATACCCACCTCAGTGTGATAGTTCCCTCTTTTCAAAGGTTGCCATCATACCTTAGCGCACTTATCTCTTCTAGGAAGATTATAAACACACTTGGGTCTCTTTCGCTATTGTCTAAGGATATCTAATACATCCTAGAATGAATGTGTTTATGTATGAGAAATTTTATTATGATGATGTTTATGCATACTTTTCTTAGTGCATTTATTTTCTCTCTTAGTTTTACCACTTATTGGATGATGTGGTATGAATAATACGACTTTGCCAAGAATCTTTTTATTGTAAAAGGCATTTTTATTGCTTTAAATTGTTTTTTATATTTTTTATGACCCTTTATCTCTTTTGTCGGTCAACGTGGCTACTTAGCTTACAAAGAACCTGAAACCAGACTAGCTTAAATGAAGACTGTCCGAGATAAAGTTGGTTTATTCTTATCACTTTTATGATTTTTTAGGATTTTTACTATTTTTGTCTGTTGTATGATTACCCTATGCTAATGCATCAATACAAATGCAGCAAACGAATGCACACACAATTCATTCATCCACGAGCAGAGCCACGCTATTTTCGAGGTGGGGTTTTCCTGCAGAAACGTGCTTGGTTTAGGCGGTTCTAAACTGTTCTCACCAAGGCCAAAGGTCCCCAAGGTGCCCCCGTTATAGGGACCTCTCAATCTCTCAGTCCTTGGGTCATGCACGGAACTCCGTGTCGACGTCCTTGGACCAAAAGAAGAGAGTTATCACCTTGAGTTGGTGGTTTTCCGACAACGGTTGTAGCCCCGTGTGGCAACAAGTCGGTCGTATTTGCCACCCACTCCCTATAGGTATTCACTCTTGCCCCCGGGTATAGAGGGACTGTTGTGTGCAAGGATTTTTGTGTGCAGTTTATATTTTAGACAATTTGCAGAAAATAATCATACAACAATTATTAAAGCCATACAATAAAACATACAACGGAGGGTAAAGGCGTAATTTCAAATCTTTACTTAGTTTGAATTTATTCGTCACTAAATGGGATCAACTCTCTAGCTTACTTAGTTTGAATTTACAACAGTGGAGTCGCCATCTGTCGCCGCCGTCCATTCTGACGTCTAGGGACATCTCGAACGTTTATGCGAGCGGTCGCGAAAAGATGGTTTAGACTCGCGTTTTATTTTAAAATATGTTCATTGCTTCCGAGGTGCTCAACAACTGAACTATCCTCTGATAAAAGTAAGGTTTTCGCAAAAGGGTTCTTATGGAGTCGCCACCAATGTTTTGACCATAAACATTAGAAAAGGATAAAAAAAGGCGTTGATTTTAATAAGAACCAAACTTGGCCATTATAACCAGAGTTGGGTAAGGGAGTTAGTTACGTGTGGGGAAGGTGTTAGCACCCCACAACGCCCCTTTTGGGTTCCCTATGACAGATTAATTCATTTAAATAAAGACTACGAGAAATTACGCGATTACCCTATTTTATTTATACAATATTTTAAAAATGGCTATCTACATGATTTTATTTTCTATTGCATACATAAAGTAATAAATAAAGCAATAAAGGAGAAGAGAAGTGAAAAGAACCTCCGTAGCAAGCTTTGTATTGCAAATCTTTAACTGTGAGGATGCGTTTTGACAATCTCCTGCTCTACAAAGACTCTCCTCCCCGAATACAAGATCGACTCTACTAAAATTTTATGAAGAATCGAATGCTGGAATAATATTCCTTAACTGATTGTTACCTTTTTTAGGCAATCAGAGAGTTCATTCGAAAGAGGGAGAGAAGACAAGTGTCTGGAGTGTAAAAAATGCTCAAATGAGCTTCCTATTTATAGTTTTCGCAGCCTGGCAGCTCGGGACGGCCGTCTGGGGTGCAGAAAACAGGGATGGGCGTCTGGGGAGGCCGGGACGGCCGTCTGGGATCTGGGACGGTCGTCCCAAGCAACAAAACTAGCTGAGACGGCTTTCTGGCATGTGGGACGGCCGTCTGGGCTGACTGGGACGACCATCCCGACTTCTGGGACGACCATCTCGACTATTTTGTGTTTTAGGAGTCCCGGAAAGCTTTCCTTTCTTTATTCGGACATCAATTGATGCGATAGACGTCCATCGAATCTTTATCTTTAGATAGGAAGTCTTCTTGGCCTTTATTGAGAGGCCGGACAAAATTAGGGGTCTACACTTATTATCCTCTTAGGGTGGATCAACCGTTGGGGAAAGCTTGATTAAAAGTGGCTTTCTCTCCAATCTTCTGATTTGGAAGACGTGTCAGTTAATCCTTCCTTTTTATTATCTTTTTTATTAAAAGTGAAGGAGGGGAAATTAAATATGCAAATGAATGATATGTATGCGAGTAGACAATTGTTAAATAAGAAAATTTTCATTTATCTATAGAAGGTGTACATTCCCCTATTCCATACTACGAAGAAACTTTTGACAGAAATGGAAAAGCCTAAATAAACCCACAGGCGGGTCTTGATCTCTATGTAATTCTCTTTCGGCTTCCCGGACGTGATGAGCGAGTGCTTCGCTTTGCTTCTGGACTGCCTGGCTCATATCTTCACTGTACTTTTGAGCCTCTTTGATCTTCGCCTCTTGATGGACGACTAAGGCTTGCAGCTCGTCGAGCTTTGCAAGGGGTCAGTCCTTCTCTCACAGTACTTGACCGTATTGAGCTAGCCCGTCTCTTTCTTTGCAGCATAGCTCAGTGAGACTTCTATTGAGTCTTCGGTTGGCCTCTCGCTCTTGGCGTATTTCTGACCGAGTCCTTGTGAGGTCTTGTAGCAAGTCCTTTATCGTCTGAGCCTGTTTTACTGATTCGGCCTCAAGGCGTGCTGATTTGGCGGTTATTTCTTGAAGTTGGCTATCCGAGCTGGTTCTAGCAGCTTTGGATGCTCAGATAACTTGGTCATTAGAGTAGCACATTGATCCTTGAGGCACTCTATTTCATGATCCTTTTTCTTGCATTGCCTCTGTAGACCGTCTATGGTGAGGATAGATTCTTATTCTCTTTCTTCAAGGGCCCTTATCTGGGCTCCCATGATTTCTATCCTCCGAGTCAAGGCGTCGACTTGAGTTTGAAGCTCTTCACTGTTTGAACATGTAACGAGTGAGGTGGATGGTTGAGACATCCCTCTTTTCCTTCTCCACTCCTCGTAGTCACTGGAGACAGCTACTCGAGCTTTTCCTAGCTCTCTATCTCCCATAAAGACTGGTTTATCCCATGCTCTTCTCACAGCTAGTGAATTGGCGATCGTGCATGGGTCTCCGAAGAAACACAGTCCTCCGAGCTCCCCTCGGGATATTGTAGTTTGAGTCCTCATGAGTTGTCTCATAGCTACTCTTGGTGAGTAGGCTATGCAACCCCTGAGTCCTATCAAGGGTATGCTCGAGTAATCCCCAAATCTAATGAGGATTGGGTCGGGTCGGAACCAAGGGCAAACCTAGGATAATTGGTTGGCGTCCCATTGTTCCAACTCGACCTTCCACTCTAAGGTCAGGCGTTGGTGGAGAGGGATTTTGGAGAAGCTCCTCAAAGGGTCAGGGAACAACCCCATGTGACTAGAGGCATAGAAATGTGTGATTCCCCACACAAAAAGTAGTGAAGAGCAACATCAGAGTGTTTTTCCTTGCTTCTGGCGGCAAAATTCCACCAAGAGCAAGGTGTCGGCAAGAATTGCAGGCAAGGGACTCTTCGAGTTCACGTCCCAGGCGAAGAAGGTGTCCATGACGGCTTAATCTACTGTGTCGACATGGAAGGGAAACAAGATTGTCCCAAATATAATCAAGGGCAGGGTTTTGTTAAAAGTAGTCCATTATGCCTTTTCAGCCAAATAGGACAGATGGTCTTCTAACATCGAGACTTTCCAATCCTGGATTTTCCCTTTTTCTACCAGGGTAGTCTGCCGGAATGGCAGTCGGATGATGGCAGCGATTTGTGCTACAGGAGTGTATGCCCCGTGGCGGATATGGACCCCGGCTGATTTGGGCCATTTTAGCATAATCTCGTACTCCTCCAAAGTGGGCACCATGTCGAATTGTGGGAATTCAAAGCAGCGCAGACTGGAGTTCCAGAAATGAACTAGAACCCTGATAAAAATGGGATCGACACAGATCTTTAGAAGGTCGAGGATCCATCCATAGGATTTTTCAAAGTCGGAGCGGACCTCTGGTGGCATTATCGTGCAAAGCCGTTCCAACTTCTCAGTATGGTATCGGGGAATGTCCACTTTATTTAGTTGTTGTAGACCCCAAATCTTGCCCGGCCTCATAATAAAGACCAGAAGATCTCCTATTCGAAGATGGACGAAGCCTAAGAAGCCACTAGGAGAGACTATTAGGCCCCATACTAGGATATGAAAGATTTTCTGCATTAAAATAAGGATTTTCGCCTTCAGGGATCGAGACCACCGTCTCGCTCTTCGGGACCGCCGTCTCGCCATTCCTGCAAGTCAAGACCACCGTCTCGTTTGGCGAGACGACCGTCTCGCCACTTACGAATGGCGAGACCCCCTTCTCGTTTGGCGAGACGGCCTTCTCCCCATTTTTGCAAGGCGAGATGGTCGTCCCAAATGGTGAGACGGTCGTCTCAACCTTGTCAGACGAGACGACCATCTCGACCTGACAAGCGCGAATCCCTATAAATAGTAGCGCTTCCCCCTTCATTTCACACAGATCTTCCACTTTCCCTTCTACAACTTCTTCAAATTCTCTTCCTAGAACCCCTCTGAAGCATTTCCTGAGATTCTGAGAGTTTCTAAGAGTTTTTATAGCGTTTCTGAGAGTTTTCCGGTGTTGTAAAGAGCGAAGGGCTGCCAAAATGCACTCTAATTTTCAAGAGTATTAATAGAAAGCTTGCCTCGGAGGTTTCTTCATTCTCCCTCTCTCTCTTACTGTTTTTATTTCTATGATTAAATTGCATGATAGACATTAGGGCCATGTAGTCATTATTTTAATTCCGCAAATAAAAAGGGTAAAAGCGTCTTTTCACAATGTTTATTTATTAAATAGTTGGCTTATCATAGGGAACCCGAAAGGGGCGTCGTAAGGGAACTAACACTTCCCTTACACGTAACTAACTCCCTACCTAAACTCTGGTTTTAACGACCAAAGTTAGTTTTCGAAAACCAATGCCTTTTTACTCCTTTTTCGAAAACCTCGCCCCTAGGTTCAGCCCGGTTATCGGACAACCTAAAGGCGTTGTAACCACACCCATAAAAATGCAAAATTGGAAAGTCGGAACCATTGTGTCACTCCGACCACCTCGTTTTGACGGCGACGACAGATGGCGACTCCACTGGGGAAGCCTAGAGAGTTGATCCCATTTAGTGATGGGCCAGCTTAAATAAATAAACCAAGAAATTACGCTTTTACCCTACCTTGTATTATAACATGTTATAATGCTTGACTTTAATAACTGTTGTTTGTTTATTTTACGCAATTGTTTGAAATACAAATTGTACACAAACCTTTGCACACAACAATTCCCTCTATACCCGGGGCAAGTGAGAAATCCATAGGGAGTGGGTGGCAGGTACGGTTCGCTGTAGTGATGGCCTTGTGCCCACCAGTGTGATCGCAAACCACCACTTAAGGTGATAACCTTCCTCTTTTGGCATGAAGACTGACTATGGCCTTAGTGCTAAGCATGGTCGGAAGGCTGGAGAGTGGGGACCCTATAATGGGGGCACCTTGGGGGCCTTAGCCTTGGCGAGAAAAGTTAGAACCTACCTTTGCCAATGCACTTTTCTGTAGGAAAACCCTACCTCGTGATTAAAACGACTTCTCGCCTGTTCGCGGATGATCGAATTGTGTGCGCATTTGTTTGTTGCATAGCATAACCAAACAATAGAAAAAAAAAACATTTTTTGCAATAAACACCCTTATCTCGGACAGTCTGCCTTTTAGCTAGCCTGGTTTCAGGTTCTTTGTAAGCTAAGTAGCCACGCAGTCCGACAGAAGAGATTGTTGAACATTCAAGGACTTGATGTTGCAAATAATGATCATGAAGAATGTTGATTTTGATGATGATCCAAGAGCTTAAAGACTTAGAGTATTGAAGATTGAAGATTGATGATTTCTGTATTGTAATAACTCTGTTTTAGTTTGATTGAGTCTGTAATTATAGAGTCTAAGATAGCCGGTACATAGTCTATAACTTAGAAGCTTCAAAATGCTCAAATTTATCATGCAGGCTCGGCTTTAATCGATTATATAGGGAAATAATCGATTAAAACAGTGAGAAAACCATTTTCAGCATATACTCACTGTTTTAATCGATTAAAACATCAAAATAATCGATTAAAAGGTCAAATAATCGATTATTTCACCAAATAATCGATTCAACCAGAGAGGATTGGGTTCTGCGTATTTGGCTCTGTTTTAATCGATTAAAACTCCATTTAATCGATTATTTCAGTCTGTTTTTGTTTTTAAATTTCAAATTAACCCTATTTTTGAAAACCCAATTACCAAGAACCCTAGTTTCGAAATCCCCAATTCCTTAACCCTAATTTCCCTACTTAAACTCTGCTTTGGCACTCGAGAAAAGAAGAACAACTCTTTCCATACAAAAGTTAAGTGCTTGTGAGTGCCGAGAACTGTTTGTTGCAAGGAAAGGGGGCTTTCGAACTCGGTGTGAGGCTAGAAGCGATAAGAATCACTAAGTGGAGTTCTTAGTGGATTGTGTGCTATGCCGTCTCCGGGGAAAGTCTGTTCTTCGGGGCTTTTGGAAACCTGGTGTGAGGCTAGAAGCGATAAGAATCACTAAGTGGAGTTCTTAGTGGATTGTGTGCTGTGTCCGTCTCCAGGGAAAGTCGTTTTTCATCTCTTGTGGATTTCAAGAGAGGTGTTGTATTTACTTTATCTCTTTGATTTGTAACTCTGTTTATAACAATTTGTTCTTAGTGACAGCATTAATCCTCTTTTGAGTGATTAGCAAGCTGGACGTAGGGTCTTTTGATCCGAACCAGTATAAACCTACTGTGTAATCTTCTCTACTCTTCTCTATTTACATTTACGCAGTTTTTAATCGGTAAAATTTGGGGAAAATTTTGAAAACCTAATTTTTATTAAGAAACCAATTCACCCCCCCTCTTGGTTTTTGTCCGACCACGCGAACATTCCGCTGCGCGATTCTAACAAGTGGTATCAGAGCTTGCTTTGATAGTCATTCAAACTTTTCGAAAATGGCCGGACAAAATCAAACTTTTGCCGAAGGTGCGTCTATCAACAGACCCCCACTTTTTGCGGGTCAAAATTATCCTTTTTGGAAAGTACGTATGCAAATATTTTTAGAGTCTGTTGATAGAGGCGTTTGGGACGCAATTTTAAACGGTCCATTTGTTCCTAAAATTACAGAGAACGGTGTTGACGTTCTTAAACCTTTTGATAGATGGACTGCAGAAGAAAGTCGAAAAGCACAATTTGATGTTAGGGCTAGAAACATTATTTCATCTGCTCTAACCCTTGATGAGTTTTATAGAATTTCAGTTTGTAAAAGTGCACAGGAAATGTGGGAAATGCTAAGGGTGACCCACGAAGGAACTGACGACGTCAAAAGAGCGCGTAAAAACTCCCTAATCCAAGAATACGAGATGTTCCGGATGCAACCCGGCGAAACGATTTTCGACGTTCAAAAGCGTTTCACTCATATTGTGAATCATCTCACCGGATTAGGTAAAGTATTTGACGTTGATGAATTAAATGTTAAAATTTTGAAATCTCTAGATAGGAAATGGCAACCAAAGGTGACGGCCATCTCGAAGTCACAAAATCTTGCCACTATGTCTATGGCGGCGTTATTTGGAAAGCTTAGGGAGCATGAACTTGACCTTGGAAGACTAAATGAGGAAGAGGGTCAATATCAAAAGAAGAACCTAGCTTTCAAGACCGAGATTTCAAAAAGCAAAAATAAGAAAGAAGAAGAAGAAGACTCCGAAATTGATGAAGAAGAGATGAGTCTTTTTATAAAGAAGTTCACCAAGATGATGAAAGCAAAAGGAAGACATCCTTTCAAAGGTAAGGGAAAGGTAAAAGAAAATTCTTCCGTTAATATAAAATGCTTTGGTTGTGGTGAAGCAGGGCATATAAAGACCGAATGCCCAAACAAGAAAAATGATGAACACAAGGGCAAAAAGCAATTCAAGAAGAAAGCATATATTGCTTGGGATGACAGTGATTCAAATTCAGAATCAAGCGACTCGAAAATAGAAGCAAACAATTGCTTAATGGCAAATGACAAAATTTCTTCGGATTTTGAGGTTAGTGATTCCGATTCATCCTATAGTGAAGAAAATGACCATGATGAATTGCAAAATGCTTATAATGAGTTATTTACTGCATTTATGGATATGAAAAACGAATTTAAAGTTGTAAGGAAAAATCTAAGAAGATCCGAAAAGGAAAATGAGTCCTTAAAATTGAAAATTGCATGTTTAGAAGAAAAGGAGGTAGCTAATACGAAAATTGTATGCTTAGATGAGAATAAGGACTTAGCATGTGCAAAATGTAAAGAGCATGAATATGATATAGATATTCTTAATCATTTGCTTGACAAAGCCGAAAAAGAAATTGATGATCTTAAGAAGAATGAAATGGTATTTGCTCAAAATAATGTAAATCATAGAGTTTCTTTGAAAAAGGGTAAAACTAAAAAGAAAAGAGTATGGGTAGAAAAAGGAACTAGAGCATGTCATGTTAATAATGTATCTTGTTCTAAAACTACTTCAAATGCATGCTTCTATTGTATGAAACAAGGTCACACTTCAAATAGATGTAACATTAAGCATTTTGGAGTTCCTAAAGGAAAATATGTTTGGGTTCCTATAGTTAAATGAATTGTTTGTCTCTTTTATTTATTCAAAGAAAATGAATCATTTAGTATGTTTTAAACAGAATGATTGGTAAAAACATTTTATCTTTTCTATTGCATGAAGGTTCTTCACTTAAAGATTTTTGCGAAAAGCCTCTAAAATTGTTTTAAACAACCTAAAACAAAGTATTTTTACAAAAGCTTTCTTAAAACATGTTTTTAAGCTGATGCAGTTTTGAAAGAACCAAATAAAATCACTTAGAATGGTCAAAGGAGTGTTTTTACAGCATTTTAATCGATACAACTTATTTTTAATCGATTAAAACCATTTAGAACTCATTTTGACCGATCAGATTTTTATTATGAGCGGTCGAAACGTTTAAATCGATTAAAAACACGTTTCAATCGATTAAAATTACTTAAAGGGTCAGGATGATCGATCAGAATCAAATTATGACCGATCAGAAGCAAATGTAATCGATCAGATTTTAATTATGAGCGGTCAGAAATCTTTCAATCGATTAAAAACACGTTTCAATCGATTAAAATCACTTAAAGGGTCAGGATGATCGATCAGATTTTTATTATGACCGGTCAGAATCAGTTATGATCGATCAGATTTTTATTATGACCGATCAGAACTCTTTTAATCGATTAAAAACTCGTTTCAATCGATTAAAACAACTTAAAAACTTTTTCTACACTGCGTTTTAATCGATTAAAAGACGTTTTAACAGATTAAAACTGCACTTTTAACAGATTAAAAGAATCTTTTAACATATTAATTAAACCAGCAGTTTTGAAAATAGTCTATAAAAACAGTTTTGCTTGAACTTCTTAAAACACCCAAAGAATAGATTGTTTTGCAGTATTTTAAATAGATTATTATGTCTCTAACCTCAAGGACCCAAAAGTTGTGGGGACCTAAGTTTACTATGTTCTTGTTTTGTAGGAAACTTCCAAATCAAAGAAGTCTATGTGGTATCTTGATAGTGGATGCTCAAAACATATGACTGGGAATAAAACGAAATTTGTAAGTTTCAAAGCCAAAGAACAAGGATATGTGACTTATGGGGATAACAACAAAGGGAAGATTCTCGAATTGGAAATATAGGTGGTGCAAATACATTGGAGATTAAGGATGTGCTTCTTGTTGATGGATTAAAACATAACCTTCTTAGCATAAGCCAATTGTGTGACAAAGGATTCAAGGTAACTTTTGAAAGCAAATTTTGCACCATACATTTAGTAGATTCCGAAATAGTAGAATTAAAAGGCATTAGGCATAACAACATATATTTGATTGATTTGGATTGTTTATATGAGTCTAGTATAACTTGTTTAGTTGCTAAGGAAGAGAATCCTTGGTTATGGCATAAAAGAGCGGCTCATATAAACATGCATCATTTGAATAAATTGATATCAAAAGACTTAGTTATTGGATTGCCTAAATTGAAATTTGAAAAAGATAGATTGTGTGATGCATGCCAAAAAGGTAAACAAGTTAAATCATCATTTAAATAAAAAAATGTGATTTCCACTTCAAAACCCCTAGAATTATTACATTTAGATTTATTTGGACCTTCTAGGATAAAAAGCTTTGGTGGAAATTATTATGGTCTTGTAATTGTTGATGATTTCTCTAGGTACACTTGGACATTTTTCCTAACTATGAAAAGTGAAGCTTTTAAGGTCTTTAGAAAGTTTGCTAAACAAATACAAAATGAGAAAGACCTAAGGATTAAAGTTTTAAGAAGTGACCATGGTGGTGAGTTTCAAAATGAAAAGTTTGAGAATTATTGTGAGGAAAATGGTATATTACATAACTTTTCTGCTCCTAGGACTCCCCAACAAAATGGTGTAGTTGAAAGGAAAAATAGGTCATTAGAGGAACTTGCAAGAACTATGTTAAATGAATCTAATGTTCCTAAATATTTTTGGGCTGATGCGGTTAGTACTGCATGTTATGTTTTAAATAGAATGCTCATTAGGTCAATTATGAAATCTACTCTATATGAATTGTTTAATGGTAGAAAACCTAATGTTGCACATTTGAAAATTTTTGGTTGTAAATGTTTTGTACTAAATAATGGAAAGGACAATCTAGGAAAATTTGATTCAAAAGCCGATGAGGGTATTTTTCTAGGTTATTCTTTAACTAGCAAGGAGTATAGAGTATTTAATAGAAGAACTTTGAATATAGAAGAATCTATACATGTTGCCTTTGATGAGATTGTAGACCTTGGGGGAAATCCTCTTGAGTCAAATAAAAGACTTGCAGGTGATGATGAATATATAAGAGAGGCCCTTGATGAATTATACTTGGAAGATAATGTGCCTTCTCAAACTCCTCAATTAGCAAAAGAATGGCAATCACCTAGAGGACTCTCAATGGACAATATCATAGGTGATATCTCAAAAGGGGTAAGAACTAGAAATATGAATAATTTCTGTATGTCTGTTGCTTTTGTGTCACAGATTGAACCTAAAAACATTGAGGAAGCACTTAAAGATGATCAGTGGTGCATAGCCATGCAAGAAGAACTTAACCAATTTGAAAGGAATCAAGTCTGGGAACTAATCCCAAGAGAAGAGTCACATCAAGTTATTGGAACTAAATGGGTATTCAGAAATAAGCTTGATGAAGATGGTAATATAACAAAGAATAAAGCCAGACTTGTTGCAAAAGGCTATTGTCAGGAGGAAGGTATAGATTATGATGAAACTTATGCTCCTGTGGCCAGGTTAGAGGCTATACGCCTACTTCTTGCTTACGCATCTATGATGAAATTTAAACTATATCAAATGGATGTAAAGAGTGCATTTTTAAATGGTTTTATTAAAGAAGAAGTGTATGTAGAGCAACCCCCTGGATTTGAAGATTTTAATAATCCTAATCATATTTACAAATTAAAGAAAGCATTATATGGGTTAAAACAAGCTCCTAGATCTTGGTATGAAAGATTAAGTAGTTTCCTAACTGCAAATGATTTTTCAAGAGGAAAAATTGATTCTACACTGTTTATTAAGAAAGTTAAAGAACATATCTTATTGGTCCAGGTATATGTTGATGATATTATTTTTGGATCAACTGATAATTCTTTGTGTGTAGAATTTGCTAAGATTATGCAGGGAGAGTTTGAAATGTCTATGATGGGAGAATTAACATTCTTCCTTGGACTTCAAATCAAGCAACTTAAAGATGGAACTTTTATCTCTCAAACTAAATACTGCAAAGAGATCCTCAAAAAGTTTGGTATGGACACCTCAAAGGAAGCTAACACACCCATGGGAACTTCATGCTATTTAGACAAGGATGAATCAGGTTTGGAAGTAAATCAAACTATGTATAGAGGTATGATAGGATCACTATTATACTTAACTGCTAGTAGACCTGATATTATGCATTCTGTCTGTGTGTGTGCTAGATTTCAAGCTTGTCCTAAAGAATCTCATTTAATTGCAGTAAAACATATTTTAAAATACTTAAAAGGAACTACTGGATTTGGCTTGTGGTATCCGTCTGATGCTTGTATTAGTTTATTAGGATATTCTGATGCTGATTATGGTGGATGTAAAATTGATAGGAAAAGCACTAGTGGGACATGTCATTTGTTAGGTTCATCCTTAATATCATGGCATTCTAAGAAACAAGCATGTGTTGCTTTATCTACCACTGAAGCTGAATATATTGCAGCTGGTAGTTGTTGTGCTCAAATTCTGTGGATGAAACAACAATTAGAGGATTATAGCATATATTTAAATGACATTCCATTAATGTGTGATAATACGAGTGCAATCAACTTAACTAAAAATCCAGTAATGCACTCTAGGACTAAACATATTGAGATTAGACATCACTTTTTAAGAGATAATATCAGCAAAGGAAACTGTAAGATAGAGTATGTAGACACTAAACGTCAATTAGCAGATATATTTACTAAGCCTCTACCCAAGGATAGATTCTATGATCTTAGAAGAGACTTAGGGATACTAGAAATAGCTTAAATTCTGCTTAATTTGAATGATTTTGGATGATTGTTATGATTAAATTCGTGATGCAGGATATTCATAGGTTATAATGTGTAAAAACCTTAAAAAACTTAATATAGCCTCTGGAATAATCGATTACTGGAAGTGATAATCGATTATTTTTTCTCAAAACATCCAAAACAGGGTATTCTCCTCTGGAATAATCGATTATCTCGTGAAATAATCGATTAAATGCCTCTAAAAATCGATTATTTACTGGAAATAATCGATTAAAGTTGTCTAATGTAGAGATAATTGATGAATTTTCTTTTGTTATTGTCTTGATGTTGTAAAATATGATGTTTCTTTCATGCTATGATTGAGGGGGAGCTTTCTCTAACTTATGCATATTTTGAGGGGGAGCTCTTATGATTGATGTTGCAGAGTTCTTTTTGATTATAATCAAAATAGGGGGAGAAAAATTTAAAGCCTATGATTCAATATTAAATGTTATCAATATGTTTAATGTGTTTGTTAGTATGACAGATGAAACAGGTTATTACAAGGGCTTTAAAAAGATAATTTTGATCATCATCAAAAAGGGGGAGATTGTTGAACATTCAAGGACTTGATGTTGCAAATAATGATCATGAAGAATGTTGATTTTGATGATGATCCAAGAGCTTAAAGACTTAGAGTATTGAAGATTGAAGATTGATGATTTCTGTATTGTAATAACTCTGTTTTAGTTTGATTGAGTCTGTAATTATAGAGTCTAAGATAGCCGGTACATAGTCTATAACTTAGAAGCTTCAAAATGCTCAAATTTATCATGCAGGCTCGGCTTTAATCGATTATATAGGGAAATAATCGATTAAAACAGTGAGAAAACCATTTTCAGCATATACTCACTGTTTTAATCGATTAAAACATCAAAATAATCGATTAAAAGGTCAAATAATCGATTATTTCACCAAATAATCGATTAAACCAGAGAGGATTGGGTTCTGCGTATTTGGCTCTGTTTTAATCGATTAAAACTCCATTTAATCGATTATTTCAGTCTGTTTTTGTTTTTAAATTTCAAATTAACCCTATTTTCGAAAACCCAATTACCAAGAACCCTAGTTTCGAAATCCCCAATTCCTTAACCCTAATTTCCCTACTTAAACTCTGCTTTGGCACTCAGAAAAGAAGAACAACTCTTTCCATACAAAAGTTAAGTGCTGTGAGTGCCAGAGAACTGTTTGTTGCAAGGAAAGGGGGCTTTCGGAACCTGGTGTGAGGCTAGAAGCGATAAGAATCACTAAGTGGAGTTCTTAGTGGATTGTGTGCTGTGCCGTCTCTGGGGAAAGCTGTTCTTCGGGGCTTTTGGAAACCTGGTGTGAGGCTAGAAGCGATAAGAATCACTAAGTGGAGTTCTTAGTGGATTGTGTGCTGTGCCGTCTCCAGGGAAAGCTGTTCTTCATCTCTTGTGGATTTCAAGAGAGGTGTTGTATTTACTTTATCTCTTTGATTTGTAACCTGTTTATAACAATTTGTTCTTAGTGACAGCGTTAATCCTCTTTTGAGTGATTAGCAACTGGACGTAGGGTCTTTTGATCCGAACCAGTATAAACCTACTGTGTAATCTTCTCTACTCTTCTCTATTTACATTTACGCAGTTTTTAATCGGTAAAATTTGGGGAAAATTTTGAAAACCTAATTTTTATTAAGAAACCAATTCACCCCCCCTCTTGGTTTTTGTCCGACCACACGAACATTCCGCTGCGCGATTCTAACAGAGATAAGGGATGCTAAATATTATTCTTTCGCATAAAGCCATTTTTTATCTCGGATAGTCTGCCTTTTAGCTAGCTTGGTTTCAGGTTCTTTGTAAGCTAAGTAGCCACGCAGTCCGACAGAAGAGATAAAAGCTATAAAAAAACAATAAAAAATCTAATAAAAATCCAAATCAAATCTAGAAAATAAATAATATGATCTTTGACAAAGTCAAATCATTCATCATATCATGAGTGGAGAAAAACCAAGAGAGAAAATAAAAAGAGAGAGCACATTTGGCATCATCCAAACAGAATCTCTCATACATAAACAAATCCATATTAGTCTTACACTCAATCGAGCGAGTCCAAAGGATGACTTTCCCCTACCACATATAGACACGCTAGTGGACCATATAACTACCAATACGCTTTATTCCTTCATGGATGGATATGCAGGGTACAATCAAATTAAATTGGTCGTCGAGGACAGAGAAAAAACCTCTTTTATCACACCATGGGGCACCTTCTGCTACCGTGTGATGCCTTTTGGACTCAAGAATGCAGGGGCTACCTATCAAAGGGCTATGGTCACACTATTCCATGACATGATCTACAAGGAAATAGAGGTGTATGTGGATGACATGATCGCCAAGTCCAGAAATGAGATGGACCACATTCAATATCTCAAGAAATTGTTTGATCGGCTCCGGAAATATCAACTCAAACTAAACCCGGCAAAATGTACTTTCGGAGTACGATCAGGAAAACTATTGGGGTTCATCGTCAGCAAAAGAGGAATAGAAGTGGACCCTGACAAAACCAAAGCGATTTTGGAAATGCCCCCGCCAAGCACAGAAAAGGAGGTTAGAGGATTTCTAGGCCGAATTAACTATATTGCCCGTTTCATCACACAGTTGACGGATAAATGTATACCCATCTTTAAGCTGTTGGGAAAAAATCAACCAACACTGTGGAATGAAGAATGCCAACAAGCATTTGATAAAATCAAAACATGCTTGAGTAATCCGCCAGTGTTGGTACCGCCCGTTGAAGGGAAACCTCTGATCCTATATTTGTCAATACTCGAAGAATCCATGGGATGTGTACTCGGTCAACAAGATGAAACCGGGAAGAAAGAACGAGCCATTTATTATCTAAGCAAGAAATTCCTAGACTATGAAACTTGTTATACACCATTCGAAAAGACATGTTGCGCTTTGGTATGGGTCACTCAGCGTCTTCGACAATATATGGCGCGGCACACAACATGGTTGGTTTCCAAAATGGACCCAATCAAGTACCTCTTCGAGAAGCCCATTCTGACCGGAAGAATAGTTAGGTGGCAAGTGCTCCTCTCAGAGTTTGACATCATTCATGTCACCCAGAAAGCTATCAAAGGTAGCCCCCTAGCGGACTATCTAGCCCATGGATCAACAAACGAGTATCAGTCTTTACAAGACGACTTTCCCGATGAGCATATCATGCACATCGAACACGAAGAGACCAAAGAAGAGGCATGGACCATGTTCTTCGACGGGATCTCAAACATGCTTGGACACAGGATAGGGGCTATTTTGATATCTCCTAAAATGAAATACATCCCCGTAACGGCCAGGCTAAATTTTGATTGTACCAACAACATGGCCGAATACGAAGCATGTGCGCTAGGAATCCAAGCAGCTCTAGATCATGGGGTTACTAAACTCAAAGTCTTCGGTGATTCATCCATTGTCATCTATCAACTGAAAGGTGAATGGGAAACCCGAAACTCCAAATTAATCCTTCTAGAGCACATCCGTGATTTAGTCTAAAAAATGGAAAGCGTCACCTTCCAGTATATTCCTCGGGAAGACAATCAATTTGCTGACGCCCTCGCCACTCTATCATCGATGTTTTCTTTGGGTCAAGAGCATGAGATGCCAATCATCCAAATTAAGCTGCATGACAAACAAGCTTTTTGCATGGTAGTAAATGGTGAGCACGACCAAAATCCCTGGTATCATGACATCAAACTATATCTCATGAGGGGCGAATATCCTGAAGGAATCAATGACAATGATAAACGAACCATTCATAAAAGGGCAGTAGGGTTCACGTTGATTGAAGGAACCCTCTACAAAAAGAGTCTCAATTCCACTCTCTTAAGGTGTGTGGACCAAGAAGAAGCCCAAACCTTGATAAGAAAAATCCACAAAGGAACTTTTGGGACCCACGCACCTGGGCATGTCATGGCAAAGAAGATCTTAAGGGCAGGGTATTTTTGGTCCACAATGGAAGCTGATTGTCACCAATATGCTAAAAAGTGTCACAAGTGCCAAATCTATGCCGATAATATTCACGTGCCGCCCACACCTCTCAGTACCCTGGCTACACCTTGGCCATTCTCTATGTGGGGCATGGACGCCATCAGACCCATTGAGCCTAAAGCATCTAATGGCCATCGTTTTATCTTGGTGGCCATTGACTATTTCACCAAATGGGTTGAGGCAGCATCGTACGCGCATGTGACTCGGAAAGTGGTGACCACCTTCATCAAGAAAAATATTATATGTTGGTACGACATCCCTCATAGGCTCATTACTGATAATGGGACCAATCTCAATAATAAGATGATGGAGGAACTATGTCAAGACTTCAAAATTCAACACCACAATTCTTCTCCGTACCGACCAAAGATGAACGGTACAGTAGAGGCAGCCAATAAGAACATTAAGAAAATCATCCAGAAGATGGTAGTAACCTACAAAGATTGGCATGAAATGCTTCCCTTCGCCTTACACGACTACTGAACTTCAGTGCGAACCTCCACAGGGGCCACTTTGTTTTCCCTCGTGTACGGAATGGAGGTCGTACTACTAGTAGAGGTCGAAATACCCTCCCTGCGAGTTGTTATGGAAGCAAAATTAGCAGAAGTTGAATGGGTCCAAAGCGGGTATGATCAACTAAACCTAATCGAAGAAAAACGGTAGGACGCCATATGTCGGGGGCAAGTTTATCAAAAGAAGATCAAGAAAGCCTACGACAAGAAAATCAATCCCCGCATCTTCCGAGAAGGGGATCTAGTAATAAAGAAACTGCTACCAACCCAAAAATACAAAATCGGGAAATGGATAGCAAATTATGAGGGACCATTTGTGGTCAAGCGAGCCTTCTCAGGAGGAGCCCTTATCCTCACCAACATGGACGGAGAAGAACTTCGACATCCTGTCAACTCAGATGCAGTAAAGAAATACTACGCCTAAAGACATTGCTCATGACCCGTCAGGACGAAAACTCGCAAAGAGCGTCCTGGGCAAAAGATAGGGTCCACATTCCTCGCTAGGATACGTCATAGGCAAAAATTAGAGGTTTAAAAAAAAAAGGAAGAGCAATGATTGCCTTAGCCGAAAACCACAAAGGCAACTAAGGTAATACCTTCACAGAAGCAAGCAGACTTCGCATGATCTTCACTCCAAGCTCGAGCATCTCAATTGAAGCGACCAAGAAAAATAGAGAAACAGAATTCACGAGCATGGTTGTTATATCCTATACAGCTTAGCCAACCTCGGCCAGCCCTGCTTATAAATTCCTTTGTAAATCCTCCTGTAAAAATAAACCATTTGTTTATATCAATAAAAATTGTCTTCTCTTCTCTGTATTAACGAAACATGAGCATGCATAAAACAAGCAATACGGTAAAGCATAAGAAAGAAAAAGAAAACAAGATCAAAATAAACAGCGCCTGCTAGGACAGTCTCAGGCAAAAATAGGGCAGCTTGCTAGATCGAAAACCCGCAAAGGGCGGTGTAGACCCCAAATCTTGCCCGGACTCCTAATAAAACCGAAGATCACCCATTTCGAAGATGGTTAAGACTTTATCAAGTCCCTAGTAGCTTGTTCTAGGTTCCATTTAGGATAGGAAGGGTTTTTAGAGGCATTAAAAATCGGGAAATCCGTCGGAGACAGCAGATGGCCGTCCAGAACAGGCGGATGGCCGTCCAAAACAGGCAGACGGCCATCCAGGACAAGCAGACGGCCGTCCATGGCAAATTTTTGCCATGGACGGCTATCCATGGCCACTTTTTACCCTGGACGGCCGTCCGCTTTGTCCAGACGGCCATCCACCTTTTCCAGGCCCAAATCCCTATAAATAGGGGCCTCATTCCTCTGAATTTTCACAACTTTTCCACTCCTCCACTCTCTTGGAAGTTTTTTGGCACTCGAGAGTGACCCTGAGCATTATTTTGGGGTTCGAGGGAGCTTTCCGATTTCTGTTAAGGTTGAAATCGGTTAAGGAGGTCTCTTTTTGAGGCATCCGACCCTCGGTAGAGTGACTTGTCTTTATTTTGCGGGGAGGAGCGTGCTTGTAGAGTGCGGGGACTGCCAAAAAGCGTCCTCACGTTTTAGAAGAGTTAATATAAAGCTCGCTTCAAAGGTTCCTTCTCTATTCTCTGCCTTTTTTACTTCTTTCTTTATCGCTTTCTTTGTGTGCATTAGATAATAGAGCCATGTAGATATTTAAATTCTGCAAGTAGATCAAATAATAGGGTAAAAATGTAATTTCTTTAAGTGTTTATTTTCTAAGTTAGTCCATCATAGGGAACCCGAAAGGGGCGTTGTGGGGGCGCTAACACCTTCCCCACATGTAACTAACTCCCTTACCCGACTCTGCTTGTAATGGCCAAAGTTGATTTTTTCTAAAACCACTGCCTTTTTCTTTTTTACCTTTTTCAGTGTTTAAGGTTAAAACACTGATGGCGAGTCCTGGAACCTATTCGAAAATCTTGCCTCTAGGTCTAGCCCGGTTATCGGACGGCCTAAAGGCGTTGAACCGTTTCTTTCAAAGAAAACGCGAGTCATATCAAAACCATCGCGTCGCTCCAACCACCTCTTCTAACGGCGGCGACAGATGGCGACTCCACTGGGGAAGCTAGAGAGTTGATCCCATTTAGTGATGGACTAGTTTAGGAAATAAAAACTAGAAATTATGGTTTTAACCTTCCTTGCTCTTATAAAATGCTTTATTGTTTGGCTTTAATAATTGTTGTATGCTTATTTTCTGCAATTGTCTGAAATAAAACTGTACATAACCTTTGCACACTACAATCCCTCTATACCCGGGGGCAAGAGAGAATACACATAGGGAGTGGGTGGCAGGTACGACCGACCATGGTAATGGCCCTAGTGCCAGCAGGTCGTTGTCGGAAACCACCACTCAAGGTGATAACTTTCTTTTTCTCGGTCTGAGAACGTCGACATGGACATCCGTGCACGGTTCAAAGACTGGGAGATTTAAGGGTCCCTATAATGGGGGCACCTTGGGGGCCTGGCCTTGGTGAGAACAGTTAGAACCTACCTTTGCCGATGCACTTTTCTGCAGGAAACCCCTACCTCGTAATTAAACGTCACTCTGTTCGCGGATGAGTGAATTGTTTGTGCATTCGTTTGTTGCATTTGTTTGTTGCATAGCATAATCATACAACAGCAAAAAAAAAATATATATATATATATATATATATATATATATATATAATGAAACCTCAAAATATTTTCACAATAAACACCCTTATCTCGGACAGTCTGCCTTTTAGCTAGCTTGATTTCAGGTTCTTTGTAAGCTAAGTAGCCACGCAGTTCGACAGAAGAGATAAGGGACGCTAAAATTATTCTTTCACAATAACAACTTTTATCTCGGACAGTCTGCCTTTTAGCTAGCCTAGTTTCAGGTTCTTTGTAAGTTAAGTAGCCACACAGTCCGACAGAAGAGATAAAAGGCTAAAAAATAAAAAAATAAATAAACATTTATAAAAAGAATTTTGATAAAGTCGTCTCATTCATATCGCATAATGTCATAAGCGGAAAAACCAAAAGAGAAAATAAATGCATAAGGAGAGTTTGCATACGCATCATTTTAATAAACCCCTGAAAAGTGGGTCTTAGAAGCGTTTTTTGGGAAAATTATTGGGCCAAATCCCCTTGGTCTTAGAAACGTTTCATATCGTTATTTATAGTCTTGTTCTTCACCCTTTTCTCTTTGTTTTGATATATTGCACGTCCAAATCGGACATCCCAGTCAAAAGTTATGCCACTTTGAACATCTGTCCCCCTTTTGTACTGATGCATGCATAAATACACTCATTCTAAGAGGCATATCTATCTCACACCAATCATTCATTTTAATAAAAACCCTAATTCATGTGCATTCTAGAAAGTTGCTAGTCTTTCTGTGGTCCGAACCCGTGCACAAAAGGCTAAAGCGATGGAGCAACTAGAAGAGCAGAACCGTAAGCTCACCGATGAGCTTAATGTTGTGAAAGAACAAATGGCGCAATTGATGGATTTAATGCGCCAACAGAACCTCAATACGGGCGATACTCATGGTGACCGCGCATCTCACCATGAGGAGGAAGAAGAAGAAGAGGCCCATAGGCAGTCTGAAGCAAGGGCGATGCTCATCCAGCCCCCTGAAGTCTCCAAGCCACAAATCTCTGCTCTGGAAGAAAGGCTTAGGGCCATGGAGGGGCATAGCTTTGACGTAAAGGAGGCGGCTGATATGTGCCTTGTTGAGAACATACGTTTCCCTCCGAAGTTCAAGGTTCCAGACTTCCCGAAGTACATGGGAATGACTTGCCCCAGGAGTCATCTCACTATGTACTGCCGCAAGATGGCTCCCCACGCTGACAACGAAGAACTCCTAATACACTGCTTTCAGGAGAGCCTGGATGATTCAGCTCTAAATTGGTACATGCAGTTAGAGAAGGGGCGAGTTCAGAACTGGAAGCAGCTGGCAGATGCCTTTCTTCGCCGCTATAAGTACAACATCAATCTAACCCCTGATAGGTCAGATCTCCAAGCACTGAGCAAGAGAGGCAACAGATCCTTTAAAGTGTATGCCCAGCGATGGAGGGATCTGGCAGCCCAGGTGGAGCCTCCGCTATCGGACAAGGAGACCGTGTCTATGTTCATCAACTCGTTGACTGGACCCTATTACGACAAAATGATAGGGAACACGTCAACCCTCTTTGCAGACGTGGTCACCATAGGCCAGAGGGTGGAGCAGGGATTAAAGAGTGGAAGGATAGCGCAACCTTCCTCCTCCAACGCATCATTCAAGAAAACGCTGGGCAAGAAGAAAGAAGAGAGCGTAAACGCCATCAACCTCAACACTCCTTCTTCTTCCTCAAAGCCAGCTAGGCAATCCCAAAGGCAAGAGAAGAATCTCTCTCCCATTCCAATTTCTTATGGGAGTTTACTGCCCAAACTGGTGGAGGCCAAGCTCCTGGCATACATCCCGCCAAGAAAGATAGACCCACCTTACCCTGAGTTGTATAAGCCCAATGAGAAATGCGCTTACCACTCAGGCGCTCCCCAGCACTCGGTAGAGAATTGTCGGGCCTTAAAATATAAGATCCAAGATTTAATAGATGCTGGATGGGTCACCTTTGATGCTCCAGCCCCCAACATAGAAGTCAAGCCTCTGTCGCAAACGGAGTGATAGGGTTGGATAGGAAGGACCAGTTGTTAGGGTTATGTCTTTTTTTTCTTTAAAAGCTTTCTTTGTATTTCTTGCGGTCCCAGCCCGTGGCCGTGAGATCATCGATTAAAAGGGCATTTTGTACCTCTTCCTTTATT